>JAMAHJ010000012.1:0-500504 GCA_023627475.1 Aspergillus sp. S3505 | reverse complement strand
AAGCCAGTGCTGGTGGGGAAGGGGAAGGGGAAGGGGAAGGGGAAGGGAAGTGGGTAGTTACTACGAGATTATATGCAAGCTACAGGCAGCAAGTTAGGAATTAGATAGGCATATCATATGCTGCCGTGCAAATTGGAGATTGTCGAACTCGCAAATGGTAAGACAAGTATAGAATAGTTTCGATCTAGAGACGACGATGGATTATATGGCTCCTATGATTTATCTGCCACTTTGCACGCATTATAAAGAGAATGAAGTTAGATCTATCACAGGCTGCGCCTGTTGCATACGCAATATGCTTAGTGGGAGAGAAATCAGTGGATCACCAAGAGGATACCTACCCACAGAGCATATAGAGCTGCCCGATTGGACATGCATCCTTTTGTTTCTTCAATGAGAGGTCTCTTGTACGATAGTCATTAGCGCTGCGGGCCTACCCCTAAATACAAGAGAGGTTATCTTCGGTGGCTATTGAACTCAGTAGAGCAATTATTTCTATATCATAAATACTAAGTTTATGGGCATTCTGTGTCGATATCTATACAGTATGACTGAGAGTCAACGTGGTTATGTGTAAGTGGATGAGGATTGAACAGCCTAGTGGAGCAATTTCAGTTGCCAATACAATTCATCAGATGTGTGGGTCATCATCTAGTGCAACTCACTTTCAGCTCCAGGCGACTGACTCTGACATTTAGGTAATTCTCAATACTTTACCTTTCCTTTGACAGTCCCTTGTTTGATTTACTCTACATTCATTGTCAGCATCATGGAAGCAGCTATGGTTCCCGGTCTGGTCCAACTCGTCTCATCCGTCGTGACTCTCTGCACGAAATATGAGTCCAGCAACAAAGACATTAAGATGGGCATTGTACGACTCACAAGCCAGATTCGACAGCTTCAAACTGCTTTGGAGAAAGCCCAAGAGTCCGCAGAAAATGATGGTTTCAGTCCAATCTCGGACAAAACTACGGACGATGTCAAGGTCCTGCTGGTTCCTCTGAAGGATAGACTGAAAATTGACAAAGGCGAACTGAGCATGACTTGTTTCGGGCTTCGATCATATTCCTGGCCACTTGAAAGGAAAGACGTTGAGGACATCATCAACCAGGCGGACAGGTTGAAGGCCACCATCCAGATTGGTTTGCAGACGTACGTCGCCACAGCCCTGGATTATATCTATGCTGACACATTCAAGTATGTCATTGCAAGGGTTACAGATAAACAACTACAATCAAATTGGAACGCTTGAGGAAGAAAAGAAGCCATTGGATGACGGCGTTACGTTTGAGTATTGCCTGTCCATTCTTTCTCGGTCCCTTAAAAAGGATATTTGTGATATCAATAGACCAGATACACTGGTTGAGGAAGTGGGACGCGACAAGATAGAAAGGGCAATTCCACAAGATCTCCAATACGCCTGCCGTCACTGGGTCGATCATTTGCAGGAAGAGATAGATGATGACTCTCTTGACAAGTCGGAGGAGTTCCTAAAGAAACATGTTCTGCATTGGTTCGAAGCGATGAGTCTTCTTGAATTGACCTCTCCGTGTGTCCTCATCATCAGGCAATTGCAATCGATCGTCTCGGTGAGTTCATCTGCATTCGCAGCTGCAAATTTTTTTTCTAACATCAGTAGACTCATTACTCTCATCGTCAAACATTGTCAACGCTTCTATATGACTGCTGGCGCTTCATCCTCCGAAATCGTTCCATTATCGAGACTGCACCGCTGCAAACATACTCGGCTTTGGTATTCAGCCCGCAAAACAGTATTCTCCGGACTGATAAGGCATTGGTGGAAAATGTTCCAGCTTGGCTTTCCCTTGGAGAATCAATCCTGGCAAACTGGGACCCGGCTCTACAATCACTCCAAGGTCACCGCAACAAAGTCTCATCGACAGCATTCTCCCCGGACGGCAAATGGATTGCTTCTAGCTCCTACGATGATACCGTCAGGATATGGAATGCCAATACGGGCGTTCTTTACAGAGTCCTTGAAGGCCCTACCTATTTAATTGGCGAGGTCGCGTTTCTCGATAACTGTCGGGTCGCTTGCAAGAGCCTCATCACTTTTGAGTATTGGATATGGGACCTTGAGACCGGCAAGTCACAAGATCCGCAGCTCAGTGCAGAGGAGGAGAGCATGTTCAGGAGAAGACCCCCGATAATGTCCCAGGATGGGAATCTTTATCTCGATGACATTGAGGGTCATGCCCGGTTTATTGGCAAAGTGGATGGACCCTTGGATGGGTTTTACCTGAAAGATGCACACTCCGGAGCGATCCTCAGTACCCTTCTACACGGTGGTAGCGCGCTTGAAAGTGCATTCTCACCGGACGACAAGCTGATTGTGTCTTATGGGTCGCATAACACGGTTCGACTGTGGGACGCAAAAGTCCCGAACTCGGAAAGGACATATGAATCGCACTCGGATTATGTCTTTCACATCGCCTCTTCTGCAAGAAGTGGATTGGTTGCATCTGCCTCGAAAGACAAGACTGTCCGGTTGTGGGACCCAGTGAAGAGAAATACACATCATGTTCTGAAAGCTGAAGACATGCAGGCAGCCTGGATAGTCGAGTTCTCACCGGATGGGAAATTGATTGCCACCGGATCAGAAGATTCAACCGTCCGTCTGTGGGATACAACGACTGGAAATCTCGTCCGAACCTTCAACGGCCATTCCAGAGGTATTTGGGCACTGACCTTTTCTGAGGACGGGTCTCGACTTGCATCTGCGTCGATTGACAACACCGTGATTGTATGGAATACTGCGACTGGTGACAAGATTGAACAGTTCGAAACTGAGGTTGTAAAGGACGATGCCCATGGAAATTCGAACATATGGTACAATGAAAATTTCGACGCAGTATACCGGCCCGGAGTCCTGTTCAACGGAACAACCAGCTATGCTATCTGTCATCATCAACGGTTGAGACTTATGGACAGAAAAAACTGGAAAACATCCAAAATGATACAGTTCAGCGGTCCCATTATATGGTCCAGAATCTCTCATGACCAGCAGTCTGTCTATTCCAAACATGGTGTTTTGCAGTATCAGGCTTCATCCCCTGGTTCTCCATCTTGCATCTCCCCTTCGGACCTCAAGTTAGATGATGGTTGGGTGTCTTGGAAAGCTACAAGGCTATTGAAGCTGCCAGAGGGAAATATTCCAAGTACCATTGCTGGAAAGGGAAATGTTCTGGTGCTGGGCTATGACGATGGAGAAGTCAGATTCATTACGATCAAGCCAGAGGAGATTCACTAGACTTAGCCGTCGGGAAATGCTTATTATTCAGTTGTATAGATAGACTACGTTTTATCGTGCTTGTCATTCTCAGAGCGGTCATTCAACTGGTTGAGAAAACTTTCATCAGACGTACAACTAAGGCAATCGAGATATCCAGTACGAACCCTAAGATAGTCCCATCAATCAAGAATTACCTGATTTGAGGTCTTTCCTACGGGGAACATATGTTCATACACATTGACAATATAGCAATGCAGCGCTAAAAAAAAGTCACCTCGCAGACTTGTTTCTGTTTGTTATTTTGATTGAGAAATCCTTGAATCAATCGAAGTTGCTCAACCTATTTCTGTTTCCATTGTAATCCCGATGGAGGGAATGCCAGACCGAAACAGCACGAGCCCGTGACAGGTAATTCGGAACCCCTCGCAGAATAATGCTAGAGCTAAACACTATTAGAAGAATACGTACATGACATGAACTCCGAAATCAGGCGCAAAGGCCCTAGTTAACTGTTTTATGTTTCGTCCGGGACGTATATCCAACGGCGACAACTCCGGCATTGCGTCATTAACCTCGGCCGAATGAATACTGATGCCTCCGCACGACCCCAACCCCATCTTTCCCTTCTTAAACCCTTAACCCCATGATTTCCTGCCAGTCCCACTCACTCATTTTAATACACATTAAAAGGCAGTCATGACCACAGCAAGCGGCGCGCAGCTGATCGCGCGGACACTACGCGATCTAGGCGTCACCGTGATCTTCGGAATCGTTGGTATCCCCGTCGTGGAGATAGCCGAAGAAGCCATCAATCTGGGGATTCGATTCGTCGCGTTCCGCAACGAGCAGGCATGTAGCTATGCTGCGAGTGTTTATGGATACATGACAGGGCAGCCGGGTGTTTGCCTTGTTGTGGGAGGGCCGGGGGTTCTTCATGCGTTGGCGGGTGTACGCCTCCTATCTATGCTCATTGTAACTGAAAGCGGTCACTAACTATGGATCAACTAGATTGGCAACGCTACAGCAAACAACTTCCCACTGATCGTCCTCGCGGGCTCAGCTGAAACCAGCAATGTCACGAAAGGCTCCTTCCAAGAAATGGACGCCATCTCGTTCCTAACACCGCATACAAAGCTCGCCGTCCGGGCATCCACCCTCGACTCTATCCCCAACTCAGTGCAAAACGCCTATAGAACGTGCTGGTACGGTCGCCCCGGTCCAACATACGTTGATCTTCCCGCCGATATCATCCAGGGCAATGCGCCCGCCAGCCTTACGGTCCCGCCTCCTGAGAAGATACTACTCCCATCTCCGCCCAGGGCAAGCGGTGACCCGAAGATGATCTTAAAAGCCGTGCAGCTGTTAAAGAGCGCGAAAGCTCCGCTGTTGGTCGTCGGGAAGGGGGCTGCGTATGCGCGCGCGGAGGTTGGGATTAGGAAGCTTGTTGAGCATACGCAGGTGCCTTTCTTGCCGACTCCAATGGGGAAGGGTGTTATTCCTGACTCGCACCCTCTGAATGCATCGAGTGCGCGTAGTGCAGCGCTGAAACATGCAGATGTCGCGCTGGTTCTTGGAGCAAGGCTGAACTGGATATTGCACTTTGGGGAGCCGCCGAAGTGGTCGCCCAAAGCGAAGATTATCCAGGTGGATATCTGTGCGGAGGAGATTGGACGGAATGCGGGGACTGCGGAGTTGGGGATTGTTGGGGATATTGACCTCGTGGTTGAGCAGTTGCAGCATGCGTTGGCGAATTGGCAATATACGCCGTCGCCGTTGTCTGCGGGGGGCCAGCCGTTCACGGCGTTGTTGGCTGAATCGGCGAAGAAGAATGAGGCTAAAGCGCAGAAGGCTGCTTTGCTTACGACTCCTGCTTCTTCACCTTTGACCTACCAGCGCGCATATCACATCATCAAATCAACCCTGAACACACTGACACCCCCAGAAGACGGCGATGTTGTCTATGTATCAGAGGGCGCTAATACAATGGATATCTCCCGTTCAGTCTTTCCCCTTTACCATCCCCGTCAGCGCCTAGATGCAGGTACCTACGCAACCATGGGCGTGGGACTGGGCTATATCATCGCCGCGCATGAAGCCTTCAACGCATCTGCGTCGCCGGGTACTACGCTATCCGCAGCAGTCAAACCAAAGAAGATTATCGCACTAGAAGGGGACAGCGCCTTTGGATTCAGCGCAATGGAGATCGAAACCATGGCGCGCTACCGCATCCCCGCACTTATCTTCGTCATGAACAACTCCGGCATCTACCATGGTGACAGCACCAGTGAAGACTCCTGGAAATCCCTGCAAAACCAAACAGTCACAAGCGACACAAAGGTATCCAGCCCCGAAGAGGAAGGGAAGAAGGGGCTGCGCTCGACGAGTCTTCTGTACGAGACTAGATATGAGCAATTGGCGACGATGTGTGGCGGAAAGGGATACTTTGCGCGTACCGAGGAAGAACTAGAGAAGGCTACGAGGGAGGGGTTCCTAAGTGACAGTGTTACGGTTGTTAATGTAGTTATTGAGCCGGGAATTGGGAAGAAGATTGGGTTTGCGTGGCAGGGGGATAGTAATAAGCAGGAGGCGAAGCTGTAATACGTACAGAGTATGTATGTATGTACCTACTCTGTATACGGCCCTGAATTTCTCGAACCACTACAACTATCCTCTCCTGGAGGGCGCTGCTTCAGTGAGGGCGCTAAGGATCTGGCTCAGCGCATGCTTAGTGATCAGCCACATGGCTGTTGAGCTACTTACCTGGTTTGTTTTGTGCCGGTAGTTTGGTAGTACTGGCAGAGTAAACAAGTACTTGCAAACTCAACTACTCATGTACAGTACAGTATATACAATATAGGTAAGAATTCCATCACACTAACTTGTTTGATTTGTCAATCCTACTTAATGAGGCTGCGATGGAGGGGTCAGACGCCATGTTGAAAAAGCTTTTTCAACCCTCAGACACCGATTGCCCGGGTTGGTGGTGAAAAGGATTGTTGTTTAAAGGTATGGCATGTACATAATCCCTGATTATTTTGAGGGAGAAAATGGATGTTTTTCTGGATGTTCTGGAGAGGAAGGTGGAGTTTATACCCAAGTAGACTTAGTTAGCATGTGTACCCAAACTCTGAATGCTTCAATTCATGTCTACCATATGATTATTATTATCATGTTGCCATGCTAATTCATTAACTGATCCACAACCTTAGCCACAGAAACCGCTTTCTCCTCCCCAACCCTCCCCCCAAACAACCTGCAAACAAACCGGCATATCTTTGACCAAATCGATATCATCTGAAAAATCAGCATCTCACACCCAAACAAAGTACGAGATATGACTTACACTGTACATGATTAAATTCATCCGACCCGTTCCTCGGCACATGCCCTACCCACTCCTCCCCTGGCTGATCAAGCTCAACATCCGCTTTCCCAACCGGAACAGTACAGCAGCATAATCCAACAAGTTCCAGATAGCCGTGTATCCCAGCCACTGCGAACTAGTGACCCAGGCCTTGGGTGGATATCCTACCCAGAGTAGGACGGGCATGAGGAGGGCATCAATATTGGAGGCCTGCCAGTGGTTGATGAAAGTGCTTTGGAAATTCCATTTTTGTTCTTCGAGCTGCGTGCGTTATTAGTAGGTATTTTATGGAGAAAGATGAAGAGGGGACGGAAGGGGGGATACTAATTCGCGTTCTGGAATGGAGAGCCGGTCGTTTGGTGTGCCTACGAGTATACCCTCGATTAGAGGCTCACCCACCAAGTCGCAGAGGTGATTGCAGTGCTGGCTTCCGTCGGCTAGAACGCCCTTTGTCTAGAGGTTTATGGCTTGAATGTGTAGGGCTGTATCCCATTTGATGACTCTATCGTCAGTATCGTGGCAATCGAAGGGTGAGTGGGAGGGGGGAAACATACCTTCATGACCCGCCTCTTTCAACGTCACTGAAGTCTCTCGTAGTAAACGGGCAATCGGCGGTTGGGGTTTGACAACCCCGTCATCGAAGACGATGCCGATTCTCAGCTTCCGGCTCGGAAACGCAGCCAACCCTTTCCGCCATGGCACAGGAATGCAACCCGGATCAACGTCCCAAGGATTCGAATCGAGGAGACTTTGCGTAAAATACTCAACCGTGTCAAGAGAATTGGCCATAGGCCCTGCCACTGGTGGGACGAGGTAGTACTGATTCATACTGGTTCTATCAATACATATTTCGTACCCCGGGATGGAAGTGATCTTACAATGAGCAATGCCACGGTACTCGACCAGTCGTCGGACAGATATAATAGAGGCCTTGCAAAGTGGCTGGAATTCGAATCGATCCCCCAATATCCGTGCCAATACCTAGGATACTGCCGCGGGCTCCGATAAGGGCTGCCTCGCCTCCGGAACTACCGCCGGAGATGAGTTTGGAGTTGAATGCGTTGATTGACTGGCCGAAGACGTGGTTGTATGAGTCGGACATCTGATATCTGTTGGTATACGGTAATATGTCTTGAGAAATGTAAACGAACTATCAGCGATTGGGGACATTCGTCTTGACGTAAAGAACGGCACCCATCGACTCGAGCATCTGTACAATCGAACTAGATTCTGGGCCGGCTTTCCAACTAACCCTACCCATCCTATAAAACTATCAGAACCTGCACTTTAAACAGAGAGCAACTGGACTAAAGAGAGAAACATACCAACAGTAGTATCTTACCCCTCAATATCAAACCGATCCTTAATTGACACCGGCAATCCGTGTAACGGCCCAACCGTCTTCCCAGTCTGCTCAAGATGTTCACCCATTTCCTGAGCTCTGACTAACGCCCGACCAAAGAAGATCTCTGTCAGACATTTAGTCAGCTGTTGCGCAATGGCAGCCCGTTTACAGAATGCCGTGGTCAACTGGACGCTGCTCACCTCCCGGGAAGCGAGGGAGGAGAGTAGCTTGACGATGTCTGTGAATTCGGTTCATTCGAGCTCCTGGCGTGTGAGGATGTTGCAGGAGCGGATTATCTCGAGGGTGGTTTGCGATGTTGGTATCGATATTGAGAGTCGCCAGGAGGGTGGGATGGCAGCGAGTTGGAGAGAGCGTTTCTGCTAAACAGTTGGCTTCCAGGAGTAAGTCATTCTCGTTCTGGATTGGATGTACTTTTAGAAATTATCAATACAGAAGCTTGGGTTTGGGTTGTGTTTATTCGTTCCATACTACCGAGGGTATAATGTTATCAACCGACTCCGTGAGGGGAAGGGCACTTTATTGATTTGATAATAACCCCGTGCGACGCTATAAAACTATTGAGAAGAATAAGCGTATCTAATTGATGCTAGTTGTAAATGGTAGAACTAGCTCTTTGTTATCTGGTGGTCATATGTGTTCCCGACAAAGGAGCACAAAGAGGTGTGTACCCATATATAAGCAAGCATTGTTCACCTGGGGCCACAGACAAGCCAATTTCCAGATCGCATTTCCTACTTAGTCGATGTGCACTGTGAGTTGTCGCAGGATGTAACGACCTGGTGGCTACTTCAGCCATTTCGCTTCCAAGCAGGGTGTCCGATAAGCAACGATCTGAGTAGAGCGCAATCTGTAGGATTCACATCTTTTCGAGAAAGCTATATTGATGGCTCGTCTCGTCTGTACAAACGCTTGAACAGTATTCTTCGGTTTACTTGCTTAAGCTGTGAAGCCTGTGTCGAAATAGGCCAGTTTGCTGACATTACCTCTATTATATGTGCGAGATACAGGACTATCTTCCGCAGCGTCTTGTAACTGTTTAATTTCCTCGTAATCCTTATTGTTAGGGGATTATTATAACTTGTATTGCTGATGGAGAAAGTGATCGAATAGTACCAACCATCGGTGTATATCAGCTGGCATGGTTGATCCCGAGGCTCAGGCTCACCTCTGGTTTTTGGGCTTCGATTTCTATAGACTCTTGAATATCGGGATGTCGTTGAAGCTTCATAGTCAATACCGGAATGCAGAGGCTGGAGAGACTGAATCGCTTTTGACGATACAAGAGCGATGTAAGCGCAATTTGTATTCTTTCAATAAATTGATTCTGTAAAAACTTGGTGTTGGCCATATTCATAACTGAAACAATGCAGTCCAGTTTGAACATGGCGAGCAGAATTCTAAAGGTGGAAATTATGTAGTTACTGGAGATAAATGGATGATCACAAGACGAATGAACGCCATGAGGTTTTTAATTCACCCAAAGAGAGATACATATTAGAGATATGAATGAGTCCAGCACCGTCAGCGCCACATTTCCGTGTTGTTTAGTATTCGAGGTAAGTCCAGTGTACGGAGTAGTGGTCAGGAAGGATAAACTTAGAGCAATTCTTGGGTTCTTTAATGGTATTGTGCTATACTAAGCCAAGGAATTATACAGAAATCGGAAGCCATCGCAACAAAAATACACAGCTTAAACCGTCATCAACATACTGGCATTCTTGTACCAGTTCAACAACGGATTCTCTCCGTTCCGTGTCTCAGTGTCTTCGATGTATGCCCAGCGATCAACAAAATCCTCGTGGCTCATGACCTGCGTCAGTTTTCCGGTAACGGCACGGTAGACGTCCTCGATGACGTTGAAGTCTGTGGGGAAGAAGATATCAAAGTAGCCTTGGTGAACCTGGTGTTGTCAGCTGCCATTTTACTCAAAAAAAGGCTGGTAGATAATCGGAAGAGGAACTCACAAAAGGTGTAGAGACCGGCACTGTCCGTCTCATGTAACGGGTCTGCACGACAGGCGCATTCAAGCCAGGAACTGCATCAGGGAGGACGCTGAAATCACTCGCAATCAACCGATGCGCCGGGAAATAACTGTCCAGAATATCGAAGAACTGCATGAGTCGAGTGGGAATATACTCAGGCAAAGTGTACGGGCTCTGCCACGGCAGGGAGTTGCGGATGCCTCTCGTCAACTTGTGGCCCAAGGGACTGGGATATGGTCTCCGTGCGGCGGCCTGTCGGACGCGGAGAAACCTCGAAGCCAGAGGATCAAGCTGAGCGTTGTAGTATTCGTGGAATTCACCCTCTGCGTCAATCAACACCCCGGACTGCTGAGGCATTTCTGTCCTTCTATCGTAGCGGATCGCGTCGTGGCCGAAATTGTCAAAAACCTCTAACGCCAGGAAGAAACATGGTGAATGCACGTATGTATCCCAATCGAAGATAGACTTGTTGACAATCTCGACGTGATCCAAGTGGCCCGCGGCGTTTATCGAATCCATCAGATTTTTCATCTGAAGACTGGCAAGTGCCGGGGAGATTTCAATAATCCGGAATTTTGTCCGCTGGTAGACTTCGTAGTCGGTATCGCGAATGAAATCCAGAATATTCAACATCATGGTTCCATTGCCGGCTCCCATTTCGTATATTATAAGGTCGTGGTATGGATAGAGCGTCAATTTGTAATTCGACACCAGGTACCGAGCAATCGTCTCGCCGTAGTAAGGCCGGAAAAGCTCTGTCGGCGTATGCCATAATTGACGCGCCACATCTGGTTGTGTTTCGTCTAGCTTATCCTCGAATTCGTTGTAGCGCTCTCCCAACATTCGATGAAACTCGGGGCCATCGGCAATATGGTTGAAGTCAAACGGCTCCCCGGGACTGAAAATGGTCGCATGCTTCGAAAAGTAACCGTAGTGGGGGTTGTATAAACTATCTAAAGAGCACATACCAGTTAGTATCACACAATTCATATCCAAAAAGAGCCGACATACCATCAATGAACTCCCTCGTCAACATCTTCACCTGCCGTGGCCTCTCTTTCCGACTCCGCAGGTCCTTGGCCGTCACCAGCGGATAGGTCCTCAATTCCTGATCAATGTCTTTTGGATAATCCCCTATTCTATGCCATACCAATCCATCGTTGACATTCTTGCGCTTCGTTTGCTGGCGTCGAGTGAGGAACGGGCGAGATTGTTGACGAGACGGACCGGACAGTCGAACGCCCGCCGCCGCTCTGCAACCCGATGAAGAGGGCGTTGATACAGATGAATGCCGTAGAGATTGGCAGGCTGGACGTCGGAACAGCTGCCGAAACAGCTGGTTAAGGACCGGGGAGTCCATGAGACTGCGTTGGTGTTGCGGTTGTTGTGGTAGTGGTATTTGTAGCGTCGGAGTTGGTGAAGAAAGTCGTCGCCGCCTTCGTCGCTATTATTAAAAGCTCTCCCCACAATCATCCAGAGGTCCGCTCGGCTCTGAGCTCTACAACGCTGTTTTCTTGTTTCTATTTCTTTCTCAATCTTTGCTTATGGCTTCCTAACGTGCCATTCATATAACGAATTTTTGCTTCAATGCCTAAAATCCCATAATGAATGACAATTCCCGCCTCTGTCTGGGAACCACCGCCTTCGTAGCGGGGATCCTCCTCACACTCGGATTCAAAGACCTGCTCTACCCCGCGCTAGCACAGCTTTTTCGAGAATCTCAATCGCAAGATGCTGAATCGCGTCGCCGTCGCAAATCAGATGTCTTGGTTGCGCGAGCAGGGCCCCCTGCAATCGTGGACGGAATTGAAGGCTGCATAGGAAATACGCCATTGTTCCGAATCAAGTCGTTGTCAGATGAGACAGGTTGTGAGATCCTGGGGAAGGCAGAGGTACTACCTTTCTCTTGTGCCATTCGTGCTTTATGAGGTGATGTTCTAATTGATGCAGTTTCTGAATGGTGCCGGTCAGAGCTCCAAAGATCGAGTAGCTCTTAGTATGATTCAGATCGTATGACATCTCCCGCGATACTACTGAGAGCATCTTCTCACCTTTGTATAGGCCGAAGAGCAGGGAATCCTGACTCCCCATTCTGGTGATACGGTCTACGAAGGCACATCCGGTTCGACCGGTATCTCTCTAGCTACCTTGGCCAGAGCAAAGGGCTATCTAGCTCACATGTGCGTCCCCCGTTCCGCATTTCCTGGATATCCTACTGACATCAGCAGTTGCATGCCGTCCGACCAGGCCATCGAGAAATCTGACCTTCTTCTTAAACTAGGCGCAATAGTAGACCGCGTTCCACCAGCCCCAATTGTCGAAAAAGAAAACTTCGTCAACCGCGCACGCGCCCTCGCCCAAGCCCACACGAGCGCATCCTCATCCGGTTCGGACCAAGTCCGCGGACGAGGCTTCTTCGCAGACCAATTCGAGAACGAGTCTAACTGGCGCGCCCACTACAATGGCTCCGGGCCTGAGATCTATGCCCAATGCAATGGCAAACTCGATGCATTTGTCGCAGGAGCTGGTACGGGCGGTACAATTTCCGGTGTAGCGCTGTACTTGAAGCCGAAGATTCCTGATTTATGTGTGGTGCTGGCGGATCCGCAGGGTAGTGGGTTGTACAATCGGATCCGCTATGGTGTCATGTTTGACCTGAAGGAGCGCGAAGGGACAAGACGGCGAAGACAGGTGGATACTATTGTTGAAGGCATCGGGATTAACCGCGTTACTGCCAACTTCGAGGCTGGCAAGGAGCTGGTTGATGATGCTGTGCGGGTTACTGATGCGCAAGCCATGGCAATGGCTCGGTGGCTGGTAGAGAAAGATGGGATGTTCCTTGGAAGCAGCAGTGCAGTGAACTGTGAGTGTTGATTCCATCTTCTCTATATTTGATTAATGCTAATAATACATGATGCAGGTTTTGCGGCTGTTAAGACCGCTATGAAATTGGGGCCAGGCCATCGAATCGTAACCGTCCTTTCAGACTCTGGCTCAAGGCATTTTTCCAGGTTCTGGGCTAAGGCCGGAGATGTTGGCGGTGAAACGGATACGAGGCTGGAAGACGTCTTGAACGCGAAGGATCAATAAATGCCATGAGTAACAAGGGTATCAAATGCAAAGAAAAAGAAATCCATCGCGGCATGCTGAGGATCGGTATCATTCGAAGAGAGTGGAAAGGGTTTTCTGTGGTGATGACTGAAATTGCGGCCTCTTTTTAGAAGGGCTTTTGTCCTGGTATGGTTCAGGTTGTGAAGTATTATGGACACGTGATCCGATCGAGTCGTCAGCATTCACCGTCGTCTTGCCTGATTCAATCTGTCTAAGGGTATCATGTTCACCGTCTATCGAGTGAACCTGAGCGCCTGTATCGGACGGCTCCTCCGAAACTGCCATTGCAACTCTCTCACGATGATTGGCTCCAGCAGAGATACTGCCACTATCCGGCTGCGAATCATCCAGCAGATCATCCAGCCGATCCTGTCCTGCCTCTCCATCCTGATCCTTCCCATTCTCATTCCAAGTCCCTTCCCCAACCCAGAGCCTCAACAACTCAAACTCGATCTCCGCATGCGACCTCCCGGGAAACTCCTTCTGGATATCGCTCCAGGACAACCCACTTTTATCCTTGAGCGAAGATAACTTATTCTGCTCTTCCGACGACCACGGTCTAGAGAGTTGAGGTGGGTTAGCACGACGTTGGGTCCAGTGTCGTTTATTCCACTCTGTCAAATGGTTCACTTGTCGGCTGGGGAAATGGGTGAGGATCTGTTTCCATTGTTTCTTGTGGACGTAGCGCATTGTCACGATCAGTTTTACGTCATCTGGTGTCATTGGTCGTCTGGTTTTTGATGGCGTTGAGGTAATTTGCTTCGGGGTATTGTTAGGGAAGTCATTGAGAAGTTTGAGGTTAGGAATTGGTCTTGGTGTAGATAGAGGTTTCGAATGTGAAGCGTGTGCATCAATCGTGCTTATTTGCTTGCGGCTTGGTGTGACCGACCCTATATTCTTCCCTCTGATGTTCAACGGGTTCTTCGGCGTAGGTGATGGCTGATAGTCTTCCTGTAACGGATCGTCTGATTCCGAGTCACTCCCTGGACTATGAATTGCAAACGACCAGTCGCCCTTTTTCGCAGGGCTGGAGAATCGCTTCGGTTTGCTAGTGCTGGAGGCAGCAGTCTTTTTCGGACTCGTTGTCGTTTTTGTTTTCACATCCACATCATTCTTCGCTTTCTTCTCCTTCGGAACGTCAGTGTTGGTTTTCCTAGGTCTTCCAGGCTGCGGAACAGCCCAGAGTGAGCGTGCTCCTGGTGGTGATACGGAGCGTGCGGGATTGTAGTTGACGGTGGGTTTGGTGTTGCTTGGACGGGGTCGGGGAGTCGAGAACGAGAACTTCGGCGTGATTTCAGGAACGCGCCATATCGACTCAACTGATTCGCGCGTATCGTTATTCGCGTGGTTGATGCGACGTAGAGGATGGGAGGCTTCAACGATTGGTTCTTTGTTGGTAGGATCATCGACGCTCATAGCATTGTCCAGCAACGAATCAACACTTGATTGATCATCATCGTCGTCGTCGTCGTAGTCGTTCTCGTTCTCATTATCATCGTCGTCCGCGTCGTCGCCATGTCCTTGCCATCCCCACGCATTGCCATTTCCATGATCTCCCAACCCAGCCTGCGAGTCCGAAAAAGACCATATCCTATGGTCATAATCCCCTACCCCTTCTCCCTGTTCAGTCTCAGTCTCCATCCCTGTCCCTTCATCATCGCCATCCTGCTCGTTCTCATATTCATCCGCCTGCCCACTCTCTATACCACTCGCATCACCAGTATCATCCTCCCCCTCCATCCCCAACAGATGCCCATTATCTACAACAACCTCCCCAGTCTGCAGATCGATTTCATCGCCGACATCCGTGAAGTCCCTACTGTATTTTTCGAATATACTCTCGAAAATCGTTTTGAGGCGTTGGTCATTTTGCGCGCGCGCGGTGTGGATGTCGACTTGGTCGTGTTCGTTTTCAAAATTGTTTTCGTTCTCGTCGGCTGCTATTGGATCTGAGGAGGGAGAGGGGTAAGAGAAGGGATCTTGGGATGGATCTGGGGCGATGGAAAGACGAGGTCGTTTCGTAGGTGGTTCCATTGTTACTGTCGCGTTTTCGGATTTGGAGGTATCGTGAGGAAAGTGGTGTCGCAGTGGTATTAGGAGATTGAAGCATGCCTTGTCAATATGTGAAGAGCAATATGTAAAAGTGGTTATTTATCGAAGTGATTGTGTTGAGGATGTTGTATGATATGTTGAAAAGGACTTATGGAAATAGTCGCTGTGACATGCTGGAAGGGATGTCAAGAGAATAACAAAATGAAAGACTGAGAATTCAATACAGCAATAATCCTTGATTAATAGCGATCAATGACAATAGCCCATTCACTCGTTCATCAACGTCGTTCCTGCAGTTGGAGATAAAGAAAAAAACAGACATGACGTCTCCGCCGCCCTGTCTCCGACTGATTATCCAACCTAGCGCCTATCAGCAGCGCTTTCTACATTCCATCTCCATTCAACCTTCCTATTCCGTCTCCCCATAATGCGAAACAGAACACTACCATGATTGACCATGACCAACATGTACTGCCAGAAATGCCGCACTCCGCTGAAGCTCGACGGCTCCCTTGAGTCGCTGAACCCAGCGGCTTTTGACTTGCTCGTTGGTATGCAAATACTCCACGCCCCATGTGTGTGCTATGGAAAGCACTGACAGATACTTGTACAGGATCTACTGGTCGCACACTCCCAGAACATACAGCAACCTCCTCCAGACCCTCCTATCCTCAGGAACGTCGAGACCTCTACGACCGCGTCTCCAAACAAAACCAGTCCCCCATCTACAGGCGATCCATCCCCGCGCCTCGCCATGCCGGGAGTCAACCTAACCCCCCGCGCCTGTCCCGGGGCGACAGCGGGAACATGTCATTTGTGATGCTTACAGAATCCCAAGTTGGGCCGCCACATACGGGATCGGCTGACGGCCAGCGAGGAGCTGCGGGGAAAGACAACGGGACAGAAGATGGAGGGGGGTCGTTTTCGGAGCAGATTGAGCGGGCGAATCGGTTGTTTGAGATTATTTCGTCGCGGTCTGATATTGATCATCCGATTTGTGTGGAGTGTACCGAGATGCTTGTGGATGGGTTACAGAAGAGGTTGGTGAGTGCTACGAAGGAGCGGGATGCTTATATTTCGTTTCAGAGGAATTTGAACTCGTCTGTTCCGACTGTGGAGGAGATTGAAGCTGCGGAGAAGTCGCTCAGGAAGACGTTGGAGGATGAGGAGGCTGCGTTTGCGGAGCTCGTGGAGTTGGAGAAGGAAAAGGCTGCGTTGGATGAGGAGATTGCCGGTCTGGAAGAGGAGTCGCGGCAGTTGGATCTCGATGAAGAGGCGTTCTGGCGGGATCGGAACTCCTTCGCTTTGACGCTGTCGGATTTTCAGAACGAGAGGGATGCTTTGAACATGCGATACGACCATGATTCACGCCAGCTCGAACGACTACAACGAACCAATGTTTACAACGATGCCTTCTGTATAGGCCATGACGGCTACTTTGGGACCATCAATGGATTGCGGCTGGGCCGTTTGACCAACCCATCAGTGGAGTGGCCGGAGATTAACGCAGCCTGGGGACAAACGGCACTGCTTTTATCCACGGTCGCGGAAAAGCTAAACTTTTCGTTCCAAGGATATCGACTGAAACCGCTGGGCTCGACCTCTCGAATTGAAAGGATAGAATATCCGCAATCCCCCGCGCAATCCACAATGGGAGGCAACGGGAACGGGGCCGGGGTACTATCTGGGCCCCCCAAGAGCACTGTGTTGGACCTGTTCTCCTCGGGGGATCTTCCGTTGAACCTACCCTGGATTCACCGCCGCTTCGATGCAGGGATGGTCGCATTCCTCGAATGCTTACGACAACTAGGCGAGTATGTTGAGAAGACCCCTGCGCCGGGCCGTCGAGGCAGTAGTGGCGGCCATGGGGCTGCGGTCCCCGGGCTGAAACTGCCGTACACGATCTCACGCGACAAAATCGGCGACGCAAGCATCAAACTTGGATTCAACCAGAACGATGAGACCTGGACGCGGGCATGTAAGTACACGCTAACATGCTGTAAGTTCTTATTGGCACACGTGAGCAACGTTGCCAGCGCGGGATCTGGCAGTCAGTCTGCAGCCGTTGCAACGGCGGGGGAAGCAGCCCGGAGTCCGTAAGTCAAGTAAGGTTGGGCATGGACGCTCTGGAATAATACATAATCCAACACTTGAATCGAGTCGGTTCATTTTCGGAAAGGGACAGATATGGCAGTATCCGGGAGTGAAGTGACGTGTTGTTGGGACAGGAATTAAATAATGGCAGGCGTCTCACGGTGGAGTCACGAGGAACTAAACTTTCAGATTTTTGTTTATTTGGTTTTTTTTTTTTTTGGGCCGGGGACCATTTACCCTACTGGAACACTGGGATTACTGGGTCAATGCCGGTTGGATGAATCACTAAGAGACATCATGTACATGCCCGCTGTCAGGACTAGCTACGGACCGATGATACATAATCTGCACGCTTCTTTCCCTTTTCAGCCCCAAAGTGCACAGTCCACCTAATTTCACAATTCCATAATCAATCAATTCCCTCCGCCAGAGGGTCTTACCATTAACAATCCAACTGTGGTCCCTGCAACCCCTGCAACGACTTTCGCTTTCCGAAGAGAAGACAGGTTCAGTAGTCAGGGACCACGGGAGATCATCCCCCTGAACCAGCATCCCGTGGGTGAACTGTGACTTGGACTGGGATTAGTGTCTTTCGGAAGCCCCGTGCACGGCTAATCCACCCCATCCACGTTTTTAGTCTCGAGCAGTTACTACTACATACACGACGTGCTACGGAGTACACTACGAACTGAGTCTTATTATGAAGGACAGTGGATGAAGAACAAAGTTCAACTGGTGTGGAATCCACCTGCTCCACCAACGGAGGGATACTGTTTTTGGAGTTCTGTCAGGAGTTTGTCCGGGAAGCGGAAGCGTAACGGTTGATAGACTGACAGTTGATGTGTAGAATCCGGAGCCTTGGGTCTTATCCTCACTATAGTATAATAGAGTACATGTACACTGTACATGTACTCTTGTTCCTCTTCCTATAACACATATCTACTACTCCATACAGGGTATGGTATGGCCAGCACTCCGAACGCGGGACAACGGGCACACCCGATCGGATCCACTCAACGGGCCGAGGTCTTTCCATTAAAGGCCCCGGTACAAAAAAACCGTGGTAGGTATACTAAGTACACCAAACACTTAAGTACCTAAACTAGGCTATATTTCCACCCTAGCCTATACTACGGGAATTAAGTAGCACATTTGCACTATCAGGGCCGGAAATGCGCCATCTGAGCCGGCGCGTCAAACTCAAACGGTGCATCCGTGCAGAAGTACGTGCATCTTCAGTGGTCTTCACTTACGGGCAGTACTGAAGACTACTGGAAAGTAAATATATATATGCCCAACGATACATAGACCCAATGTACTCAAGTAGCTCTCTGTATACTTTTAGGTACCTACACAAGCCTCAAGCACATGTAAAGTGCTGAGTATGTACTGGGTGTATTGTATTGTATGCGCACAGACAAAAGACCCGCCAAAAGTACGCATCCCCACTATTATACCAATTCTGATTGGCTCGGGGAGACCACCCCCGACCGACCCGCGGGCGCTTCCATCGGCAGGTCGCCGCATAGGGAAAGCGCACAATGTGATTGGTCGGAGCGAAAAGCAGAATTCATCATTTGATTTATTTTTATCGGCGACCAAAGCAGAGAACAAAAGATATAGGAGGAAAAAGAAAACAGAATAGCGCAAGTATAGGAGAGAGAAAAGGACAAAGAGAACATTAAGGAATTAAGAAGAATTAATATCAATATTTGAATAATTGTGTTGTTGTTGTTGTTGTTGTTGTTGTCGTCGTCGTTGCTGGCTGTTGTAGGTACAGTACTATGTGGGATTGCTGTACATCATCGCCCACTCCTCTCCATATTAAGTTCGCTTCATCCTTCTTTCTCACCTCATTCTCTCTTCGTCTTCTTTCTACCTCTCTCTCTCTCTCTCTCTCTCTCCCTCGCTCCCTCCCTCCCTCTCTCCCACCTCTATCTCTCCCTCTCCATCTACAGTCGCCCTCGATCAATGTCAGACTATGAGTGACAACGATCCTCCAGCCGCATGTTCATGATGGATGGTTCCATCCCTCCGTCGTCCTCCAGGTCCATTCCTTCCATTCCTCCTTCGTCCTCGTCTTCCTCGTCATCTACCATTCCTCCAACTACTACCGTCGCCTCTACGCCTTCCTCCTCTTCCTCCTCTGCCGTGTTTCGTCCCCGCCGTTCGGAAGATTGGCAGCAATACCGGCCCATTATCGAACACCTCTATCTGAATAACCAGTTGAAACTGCGGGATGTCAAAATAATTATGGAGCGAGAGCATCATTTTGTTGCTTCGTATGTCGTCGTCTTATTCTGTTACGATGGGGGGATCTGACTAGAGCAGGGAAAAACAGTACAAAGACCGCCTCGCCGCATGGCATATCCGCAAAAACATCAAAGCCAAAGAAGTCCAGGTTATGATCCGGAAACAGCAGAAACGGGCTGCTCGTGGGAAACAAACGGCTTTTCGTGTTGGGGGGCAGGAAGTTGATTCCAAACGCATTTCTCGTTTTCTCCGCAGATACGGTTCCTCGTGGGAAAATTCGCGCAATAATCCCAAGTCACCACCGCAGACCAACAGCCCAGAGCCAGGTATGTTCTTCATGTCTCTGATTCTTTCAATAATACTGACAATTGTAGAAACCCCCACCGATATGAGTTGCTATACACCCGAACCAGAAGACAGATCCTCAGTGTTATCTCCCATGCCAGAAATCCCATCAGATCCCCGTGAGAACCCCCATCATCCGGTCTGGACCATGGCAACAAACACTGAGTATGTGTTAGGAGCCCTCGATGCTTCGCCGCTAGACCCCAACCATCCCATTCCATCGCATCATCATCATCATCATCATCATCCTCATCATCCTCATCATCATCATCCTGCTGAAATGCCCGATGACCAATCTCTCTCGGCCACGCTGAGTCCGAGTTTAACGAACGACACGCCCAAACCGCTAGACGATGATCTTCACGAGGAAGATCCGTGGCACGCTCTTGTTTCTTTCCAAGACCGCCTTCTTGTGCTCCATCAGACGCTGGAGCAGTCCATGTCGGATTATAGCACGCCCCTGGATGATTGATCCAGTTATGATGATGCATTCGTTTATCCTTTGCTACCGTTTTTTTTTTTTTTTTTTTGTTTCTACAGAGCAAGCAAAACTGTCTGCCTTTCACTTTGTCCATATGTATCATCTTAGCCTTGTTTTATTTCCCCATGGATATCCCGATTCAGCAATCACTGGCATTTCCGGACTATGGAGACGATCATGTAGCATAGGAGGTGTACAACAGACCGGGCGGGCTATCTGTCCGTTACTGACACGCTTATGCAAGGCTCAACCAGCCGCATGTTGGCTAAGACAGCCGGCAACCGGGCAATCCACTCCCGACAGCCTCCTCGGTCACTGATACTGAGTCAGACACGGTTGGCGTACCAGAGTCTGGACGCCTATTATCGTGAAGTGACCACTTGCATTGCATGTACATACATACACATACACGAATACAATACTGTACATTCACATTCCAACCGAATCACACTCTTGAACAATAGCAGCTGAACCGACACCAGCACAGCCACCACGCTTATCATCGCGGCTCAGGCCAGGCGGTACTATTTCCAAGCCTGAGCCTTGGCTGCAAAAGTACGGCATACTTGTGCAACATACTGTGCTCAGATAAATTAACCAACTCGCTAATCCCCACGAACCCTACTCCGTACTCTACAATCCCGTACTAGCCCTGCGCACGATTGAAACATCGAAAACATACTTGCAATTCCAAATCACGTTCTACCCTATATCCACAACAAAAGCCAACTACCCCAACAAAGACACACCTTTACAAAACCTACCCAGACCAAACCAAGGCTAGGCCGGCCCATCTCCGGATCGTCACCACTAACTCATTAGTCGTTGTCCACTGCTACTCCTTCCTTCCTTCCTTTCCCTGCTCACTCCGGTATAGTCTATACTGGGGGATCGGACTCTGGGTATCCGAGTCACATTGCACATTGCATCGTACATCATCAATTGGAGAGGACGGGTACGGGGCATTCTGTGAACCTAGTTGCCCGTTGTAGATAATATACTACAAATATGATTGGAAATGGAACGCGGAAAAAGACTCCGATTGACCAATGCTGGTTAATGAGATGGGTTCCGCTTTAGTTAATTGAATGATTCGTGATTATTCTAACTCTGTCTAGTACGATTGAGTACACAGACTATGGAGAATGGGGTAAATGGATGGACGGGAGCGGAAAGACGGGAGCGGATAGACGGGAGCTAAGTTGGAGATAGTTATAACATGTTTGTATTTGTCAAGATGGTGGTTTTCTGGTGGGTTCGGATTATGTTTCATTTCCTTTTCCTTTTTCCTTTCGGGTTATGTTGATGTTTTTTTTTTTTTTTTCTTATAATACTCCGTGCGTATGGAGTACTCCCTTGAATAGTAATAGTATATGCACTATACAAAGAGAGAATGAGATTAGGATCTACTACTTCGTCAAGCTGCGCAGAGGCCGTTGTGCTTCCAAATAATTCTGTAGATCTATGGTGAACAAAGGTGAGTCATACTTCAGACTCAACGTGTGAAAGAAGGAAATAATTTGGAATGCGCTTTTCTTTGCTTTGCGTTTGTTCTTTGCTTGACAGTCTCATTCCTGATATTGCATTGATTAGGGAGTGTGCTCAGAATGTAAAGTGATAATAACAAATATGTCTGTTATTTCTCCTGATCAGCTACTACTATTCTAGGTATCTGTATTGGTGTATTTTCTGTATGTTCTTCCAGGCTATATACAAGCAGGAGTACAATCATGCAACCCCAATTTATCCACAACTATTCTATCATTGCTTGTAAATTCTAAGATTCCGAAAAATATCTACTTCGCTTAGGGTCTATACACGTCACATACAACCACGCTTCCCATCGCACTGCATATATATCTTATAAACCCATCCGTCAGTCCCCAGACACTTAGCCGCAGCAATAGTTCATCTACAGCACCGTCCTTATTTCCCAGTAGCAATATAACTCAGGGTATATAAAACAAGGATCGAGAACTACACCATATTCCACACAGTTCATGAAATACATTCCTGTCTATAACACATAGTAACTCGGGCCATGGTAGTAAATAGCAGCACAATAGCAGCACATACCCAAAGCGGAATACAACGAAGGAAGCAATATACACACTCCAACTCCTAGCTCCCAGATCTAATGCACGAGTACGAAAGCGTACAATTTCGCCCAAAGTACGCTGTACTTAGTATCTATGGAGAACGGAGTACTCCGTGAGCGGGAACAGTCATGTATGGACGGTTACTGATACTTGTACGTGCATTGCAGCAACGGCTACGGCTTATGCGAGACTGGCAGGGGTGGCAAAAGTACTGTCCTACGTAGACTTTATTGGAAGATAGTCGAGCGCTGAACTGCATGGCATCGTACTAAGTAATAAGTGAAAGTAAAGGATACAAGAAATATAAACAATAGCTCATGGTATCCATCAAGGATCCCATATCCAACCATAATTAACCATATAACAGTAACCCGTAAACAAAAACGAGACGTAAGCACTATGTAAGCAAAGAGTTAGGTATCATGAATAAAAGGTACTCTTTTGAAAACTTTCCGGCGCAATGTCGCCCATCTTCCCCTTGATCTCCGGCTTCTTTTCCTCCTCGCTAGCTCCCGTCTTCATCTGCACGTTGCCGCTGTCGCTGCCGCTGCTGCTGCCCGAGGTGATCGCCTGCGGAGTCGGGCGACGCTGGATCGTCTCCAAGTACGGCCCCGGGAGATACCCAACGCGGCCGTCCCGTGCCCGACATCGCCACCACTCAGATGCATTGCCCATGGGATCCGATTTGCTCAGCACGGCAACAATGTCGCCCTTCTTCACGGCAAGGTCGATCCCCGCGCCTTCCTGTGACTCCGGTGTGTAGTCGTACAGCAGGCGACAAAAGTCCAGCTTGGAGGGGTCGAGGGGCGCGGCCGTGGGCTCCCCGTTCGCACCCACCATGAGTTGGCGGCGCTGCTCCTGCGAGCGTGCAAGAGTCTTGATGAGTTTGCCCATCAAATAGGGAAGGCCGAACACGGCCACAAGGAACATGAAAAATGGCTTCCTAGACATTTTGGGAGGCGCAGGGGTTCCATCAGGAAGCGTAGCCGGAGCCGAGCGGCCATTCATAAAGGCCGCAAACGCAGACGGCGTCAGAGCCGTGGCATCCGCCGGCGGAGGACGACCAGTTATTTTCGCGATCAGCGTCCTAAACCATCGCATTATGGTAAAGATCCCCAGCGCCGAGCCAAGCGTGTTTCGCAAATTACCCAACTGCTCTGCCACAGAGACCATAGCTTCAGTTTGTCAGCATCCTACCCATTTCACACGCAAAGAAAGTATAAACATACCAAAAAAAGAACTATGTGTGGCCATATAAGTACTCTCGAGCATCTGAGCAAACCCTCCAAACGCACCCACAATGCTCTCAATCATCTGAAATGTCGCCTGCGTGCTCTGCCCAAACGAATTCGTCAAACTGTTAGGATCATTCGGATCCCCGCCCGGCATACCCCCATACATTCCTCCCATTCCTCCCATCCCCATGCCCCCCATGCCCCCATACATCCCACCATAGCCACCATATCCGCCATACATCGATCCCATCGAGCCCATGCCGCCGAGACGAGAGTATGGCGACGAATATGGCGAGGAGTATGGTGATGAGTATGCGCTGTAGGGACTTGACCCTAATCGAGAAGCACCGTAGGGGGAGTAATTCGAGGCGGTGCGGTTGACCACTGCGTTCAGAGCGTCTGGTCGGGATGGTAAACTGGGAGACGCTGCGGTTGTTGTGGATGTTGGTGTAGTGGTCGCGGTCGGGGATGTTGTTGCAGTGGAGTTGGTCATGGTAGAAGCGGCCGTGCTAGTGGCGGGAGTGGATAGAGCAGTACCTGATGAGCGATAAGTGAGCAAAAGTCACTTAAAAAGAAAACAAAGAGCAGAGGGATAGATGAAGGGACATACCCCCAGCCGCGCCGGCTCTCTCCCACGGCTTGGGTGGCGAGACGGACGCCATGACTTACGAGGAGAAGAACTAACAGCCTCGCATGTAGTAATCAGGCCGACTGGCGGAGTGAGCAGTGTTCTCTACTCCGTATTCCGTAGTGTAGACGCGATATGGATATGAACAACTGGATGGTAGTAGGAGCAACGAGCGACCGGAGATGGCGATGAGGAGGCGGTGGAGTTCGGTCACGAGAGGCGATTGCTCGGTGCATGTGCCGGAAATGCCGAGGTGCTTAGGCCTTTTGCCGAATTGTGGAAATGCGCCGAAGCAGAGTACAAGTAGATTCAGGGATATCAGTTACTCGTGATAAATCAGTTATTCTACTTATGTGAAAGAGAAAATGCAATGTATTCCGTCTATGCCAGATACGATGTGAAATCTCCAATGCCCAACCATAACGCCAAGCCAAGGCTATCTATGATACAAATCTACTAAGTAAAAGCAGTAAAAAAAAATTCATAGCTCATCTCGTGAAGGAAGCTTGATCTTCCATGTCCGCGGTGGCACTGGAAGACCAAGCCAGTAGTTCCAGAGCCGGTTCACCTCGAGCACTCCGATTTCGAACCTGTACCCGTTAGGCCTGTGTAAGAAACGATTTAGAGAGGGGAGAAGCTTACACTGTCTGCGGAATGCGAGCCCAAGACCCCAGGACGAACATGTACGTATCCCAGACAACCTCAAACTCGGCCTTGAAGTCATCTAAGAACCCATCATCGGGCCGACGGGGCCGCCGCTCCCACGGCAATCGCTGTCGCTCAGCTTGGTAAGAGAATTCCTCCTCATCGCCTTCATAGTAGAACGTAGAACCACCATCCTTGAACAGACGTCTCGTCTTCTGCGCTCCTAACTGACCACCGGCAGGAATCGCAAATGTCTCGCCTTGTCCCAAGTCCATGGCACGGTGGAAACTGCGCACTGCGGCTAAACTGTGCGAAATGCGACCGAGGGTGTTCATTAACGCGACCAGTTCCAATCGTCGCAAGGGAGGGTTCTCGCCGTTCTTGGTCTCGTCGTAGTCGAAGAGAACCTTCAATGCGGTGCCGTAGCCATTGACTTGGAGTTTACCCCAGAGACGGCACTTGTCGCAGCCCACACAATCCATGAGACGGCTGACGTTGCGGAAGCGGTTGCGGAAGTCCTCCTTCAGACCCGGGGAGCTGGGATCCTGGAACATCAGGTGTTCATCGAAAATCTGAGGCCGCTTCGCCAGGATCTGAGTCAACTTGGTAACCTTGTCCTTGGTGTCGATATCCTGCGCGGGGTCACTCGTACAATATGTGTAACCCTTGAGGTGCTTCTGTAGCTTGGCCACCGCTCGCGAGACCAGGGCGTAGTTGAAATACAGGTTCGAGATTCGCTCGGGGTGGTCGTGTAGACGCTCTTTGAAGCACTGCAAGTTCGGGTGCCACTGTCCAGTCGTCTGGTTGAGATAGTCCCAGCACAGATGCGTCGAGATAGACGCATGCATTCCGCTAATAAGTCGATGAAACACCCGCTTCTCCAAGCACTCATTATCCAACGGATACCCATCCGGCCGCTTCATCTCCATCTGCAACACGTTCCGGAAATCGTGCATAGCCTGCAAACCACCTAACTCCTGCGCTGGCGACACACTCAATCCCGGAGTCGGCTTCAAGAAACAATTCTCCCGATATATAGCATCCCAAACCTGATGCGCCCCAGGTCCGGCATAGCCCGTAAACCTCTCCGGGTTATCAACCAGACTCACATAATCACCCTTCCCACTGGCACCCTCATCCTCAGGAACACAGTAATCGCGCTCGTCGCATTCGTCATCATACTCAACCACACAACTCTCCCCAACATTATCACCCAGCATACCCTGCAGCGGCCTATTCCGTGGCCTTTCCGCTTGTTGTTTGCGACCCGGATGTCCGGCCTTAGGACCTTCAAGTTTACTCAGTTCCTCGGCTCGCCACGTCAGCGGGATATCCTCCTCCGAGTCAATGGTATTCACGGAACATGCGATATTTCCACACATACTTTCCGAGTCGGACCAGAAGGGGCATTCTTTGTTGAAGAGATTGAGGCGATAGTGTGAGAAGAAATCGGTTTCTTGGGTGATGGAGTGAAGGAGCGCGTATACTTCATCGTTGAGGTGGTCGATAGTCGCGTATGAGACGCAGGCATCGGAGACTGTGGCTTTAGGATCGATCTGGTTTGTTAGTGCAGTTTCTTGGGAATCTTGGTGATTGGGACTTACAGCGCAGGTGTTTGAGTTGTGGTGTTCTTGCGCCTCATCGTCGCTGGCGCTGATTAGCCGTAGAAAGGCCAAAAAGGCCAGATAGAAGACACTGGCTGAGCGCATTTTGCTCAATTTGGATGCGAAACTAAATACTGCTGTACGGAGTGAACTTCAACGCTGTAAACAAAATGCGGCGTTGATCAGCAGTCTGATCTCATGCTTATCCGCGACTGCGATGCGTAGAAAGGCAAAACAACAGGACACTGAGAAAAGATGCTAGTGACAGGTGTCAGAAACAAAAAAACTTAAAGAATGAACGCGTTAAGCCCTGGTAAATTTGATTAGAAAGAAAGAAAGAATGTGGATGAGTAAAGAAAGAATTCCGAAGTGGACAATCTGGCCTGAGGTGGTGGCGGAAACTATCGAGGCCCAGATGATCGCCGGGCTGTGAGGGTCTGTAACCAGGGACAGCATTGTGTTGTACCTGGTCTGAGATCGGTTGCAAATAGATTACTTTCTCTGATAGTTATAGCTATCTTGATACGTGTTACTTGTGTGGTTTTCATAAACATGCCATAGAATTCGGAGTCAATCTCTAACGGATGCACTCTCTATTACGATCTACCAAGACTCACAAAATACCAAACCCACGATAAAAAATAACAACACAATCATACGATCAAGCCAACACCTCCCCCTCCAAATCCCTCCCCTCTTCCATTTCCCTAACCCTATCACCCTGCCCACCCACAAAATCCTCCCCAGCAACCCCCCTCGTCTCCGGCTCACTAACAACCCCCTCAAACCCAAGCACCCTCCCAATAAAACCCAGCAACAACTCCTCCACCTCCGGCCCCAATCCACTCAACCCATGATCTCCCCCTTGGAACAACTTAATCTCCTTCTCCCCTCCATTCTCATTCTCATCCCCATACATCCGATACAGCGCCTCTGAACACTCACTCCCAAGCACACTATCCCCCAACCCATGCAACAGCAGCAACGGCCTCGGCGCCAAACTCTTTACCCCGGTTGTTCTGGCGGTCTGCGAGGCGATGGTCGCGACGCCACGGATACGGTTCGGTTCCTCGGCTGCGGCTGTGAAGCAGGGGCTGCCACCGAAGGACCAGCCGACGAGGACAAAGTTTGTGGATTTGAAGTGCTGGGAGAGGTAGTTCAACGAGGCGATGATATCGGCGGTGCAGTGCTCTGTGTCTGCGGCGAGGCGGTAGTCGAGGCGGATGCAGGGGATGGAGAGGAGGAGGGTTAGTTTGTCCGCCAGTGATGGGTAGATTCCTGCGGGTTAAGGTTTAGTATTCGATATACAGATGTAGTTAGATACGGTGTGGATGGTCACCGGCTGGTCCGCTCACGCCTCCGCCAGCGCCACTGACCAATACCACGGCTGATGCATTGGCGTCATCGACGTTGTACTTGTGTGGCTCGTGTAGAATGGCCGGAGCTGCGTGGTCCAATGGATCCTTGACACGGATGTTGATTTTCCTCGCGACGGATGGTTTGATGGCACTCTTGTCGACTTTGGGCGGATGGATTGGGCCAAGGCTGTGGAGAGGGTGACGTTGAACTGTAGCCATGGTGGTAAGCTGATAGGCCAAGCTGTATCAAGTCTGAGTAATACTGCAATATATATCAAAAATAGAACGGACGTGCACGAGAGCGTCAGATCTGTCATGATCTTCGTGTTGATGTGGAGTCTTTGCTGCATTTCCTGATGGCAGCTTCCCTTATAGGTGGGCGCGATGCTTCCCGTTTGAGGTCAGGCTGACGCACATACTGATCCAGACTTCGGAGCTAAAAATGGCAATTAGAAAGTAGGAAATAGTTTGTATTCACCAGGTAAAGCTAAAACTGTATACAGAATAGAAGGGAACTAATTATAGACTATACCCCAGCGAAATAACGCCAGTTTCATCCATCTGAATGGTGAATATACGAATTGACAACCCCAGATTGATCAATAGAGAACCTCAATGCCCAAACAAAAGAATGTGAAAACATAGTACAACCCAGTATAGACACCAAACTCCAAAGATGGTATATGACCTCGTAACGCCGTAACAACTTCAAACGAGTGACTTGAGTCAAGGGGTAAGCTTGACGGATGCCTGAGCTATACGTCTAGACGGGGATACGTTTGAATCCGCAGCGCTTTAGTACCTTGGCGACGAAAATGTACGGCTTGGGCGGCGGATCTGTGTAGAACCGGTCGTTCTTGAAGTCCTCGTCCCGGAATTTCTGCAAACAAAGTTAGCTAGTATTCAATATACCAAGCAAGGGGAGGGCACTTACAAATCCAGGATCGCGCATAAAATTCCCGAAGTCACTCATCATATTGGGTCCTTCTTCGTAGTCGTACGTGTTCCCACCGTTGTCCGTATGACCCGGCGGGTAGAAAGCGGTGCCATCCAGGGGCCGGTTGTTGCGGACACTGTCGACGATCCGCTCGCGAGGGGTGGCTCTGAGGGCCTCCTCATTCGATCGGCTGACAGCCTCTAGCGGGCTTGCCTGGCTGTTGCGATTCCGCTCTCTGGACACGGCGTCGTAAGGACCCTCATGGTGGTACATGAGGTCGCCCACGTTGTCCATCCGGTCGATGACATCTGGATTGACCAGACCAGAATTGAGCGAGTACCTCTGAGGCTCTGGGTAGCTCCTGGGGCGGGGGTGGGGACGACTGCTTGCTCGGTTTGTCTTGGGGTACACTGGGTGGTGTTCCAGCGAGCCCGAGAAGTCGATGGAAGGCACGGAGCGAAGGGAGTCAGTACTAGGACGGCGGTAGAGCGACTCAGGAGAGTTGCTGCAGTAGGAGTTGCTGCTCCCCAAGTTCATGTTGGTGGCTTGCTCGGAGTACCAGTAGTTCTGAGGGGGACAGTCCTCAATATACTGGGCGCCACGGAGGTGGTCAGCGTAGGGAATCTGACGGGAAGACACAGTGGTAGGCATGCCGTGTCTGTGGTCTGACTGTGCCTTTCCACATAAAATAGAAGATCTTACAGTCTACAAGAGACTGTTTATATGAGACGGTGGGGTAAACCAGTGCTTATAGTAAATAAAAGCGAGACAGCAGTATGAAGAAATGCAGTGTGACCAGGGAGATGTAGGAGTGGAAAAAGAAAAAGATGCTGACTGGCAGAACAGCGGACACGATAGAAATAGCTGCCCCAGAAGACAGCGCAGGCATGCGCAGTCGGAGCCAGGTAAGGCAGGCGCAAGACTCACGAGGCCCAGAGTGACGTGATGACTTGCGTAGCCCAACGCTTTATCGATCTAGACTTCCTATTCTGATTTAGTTCCGGGGTAATCGGATGCCCAAAATGGCTAGCGTAAAGGTTGTCCGGGAGTGCTATACCCAGTTGGGAATGGAATGCATTTAAAGTTTTCTCTCGATGATGACACTGTATGGAAGGCCCGGATGCCTGACTGTCAGAGGCTGTATCTAGTACCAATATACTACTATGTAGGAGTCAGCCATGGATTGGCCTAGACTCGTTGCTGCTGCTGACTATCGCTGACTGCCTGTCGTTGACTGCTTGTTTGTGTATTCTCTCGTCTGACGTCATGGATCATCGCTGAGTATACTCCACCATATACTCGAGTAACACTACAATCGAGGTTCCTTCTTCTCGGGGTTATACCGTAGAGCTGGTTTGACAAGAGATCTACGTGTAAGGGTAAAGGGGAACCCGAAGAATTCGCTTTCACTTTTGGGAATCCTTGACCATGTGTCGGCCCTGGAGATGAGCCGTGCATTCCACTAATTTAAGCTTATCCGGAGTGTCCGATGGTCTGGGCTACAGTAAGCTACTCTGTTCGAAGAATCACTAGTAAACTCACTAGGCAGGTGTTCTTAGAGCAGTAATTCGATTCAACTTCTAGGAGGTGTCTGTCTAGCAATGGTAGGCATCTACGGTAGGCTAGGCATATGAATTAAACACGCGAGAAGCATCGAAATTCGCATTATTCCTATTGCCTTTCGTACCTGGAGCCAGAGTCAAAGAAGGAAAGTTACGGCTACAGGGGTTATTCAACCTAACTAGTTAGTTATGACGGTACCTTTCGAGCCTACATTTTCAGGCCTTCAATTCAGGCTCTCAGGCATCTATCCAGCTACTAGCATTTACAGCATCACGGTGCTCAGCTGTGCTCAGCTGGCTCTTAAGAGTAAATTCTGTAATAATGTATACCAGGTATTGCTATTTGTTCTCATATAAGTATAGAAAGTTAGCGCGGTAATCACCAGCCAGCGGACACTCGGTCACAGTAATACCCGTCAAAACCACCAACTCCGCTCCACAACAACTCTACCATGTCCCTAGTCCAATACTCGGATTCAGAATCCGACTCAGACACCCAATTATCGTCCCCTCCAGCAGCTAAGCGAATCCGCCATAATGCTTCGCGCCAGCGGCCCAACAACCAGCAAACCACATCACTCCCCCCGTTACCATCAAACTTCTACGACCTCTACGCCACAAGCACCCGCGTCAGCGTCCAAGATGATCCGAACCTCCATGGAGGTCGGAAGCGAGTGATTCCGCATGTTGATGGGAACTGGCCTACGCATTTGTATCTTGAGTGTAGGTATCTTTGCCCCCCAGATCCCAATTGCTTACGTGTTTCTGGATTGCTGACATGTGGACAGGGTTCCCAAGCAAGAGTGAGCTGGGGGTATTAGACAACCTCATCCAAGAGTCTGAGAGTAAGCTGGGAGATAAGCGCAGAGTCATACATAGCCTTCTGCGGAGTGACCTGGGCGCACAGCTTCCGCTGCACATAAGCTTATCCAGGCCGGTTGTTCTTCGAACGGAGCAGAGACAATCTTTTATCGACGCATATAAGACTGCGATTCGGGATTCGAGTATGTCACCGTAAGTATCTCACCGTCTTCTATTTTAAATACACAGTATTCTGACATTATCCAGATTTGACATCACGCCAGGAAACCTGCATTGGGTATCCAACTACGAGAAAACGCGCTGGTTCCTTGTCCTACATGCGCAGAAACCCGCAAATGACGGATTGAACCATCTACTCAAACTCTCCAATCGCTCGCTTGCCTCGTTTGATCAACCTCCTCTTTACGAAAAGACAATACAAATTGGTTCCGGTGGAGGACGGCAGAAGCAGACGAACGGAATGAATGAAGATTATTCGCACTGTTTCCATATTTCTATTGCGTGGAGTCTGACTGAGCCCTCTCCGGAGGATAATGAGCGAGTGGCAAGCATCGACCTGAAGGAGTTGAAAGGCCTTAAGGCTCGTTTTGATTGTGTCAAGGCAAAGATCGGGAATAATATATCGAGCATACCGCTGCCGAGTGGGATTGTTGACCAGAAGGGCATTGGGGGATTATAATTGCAGTTTTATTTACATACCCAACAGCACTAGCAGGTTTCATTTTCTCTTTTTCTGCATCTTTTCTTATTTGGATGGTGTTGAATAACATTGGCATTTGTGATGTAATTTATGTAATATTACAGGTAACGTGACCGGCGTCGCGCTATTCTACGCGTTTCCATACTCCAACTCATCTTCTCTAGTAACAACCAGCGTCATGTCCCAGCTACAAATCCCACCAGTAAATCTGGTAAGTCTCAACCATGCTTTTCACGTCTCAAAAGTCTTGCAACTAACAACTTCATGTCTAGGACGACCTCCAAGCCTTCCAAGCCAAGCATTTCCTCGGCCACCAAACACCAGCATGTGACTACCCGACCGCCCCAGCCGAAGACGCTTATTACCCCTACGAAGAAGAAGAATACTATGACGACGATGGCGACAATCTCGGATATTACCCAGACGGCGTAAAACGTACTCTCACAGATGAACAAATCAGGATATTTCGGCATAGCGAGATACACGCCATACTGCGGGAGAGACAGCTTAAACAAGAAGAAGCGGAGTTTGAGCAATCTGGTGCGCAGGCTCAGGGTCAGACACAGACTGGAAACGCGAAGCGGAAACGAGAGGATGAAGATAATGATGAGGGCGGCTCGAAGCGGGTCGGTTCGAAGCAGGCCGAGTCGGCTAGAGGGGCCAATGCTGGGTCGACGACACTGGATTATGATGACGAGCAGGAATCTATAGGGATCCAGAGACCTGCCTCGACTGCTCCTTTTGCTGGACGAAGGATCATCTCGTATGATGACTGAAAAATTAGTCCTGCTCAGGAATATTTACCATTACTAGTGCTTGCTCATGGTAAGTTTGTCTTGTGTTTTTGCCGTTTGCAAATGATGAGAATCTTCTTGTCATCCTTAGACTTAATGCCACGCCATCTTAGCTGGATGTGTGAGGTTATGAGGAACGTAATCTTCTCTCTGATGCATACTTCGCTTATCCTGTCGAATAATTGTGTTGTTCAAGAGCTAACTTGAGTTGCCACGACAGACAAATTCCATCCGGAATAAACCACCGCTGCGTATATCGCCTGATCCTATCAAGAACTGACGTTATGAAAATAGGCAGTCGATAACGAGGCCCGTTTCTGGAATCTGGGAATACGGTTCCGATCATCATCGTCCCGATAATAAGCGGCCTGCGCTGTTTTTGCTCACGTTATGACCTCACCATCCTCCACAGTGAGATTCGGAGTGATAAGATCCTTGCATGACGATGCAATGCCGCAATTTGTAATTCGAGGCCGATTGCAGCACTGGAAAAGGGAAAGGTTGCGGTCTCTATTGATGCCAAGGTCTGTATGAGACAAGCTTCCATGGTATAGAACATGATTGGGACGATCGACCATGTGCTGAAAGCGAGAATATCCGTTCGCCAACGTATCAATGCTTCAGTCTCTTAAGCTCGTAACCTATGGCAGGCCATTGCAATATTATCCGTGCCTTTTAAGAAGTAAAAAAAAAAAAAAGATAAAATTATCGGATGCCTGGCAAAAAGAAAAAATAATGCATCGTCCGTGAATCGAACACGGGCCTCGTCGATGGCAACGACGAATTCTACCACTAGACCAACGATGCTAGACCACTCGGCTATATTGCCAGTTCATTGGTCAATTCACCAGTCTTTGATAAAAATCATTAATCGTTGGTAGGGCCAGATGCATCTCGCGGTTCTCGCCGGCATTTCGGAGGGCCGTTTCATAAGATGAAACTGCGGAATCCCGCACCATTGCGAACCACTGTAAGGAATGAGCATAATCACCCATAACATACTAATTACCCCAGACCCAGACGAAAATAACCTCATAGCGACCAGCGGCCCAACTCCACCCCTAGCGGATATTATGTGTAATAACATCCCATTGTGCTTGGACTCCCCGCAAACAGTGGATTTCATTACACGAGAAAAACAGCAGACCATTGCGCTATTTATTCTCGAGAATGCGGGGGGATCCGGGGTTAGAGAATCTGGGGATCAGGGTTCATCTGCATAGATCCTGCATGGGATTCTGCGTAGGTCTCTTCTTCAAATGCGTATGTTTGAGAACTTCCTTGGCAGTTCTACCCCAATGCTGGTCTCGACGAGCTGAAGCAGGTTACTTTTCCTGTTTGGATGCCGCGGAAATACGGAACTTGTGAATATGTACACTGGCTTGATGTGGCAATCCAGAACGGTTTCTCACTTTCCATAAGCTGACCCTATACATTAAATTCTTGCTAGTGGTGTCTAGCCTCAGCTCACTTGGCCCAGCCAAGCTACTCATACGGCGTCTCCGTAAGATGTAACACTCCCATTCACCGTGCCGTAATTGGCTCGTATTCCCTGCCAATGCATTGCCAATGCCCAGTCAACACCCTGACCAATTAGATAGCGAGGAGTATTCGGACATTTAGCCTGATTGGCGATGCGAAATAACATAATTACTAGAACAGCAGTGATGATCATACGCTGACGATTCCGTAACTCAATTCATGATATAGGTTTATCAATGCTTTGCACAGGACAATGTAGATATGTATATACGGAGTAGATAGGATTGTAGTCGCGGTCTTCCTTTTTCTTTATCTTCTGTGAATTCTTTTATCTGTAGCTGCAGCTGTGGCGCCAGAGGCAAAACAAGCCGGTATCATCCGGATACTGACTCGATAAGCGATATCCGCTCCGAGTGTGAGAGAGTGTTACGCAGGAGAGGGGAGGGGCGGAGAGATTCTTAGTTGGGATAATACAAAAAAGCTTGATGTTATTAATGCTCCTAAATATCTATTTATACTTGTGTTATACTTGAATCATATAGGACACAGTATTGTAGTACTGTATGTAGATAGAGTAGTGACAGTTACCCCAATGTATATCAACGGGCCGTGGCTGTGGAGAGAGTATCCTGACAGCTGATTGCTCGGGCGCTCTAATCCGGAGGCGAGGTCCACCCGAACCACGCGGGCTTTTTGTTTTTACCTTTTTTCGGTGACATTTTATGTTTGTAGAGAGGCCAGACGGACGGGTTGATGGTGCCTAGAAGGTGCTAGCTCGCCGGACTCTCTTTTAAGTTCCCTTGTTCCTCTTCACTTTCTTCTCCATCTCTTTCCACTTTCCTACCTTATTGTCTTTTGTTTAACTTCTACATCTGTGCCATTGTCAAGTCAATTCACGGCACTTCATTGCCCAGTTCATTATGGCTCCTCAGATTGTCAACGTCCCTTCTACCACCATAGACCTAGAAACAGGCGACGAGAACGAGAGCAAGAAGAACACTGGCCCGGGCGAGATCTCTGCCATCGACGACAAGAAGGACGACCAGATCCCAGCCTACCAGCAGGACGCCTTTGGTAACGAGGAGTTTGCAGAGGTCAAATACAAGGTCTTGAAGTGGTGGTATGCTCTGAGATTGCACCAACCTCTTGACTGTCATCGTCATTCAGATCCCACCTGGACATCCCAACTGACATGTTCTTTTTGTACCACAGGCAATGCGGGTTACTCATGGTCGCCGAAACCGTCTCCCTAGGTGTCCTCTCCCTGCCTCAGGCCGTCGCTGGTCTAGGTCTCGTTCCCGCCATCATCATCCTCGTCGGGCTGGGTATCATGGCAACATATACGGGCTATGTCATCGGTCAGTTCAAGTGGAAGTATCCGCATATCTCCAACATGGCGGATGCGGGCGAGGTGTTGATGGGACGGTTTGGGCGTGAACTGCTGGGCATTGGACAGATGCTGTTCCTGGTTTTTATCATGGCGAGCCATATTCTCACGTTTACGGTGGCTATGAATACGATTACCAACAATGGGACATGTTCGATTGTGTTTGGGATTGTGGGGATGATTATATCCTTTATTTGCTCGTTGCCCAGGACGTTGGAGAAGATGTCGTGGCTTTCGCTTGTTTGTGAGTGCACCGGCTTTTACGGAATGGGTTCAATGTCTAACCGCGTGCAGCGTTCATCAGTATTCTTTCTGCGGTGATGATCACCATGGTTGCGGTTGGTGTTCAGAATGATGGGGCTGCTGTTGAGACGACTGTGAAGACCAACCTTTTTCACGGCTTCACTGCAGTGACCAACATTGTTTTCGCTTTCTGTAAGTTCCTCGGCTCATAATGACGGTCACAAATTAACCATCTTTAGCCGGACATGCCGCCTTCTTCGGTCTCATGGCTGAACTCAAGGACCCTCGCGACTACCCCAAGGCCCTGTGCTTGCTTCAGGGTATTGATATCTCGCTGTACATCATCGCTGCGATTGTCATTTACCGCTACACTGGTGCCGAAGTCGCCTCTCCTGCTCTTGGATCAGCTGGAACTCTGGTTTCCAAGATTGCCTACGGAATTGCGATCCCAACCGTACGTCCGAATATCCTTTGATGTACCGAGGCCTGCTAACGGATCAGATCATCATCGCCGGTGTCATCAACGGCCACGTCGCTTTCAAGTACGTCTACATTCGGATTTTCCGCGGGACAGACCGCATGCACAAGCGGGACTTGGTCGCCGTTGGTACCTGGATCGGCATTGGCTTGATCCTCTGGATCGTCGCCTGGATCATTGCCTCTGCTATTCCAGTCTTCAGCAACCTTCTGAGTTTGATTGTATATCTTCTCTTCTTCTCTCCTCCCCTAACAATGTGAATTATACTGACAATCTCAGACTGCATTGTTCGCAAGTTGGTTCACCTACGGCCTGAGCGGGATCTTCTGGCTGTACATGAACAAGGGCTTGTGGTTCTCCTCCCCGAGGAAAATCGCCCTGACACTCCTCAATGTCATCATCGTCGGCGTTGGCGCTATCCTAGTACGTCCTTCTCATTTCAAACCATCAATTCATATTAATGACTTGAACAGTGCGGCCTCGGCCTTTACGTCTCCGGAAAAGCCATCCATGATAATCCCAGCAGCGCGAGTTTCTCGTGTGCTGCGAGCAATTGAACTCCTTCTCTCTCCTTGTCGATCTTCTTTCTCTGATACTTGATACTGCGTCTGCATAATGCTGTGCATTGCATGATGGCATGCGTTCCTGAAATATGGGCTGGATTGTAGGTTATGGCGTTCGTTGGCGTGGGTTAAACAAATTATTTCTGTAATATCTACGGAGTATTTGATACCATATTCATACTGGTAACGTCATAGAGGAAATTATGATGTTGTATTCTATTGACTTCATACTCTTCGCTTTATTCCATGTTAACCGGATCTGATTACAACTAGTTAGTTGATTTTCATCAACCTGTTGTTGTCTGTAAGTGGAACGTCAGCCAGTTATCGTTGATGACTCCGAATATCAAGTTGTATCCTGCCACACTTCAGTCGGCGTGCATGTCAACTCCTGCTCCATTTATGGTACCTGGAAACTTAATATCCTAGTCCAGTATTGATCCCGCTCTCATCCTTTTATTGGGGTCCCGCATGGGCTGCGGACGATCAATTCTCGCGCAAATTACCTGGTAGACGCAAGAGTTATCCGGAAGGACAACGTATACATTTCATATAGACGAGATTAACGATAGCCAGCCCTGTCTCTTTCTGAACATTCTGTTTAGTCAACAAGAAAAATTACTTGCATTGCGCAAGACGATCGCAGCATCGTCAGACTAAGGCGCCAGGCTGTGACATAGCACAGGTTGCCATGTTCATCAAGTTAGGCCAGGGACCCAACATCCGCAGTAGCCAAGGCATTGTGCCTGCAGAGCTACCAGAAAGACTGTCGGGTTCTGTCATTGTCTCTTCCCAAGGGTCATTTGTCTTGTATAGCATTAAGGTGTGTGATGAAACTACGCCGACGCTGATTCCAGCGACCTACTGGAGAGGTTCTGCGTGGTGTTTCGTATTTCTGGACGTCGCACATAGGCTGGGGAGTCTAGGGGACCGGTGTCTGTGGATTGTGCTATTCATTATTGCATGGATCTCAGGCATTTCGTACATTTATATCGCTGGTCCTTTGATAAAGTCACCCTCTAGCGGCACCTCGTCCTCCATTTTCCTTCTGAACTTACCAATGTGGTCTTTGTGGAGATCACAAGCGGAAGGCATCTCATCTTGGGTTAAGCGAGCTGCTGCTTGCCGAAGGCGATCGCCCTTTTATCCTCAAGGTGTTGCTGATTGCGGTGCTGTTTGTACTGAGGGTGTTGGGACACAGTCTACCGAACGGCGGGCTCATTGACTAGTTTCTTTTTTCTTTTTTCCATTCTTGAAAGACCGCTAGTTATAATACCTCTAAGATATAATGTGTGTCGGATATAGACAGCTGCTGCTGCGTCATTTACGTCAGTCTAGTGACCAATGTTCACCGTAGGCTGGCATTGAGCGAGCGTCGGGATTAGCGAAGAGTTTGTGGACCTTTTCTAGCTCTTTCAGGTGTCGTACATATATAAGCTTCGCAGATGTCTCCAAACTTCGTTGATCATCGTGCATAGGGCATGCATACATGCTCGGACTGGTTTGCAGAAGGTAACTATCGTAGTGGGTTCGACGGTGTACACTATTACTTCAGAGCTCCTTTCCCCTCGGTTTATAATCACGCCCCTTTGGCTTATTTGATCATATCATCTCATGATGCAATGGCACAGCGGTAGTTCAGGGGTGTATGGTTCAATGCTGGCCTTGCTCTGGGTGGTTTATTCTCCCAAGCTCTCTTTCCAAGGGTTATTCGAGAACATGTAACTTACTAGAATACGTTTGAAATGGAAGTTTGACGCAGTCACGTCCCCGATCCACTTCGCTTTTTTCATTTCGCTAAAGACAATTAGCCTGTCAATTCATCTTTGATACATTCGGGCTAGCGAGCGGATTTTGAGGATTTCTCGCAGACGCATTTTCTCTGCCTTCCTAATCACGGTGATACTTGTCCTTAGAGCATAAGTGTAGTTAAGCAGGGGAAAGGCTTTCTTTGGTCGGCATCTTGGAGCCCCTACAGTACCGTCAGCACGAGCGCTTGATGAAGGAGCAGATACCAGACTCTCTCCCTGTCCTACCACGGACTCGGACACACAGGGGGCAGGAGTAGGAGCCGAGGAACCTCAACCACAGCCTCTGGCGCAGAACCACTGACATCCCTTGACTCGTCCCGATTATCTTCAGATGTAAGTGCGGGCTGTAGTCGGTATCTCTCGATTCAAGGACGGTGGAAAATATCATCCCTGGCTGAAGGAGAAAATGGTCAAAAATTGGATCATAATCAACTGTGCGACTTCTTTACCAACCAAAGGTGTGTTCTTAATGTTCAATTCAGCGGCCATGATTTCATTCCACTAACAACTTGATAGAATTCACTGAGCCTAGGCTGTGGCATGCTGTGTTGATTAATGATTATTCTGTATTGCAGCTGTATAACCATCAGCAAGCTCTTATGATGTCTGTGCATCTAAAGAATTGACAAGAAGCAGAGCTGATATGTCTATTACACTGCTTACTTGCGTCTGTCATTAATTGTGGTAGTTATCTTTATTAGCTGTAGCCAACTTCTCGATTATCAAGCAATCAGATGAATTCGCTTGGTTTCCTTTATCTTACCCATGTGGTTTCTGCTTCTTCTCCTTTTTCCTCCTCAGGGCCGATGTTCTCGTCTTATGGCTACCAGCCTACCAGACTACCTAGTTTAGATTGAGAATGCTATTTCGTTTTATCTATTAGTCTGAGCCCATGACAAACAGGGCAATACTCTTAGAGTCACAGATGAGTCGATAAATGAGAAAAGAGACTTATAGACACATATCTGGAAAAGGTTTTCTATGGACACTATTGGCAAGGCGCATATCCAGTCAGCTCTGGTACAGTTACACTACGCCTTTGCGAATAAGACTGAGATTATTGAAGATGGTATCTATCCTCCATGGTCTCGAAACTAAATCCTGATATGAGGCCTGACAATGGGAGCTTTCAATCACTTGCGGATCTCAGGGTAGCTCACAGGCTAGTCAGTTTTAAGAATAGGATTTGCTTCAAGTAACTCCTGAGTAATGATTGCACCGCTATGTCACTCACTGTGTTGCTGTCTAGTGGAGAAACAGCAAACCCAGATTGTAACTTAAGGATAGTTGGTTAATAAGCCTCCATAAATACGCCGATGGAAAAGCTCCTTCGTCGTGTTCCCGTTCATGAGGGACACAGCCATTGGCTCATGATTGTTCGCCTTATCTGTACATGAGCACAGGACGTATATCACTGTTCGCCAGGCACAGACAATGATTCAGCCGTTGCAGTCTCCAGGGCTACGATAAGTGGTTCTCTTTCGTTGACTGCTTGATGCGATGAAGCCTTGGTAGAAATTTGTGTAACGCCAGTTTATCTTCTCCGTATATTCAATCGATGTCAGCGTTCCATTTGGTGAGCATTTTGTGTCTCCTGAGGCCCGACTGCGGCTGTGCACTTCCGTTGCTGACACCGTGTTTATCACAGAATGGTCTATGAATTCCACACAATAGGAGCAGCTTATTGCAATCTCCTTCCTGCTTCTATCCTGCTGTCGAACTTCGAAGTTCGAGATAGTTACCCATTGTGCCGGATCCACGGGGAAAAGCAAGTGGATCTTGCTGGCAAATTTGGCAGTGTCTGGCAGATGTTGCAACGGTGAGGTGAAGGAGGTTCGGCGAGGATCCGAACTTCATTCAGAACTTGGCTGTAGACTCGCATTATGTGAGAATAATTAAATTGAGGCCAACGGAAGATATCCATAATATAATTGGCATCATACCTAGAGCTCTACGTGTTCGTCGACTGAGTGATTCCGTCTCTCGAATATTCCAATAGTGTTTGAGTGCTCCGAGAATTCCTCATGGTGAAGCCTGAGGGCATTCAAATAACAGGCAGGGACGGACATGTTGTTGTTCTTTAGTGGACTGAATTATGAATTGCTTATTGCTGCTGCATAATTACTGGGAAGCCAAAAGATGCCGCAGAGGTGTTGAAATCTGAAGCAGTTGATATTGCTATCCCTATTCTAAGCGGTACTATGCTAGGCCCGTAATGACAGAAAGAAATAAAGATATTAATAGAAACGGCATAATCTGGACCCAGTCCAGGAAGAAAGAAGTAACAGGTAAATGGAACATAAAAGAACGACACGAAATGAACATGAGAGAACAAGGGACCATACTACACTATATTGCACTACCCTTGGCCCCTTCTGCTATCCCTTCTCATCCGCCTTTGTTTCCGCTGACTCGCCAGAATCGCATCTTCGGTGAGGATTTCAGGTGGTAATTCGAACTCTTGTTCTTCCATCTCTGGGATTGGATGGCCAAAGGCGAGGGTTTGATGTTGAAGACGGTTGGTTCGGCGGTTGGTAGGGGATGATCCCTTCCCCAGAGCTATGGCGCGAACTTGAGGATCGGAGTAAAATGAGCTGAAGGGTTTATTCTCGACAGGTGGGAGAGGCTCGGCAACACGAGGTGTTTGTTGTGGAGGTTGTTGAGAGGGCTGTGTCTCTGGTTCCTGGCCAGCAGTAGATGGTGCGGTTTTGGATTTGCGACGTTTCTCGGATGATGTCGAGGGTTTAGGTTTCTTGCCCGATGTGGCGGTTCGGGCTTCGCGATGGAGTTGACGGGCTGCCTGGACATCGATGTCGTTGGGATCGGCAGGTTCGCCGTTACTCTGGACATCGATGCTATCCCGGATATTGTCGTTCTCGGGAGGAGCATCTGGTGAGGATGGTTTGTCCTTGACTAGTTTCCGGCGCTTCTCTTCTTCTTTCCAAATTCTGAACTTCTCAATCAGAGCCGAGAGTTCCTTGACAAAAAAGTCACGCTTTGGCTCGTAGAGTTTCTTGTTATCTGTGGCCGCAATACCCATCACACGGAGCCAATCATGACCTCGTAGCTCCTCTAGGAGACGGTCTACCTGGAGCTTCTCATGCTGGGCCCGTTCACGCTCGATGTTCCGGAGTTGTTTCTCCTGTCGTTCAACCCTGCGGTGGGCACGGAAATAGGTCCCCTCATTTAAGGGGTCTTCTTCGTCAACAGCGGGGTCCTCTTTAGGCTCCGGTAATTGTATCACCTTGCAATTGTGGAACTTCACAAGAGGATTGCCAAAGGGTAATTCCGGATCAGAAGGCAGGTATGTCGACGGAGGCCTGGTGAGATCGTCAATCAACTGGATGGTCGTATCTCCGGTCAGGAGTTCTACGATTCCGTCAGTTCCACGCCGATATGAAGGACACAATTGGCACGCAGCATACCCGTTTTCTGCGGTTCCAGACTCAGCAATTGATCGTAGTTCGGGAAATAAGCAGCCAATTCGCTTCTGAATTTAGGCCCGCTGTCATGAGATCGCAAGGATCGCCGTTCCCGTCCCGCGGAGGGGGCTGGAGCTGATGCGGGAGCTGTTGGTGGTTGCGATTCCGGTGGCGGAACGCTGTTATTTCTCCGCGAATTCCGACTGGCATGGTTCCGGGATGTCTTATCCGACCCCACGGGATTCTCCGCAGGCTTTTCTTCAATCTTGGGCTGTTGTTTGGTTTGTTGCGGGCGATGGTAGCGACTCTCACGCACAGCGGGAGGACGTGTTCGGGGGGAGGAAATCGCGGGAGCGGGAGATATGGTATCTAGCGGATCGGGGGATTCGCGCGGATCTGGGATGGGAGTAGTGGACGGGGTATCATGGCGATTTCTGAAATGTGGAGTTTTCGGGTTATTAGAAAACGAAGGAGGGGGAGAACGGTGGTTATATGTCGAGGCCGAGGCCGAGGCCGAGGCCGAGGATACGAGTCGTGGTCGTCGCGCCGATGCGCGCGGTAGCGGAGCAGCAGTGGCGGCCGAAAGGGGTGAGTTGGCGGGACGGACAGCGAGAGGTTTCGGGGTGGTAGCGGGTTCGATTGTGGTATCTAGCAGATCGGGCGAACTGCCGCGACGACGAAGATGGCGCGAAGAAGACGAAGGAAGGGGATTGAGATGTTGTATACGAGGGCGTTTGGAGGGCGGAGGAAGCAGACTCAAATCGGAATCCTGTCGCACATGCAGAGACGACCTGGACCGGACAACCATAGTGAATTACATCTGGAGTTTTCCCGGGTATAGGGCAGCCAGTGACGGAGAAACAGAGGAGTTTAGCCGGGATTGAAGCTGCTGGTCGCCGGCGAAGAGCGAGAGAGAAAAGTTGAGGCCGAAGGAGCAGTTGGCGATGTTACGGTACGGGACGATACAGGGAGATGGGCGCGTTAAGGTGGGCGCGTACGGTAACTTTTGTAATTGGAATACATGGCATGACTTCTATTCACCACATCACATTCATCCTATCTTCTCCTCAATCTATGTTCTCTTCTCTATATTAATCCTGCATCTACTTAGAACGACAGTGCATACATGAAAATGTGCCGAGTGAAGAAGACGGCTGAGTCATCATCCCACGCAACCCCGGATTCGGCAGCGTGGGGGTTCGGCCAGTGACGGAGCATCTTTACTATCGCGATACACTCGTGGGGGCGGGGTTACATCGGTGCTTCTCCGGATCTATACTGCTATATAAACCTGTCTCTCTGACCGTGGCTAACTGTCAATTGCTTCACAATTTACAGCAACATGACGAGACAACTTATCCCCGGCGTTTACGTCCCTACCGTCGCCTTCTTCCAAGAGAATGAAGACCTGGACCTCCCGACCGTCGAAGCCCATGCGGTTTACCTCGCTCAAGCTGGTGTCACCGGAATTGTCACACAGGGAAGCAATGGAGAGGCCGTCCACCTTGATCGGGAGGAGCGCAAGCTTGTCACAGCCCACACCCGTAAAGCTCTCGATGCTGCCGGCTTCACCTCTTTGCCCGTGATCGTGGGCTGCGGATCCTCGTCCACCAGAGAAACGATTCGGTTTTGTCAGGACGCTGCAGAGGCTGGAGGAGACTATTCCATTATCCTTCCGCCATGCTATTACAAGGGCCAGGTGTCTAACGAAGCCCTGCTCGACCACTTCCGTATCGCCGCAGACGCCTCTCCCATCCCTGTCCTCATCTACAATTTCCCCGGTGCCTCGGGTGGCATTGACCTCACCTCCGACGATATCCTTGCGCTCTCTCAGCATCCCAACATTGTTGGCACCAAGCTCACCTGCGGCAACACTGGCAAACTCGCCCGTATCACATCGCAGGCCAAGCCCACATTCCTTACCTTTGGCGGCTCTTCCGACTTCACCCTACAGACGCTTATCGCCGGTGGTGCTGGTGTGATTGCCGGTATTGCCAACTTGATTCCTCGCTCTTGTGTGAAGGTCATGGAGCTTTACAACAGCGGTAAAGTGGAGGAGGCGCAGAAGCTCCAGGCGATCGTGGCCCGTGCGGACTGGCTTGCCATCAAGGGAGGATTTGTGGGGGTGAAGAGCGCGTTGCAGACATATCGGGGATATGGGAAATACCCGCGGCGGCCTTGCGTGGTGCCGTCTGACTCGGAGGCAGAGGCAATCAAGGAGAGTATTCGCGAGGGAATGGAGACGGAGAAATCGTTGGAAAATTGATTTGAGATTTACTATTGGCCGATGTGATAAACCATATTCACTGTGTACACTAATGAACCGAGCTTTACCCGGAGTATAGCGTGCATAGTACGGAGTACTCCACAAACAAAGTAATCAAACATTCTCAACACAACCAGGGATGAATCGCAACGTCCCTAACGGCTTTATTAATGTCACACATGAATTTTTGCTGCAAAAAGCCGTTTTGGTGTCTCTCAATGGCATGCCTAGACTGTACTGTGGAATGTTAGGAAGGTGCTAAAGCTCAGCTTCCTCGCTGACCACCGGCTGATCACCCTCGCCTTCCTCCTTTATTTCTCCTCATCTCCCGATCTACTCTTCTTCAACATTTTCCATCTCAATGCACTCTCAATCCATCGCTTTTTCGCCATGAAACTCTCTATACTGACTCTGGCTGCGGCTGTCTCATCGGTCGCAGCAGTCACCGTCAATCCCTTGCCAGCTCCGCGCAAGATCTCCTGGGGATCGTCCGGTCCCAAGCACCTGGACGGCCGCATCTCGCTCCGTGCAACACACGACACTCACACTCATCTTCTGGCCAATGCTTGGGATCGAACCTGGCACGCTGTGTCTACGCTGCAATGGGTTCCTGCCGCCACGGAAGCTCCTATCGCCTCGTACCCCGCATTTCCCACGCCTTCTGCTCACAAGGCCAAACGGGCACCTTCTCCGTCGTTAACCTATGTAGACGTCAAGGTTGAGGATACTCACGCCGATTTGCAACATGGTGTTGACGAATCTTATACGTTGAATGTCACAGAGAGCTCCAGCAGTGTTTCCATTTCCGCCAAGACTGTCTGGGGGGCTCTACATGCGTTTACCACTCTGCAGCAGTTGATCATTTCCGATGGTGACGGAGGATTGATCATCGAACAGCCAGTCGAAATCTGGGATGCGCCCTTGTATCCGTACCGTGGTATCATGATCGACACCGGTCGTAATTTCATTACGGTCCCCAAACTGCTCGAGCAGATCGATGGTTTGGCGTTGTCCAAGCTCAATGTCTTGCATTGGCACATTGGTGATGCGCAGTCTTGGCCTGCACAGATTGATGCGCACCCTAACATGACTAAGGACGCTTACTCGAAACGGGAGATCTATACTCATGACGACATGCGCCACATCGTGGGCTATGCCCGTGCTCGTGGAGTCCGTATCATTCCCGAAGTGGACATGCCGAGTCATTCGGCTGCTGGATGGCAGCAGGTCGATCCGGAAATCGTGACATGCACCGACTCTTGGTGGTCCAACGATGTATGGAAGTATCATACTGCGGTCGAGCCAAACCCGGGCCAGCTCGATATCATGAACAACAAGACATACGACATCGTGGGCGACGTTTACCGCGAGCTGTCGGGCATCTTCCCTGACAAGTGGTTTCATGTTGGGGCCGACGAGATTCAGCCCAACTGCTTCAACTACAGTCGTTATGTTACCGAGTGGTTTGCTGAAGATCCTTCGCGTACCTACAATGACTTGGCTCAGTATTGGGTGGACCATTCCATGCCCATCTTCCGCAGTGTTCACAGCAATCGGCGTCTGATCATGTGGGAAGACATCGTCCTGTCCACTGAGCATGCCCACGATGTGCCCAAGGATGTGGTCATGCAAAATTGGAACAACGGACTCGAATATATCGATAAGCTGACCGCCCAAGGATACGATGTGATCGTGTCATCGGCCGACTTTATGTATCTTGATTGTGGTCAGGGTGGGTTTCTTGGAAACGACCCTCGATACAATGTCATGGACAACCTAGATCCTGACACTCCAAACTTCAACTACGGAGGCAATGGTGGATCGTGGTGTGCGCCGTACAAATCATGGCAGCGAATCTATGACTACGACTTTACGACCAACCTCACCGAAACACAAGCGAAGCACGTTATCGGAGCAGCCGCTGCCTTGTGGACTGAGCAGACTGACGATGTGACGGTGTCAAGCAAGATTTGGCCACGTGCTGCTGCGCTGGCAGAATTGGTGTGGTCCGGCAACCGCGATGACAAGGGACACAAGCGGACGACCTTGATGACGCAGCGAATTCTGAACTTCCGGGAGTATTTGGTTGCGAACGGAGTGCAGGCTGAAGCTTTGATGCCGAAGTACTGTCTGAAGCATCCGCATGCATGTGATCTGAACTACAATCAGACAGCGGTTCATTGACTAGATGGCCGGAATGGGTCTGGTTCAGTTAGGTTTCGGGGGGTGTGTATATTATGGTGCATTGTCATCCATGTGATGTTTATGATTCTCTAGCTATGAAGGTTATTCTTCGTTATTGCATCATAATGCCCGAGGTAGCATATTCAATGATTACAACATACTTTGTGAGAAAATCAAGCTTTCCATACGTACGTTTTCTGACAAAAATACCAAGTCATAGCGGATTAACTGTTTATGCAGCTCCAGTAAACCGCCCTTTGGTCTTGGCTCTCCCGTCCAATCAGAGTCACTGCCGACTCGGGTTCCGCTGCGGGCTCCCGAAACCCGGGATGACTGACGCTCGGAGTTTCGCTCTGCAGACTCCGGGAGGGGAGCTGGTTTGATTGGTTGATTCATAACGGCTGAGAAATCAATGTGGGGGAGTTAACCCGTACCAGGGGTATGGTACGGAGTACATTTGCCGATTGCCTATCCTATTTTATCCATTCAGAAGTAATGTACAAGATACCTTCTCAATCAACTCTTTTCTCTTTCACTCATTCCATACTCTGGATAACCCAAAATGTCCACCTCAAAGCTCTTCACTCCCCTCCGCGTGGGCCAATCAACCCTCTCCCACCGCCTGACAATGGCCCCCATGACCCGTCTCCGCGCCTCAAACACTCACACACCCCTCCTCCCCCTCGTTAAAGACTACTACCGCCAACGCGCCTCTGTTCCAGGCTCCCTCCTAATCACCGAAGCAACCGTGATCTCCCCCCGCCACGGCGGTTACACCAACGTCCCCGGGATCTATAGCGATGAGCAAATTTCCGCCTGGAAAGAAGTCACCAATGCAGTGCACGAGAAGGGCTCGCATATCTACATGCAGCTTTGGGCTCTAGGCCGTACAGCAAACCCAGGGCTCATAAAGGAGAAGGGCTTGGACCTTGTGTCTAGCGGAGACGTCCCCATGAAGAGCATGTTCAGCGGAGAAATGCACCACCCCAGACCACTAGCAGAGCAAGAAATTCTCGTCGCAGTGAACGACTACGCAACCGCAGCAGAAAACGCAGTAAAAGCGGGCTTCGATGGAGTCGAAATCCACGGCGCAAATGGCTACCTCGTCGACCAATTCATCCAGGACACGGCCAACAATCGTACTGACAACTGGGGCGGAACAATTTCCAACCGCTCCCGCTTCGCGCTGGATATCACCCGCGCAGTCGCAAAAGCCATAGGCAACGACAAAACTGCCATTCGTTTAAGCCCCTGGAGTAGATTCCAGGGTATGCGCATGGAAGACCCCATCCCGCAATTTTCGCATCTTATCGAGAACCTCTCAGACCTGAAACTCGCATATCTGCACCTCTGCGAGTCGGAAGCGAAAGCTGCTGGTGAATCCCTTCGTCCGTTCATTGACAGTTATAATAAGGCTGGTCCGGTTATGGTTGCTGCTAATTATACGGGTGAAACTGCGGTGAAGGCTGTTGAGGAAGAGTATAAGGATAACGACGTTATGGTTGCTTTTGGGAGGCCGTATATTGCGAATCCGGATCTGGCATTTAGGGTTCGGGAGGGGGTGGAGTGGACGGAGGTTAGGCAGGAGGGTGTCTATGCACAGAGTGAGGAGGGGTATACGGATTATGGGTTTAGTGAGGAGTTCAAGGCGGCTTATGAGCAATAGGTTGGGGGTAGAGAATATTCGTGTATAGATAATAGACTTGCATAGCTAACCAAACTAATGTATTATCATAGAAGAAAGATTCACGTGGAACCCTATTTTTCTGCAACATAATTGTGCTTCTTCCAATGGGCTTGGTGCAACGAATGGGAAATGTCATAATCTCCAATTCTTGTACTTCTTCTTTCTCTCTCCTATTTGACTGAAACCATATGTTCGAATGACTATTGGTGTTTCAATGGAAGAGGCTCTAGGCTATTAATCCCGCAAGTGGTATTTTCTTTTCATCTCAACCGGGAGAAAATCAGTAGCTAGTGACCGGACTGATCTCGTCCTCCCCCTATGCGTCTTGCTTCGCTGGGTGAATATATTGCAGGCGCAGGCAAACCCAACTCAATGGGATCACCGATCGTTTCGAGGTCGAGGGAGTCGAATTGCTGGATATTCCCTGACTATTCTTTCCTGATTCGCCATTTTGAGGGCTGCCGGTCGGTAAATTGCACCTCTTCATCAATCCAAGAATTATAAAAAAGATTCGTCCCATTTGCTCTAAAATCTTGAGTTAATATGGGTTCAATGTAATGAAGATACAAAGAAGGAGTTGAAAAGGGAGAAATAAAGAGGTCCCAGGAAACTGTTTACATCTAATGGATACTGACATCATACGATTCTTGTTTAGGGCACAATCGTAGAGTATTCATATCAAAAGCTTTTATGACTTACTCAGCCCGGTCTTTATCACAAGAAAAATTTGTATGAAAGCACCGAGGAGACTACTACAATTCCAGTAATTCTCATTGAATCTCAACTCCCAGCAATTTCCCACAATCCTCTAAGCTTTCTCGTTGCATCTGCTCGTTTAAAACAAACTCGTCTTTTACGGAATCACCCAATACTCGTTGAAATCCTTTCAAATCCGAGCCCGCATCTAGAATCAGTTGTTGTGACTGGGACGTATTTCCGAGGTTTGAGTTGAAGATGCGTCCGGCGGATAGCTGTAAAAAGTCTTCGTAGATAATGGGCTCATATTCGAGGGTACCGTCTTTCAATAGCTCACTCAATTTTGCACTTGCCTTGAGATTCTGTGGTCCATTGGTCACTCCCGATGGTCCCAGTCTATAGCAAAAAGATGCCAAGTTCTGAGACCGCAACTGGTCCAGATCATCCGGAATCTTCAAAAAACTGTCTCTGCAAAATCTCCCCATACTGGGACGCAGAAGCCTTTGCCTCCGTTGCCTCCGCATTAACCCTTTCCAGAATCTCATTGTACAGCAGCCGACCCTGGCGCGTCAGAGAATACCCCCGCTGTTCAACTTCCCCGAACCTCGCCGTGTGAATCCCTTGACATAAACTCCCGACGAAGCATCCCGAGAATAGACCGTCTCTTCCAATGCTTTGAAGCTCGTCTGGTGCAGCAGAATTGGACATTTCCGCGGCGGAGGACCCTCAATGCGTTCCTTTGCAGACATCCCCTTTTCCTGCATAAGTTCCTGCACAAGGTCAATATCAATAGTCCGTGGTGTGAGATGGTTGATATGGCAGTTCGGAAACGAAACAATATCGGCGACTAACGGGTGCTCATTCTTCAGCATTTGATACTCTTCCAACGTAACTGTCGTCTGCGGATCCACCGAAACGTCTCCAGTTCTTCTTTGATAAATTCTTCAGATTCCCTTTCACTCAAAAGCCCCCTTTCCTCAACCCCATCAACAAGCTCAACCGACCTCTCCGTGAAGATCTTCCTCTGCCCCAGCGCCCTGACCACCAACTCCCTCGTCCTCTCCGTCAACAACTCCATTCTTAGTAGCGTAGTGAACACCCGGAACGGGTTCATATCCAGTGCCTCTTTCTTCCTCGGCCGAAACGCAGTCGCGTGCATCGGGAACCCGGCGACACTGAGATCGTAGTATCCCACTGGATGCATTCCCATAACGGCGAACATGCGGCGAATCGTGCATAGTTCATGGGGTGTTCCTAGGCGGATTGCACCATGTCTTTCCACACGGTTGCGGGAGGGGAGGATTGAGTCTGGGTCGAGGTTGATATGGTTAGGCTTGTTTTTGCAATGTATCTTTGGCCATTCAGGGCTGTAGAGTCTGCTTCGTAGACAAGGTCGACTAGGTCGCCGTATAGCGGGACTTCGGTTTTATACATTTCGGAGTGAACATGGCAGAAGCGGGCGCGGAGGGTGTCTTGGTCGAAAGACATGGTGGCTTTGGATGGGCAAATTATTTGCACTGTATACAGGTTCGCACAGCCAAGTAGTCAGGATATATACAACTTTTATCTATCAGAGTCATACTTGTAGATATAGTTATCTATCGGTGTACTACACCGATAAACCCCTCACATAATGCTTATCCGTTCATTATCTGCTTATCCGGCGGGACTCGGACCTGCAATGGACAAAGGATATCCTCGGTCAGGGAGTTCGTGATATGTAAAATGACTAAAAGGTTTAGGGCATCCTCGTTGCTACTATTCTTGTTGTTAATATGTCCTGTCCCGACGGATGCTGCTACGCTCCGACGGATTCGAACATCTGAAGTATACTAGATCGATCGTCCACACGAATTCATCGTTACTGTTCATTCCTCGGATGTATAGTGCGGGGAAGACATATGTTAGTGATGTATCTTATGTTGGTAAAACCGAAAATCTGTCCCAGACGATGTATAAGGACTGGCAAGCTGCTGTAGGAGACCAAAACTAAGACTCACTACGCAACCACCGCAATCATTCCACATCCATTTTCTGGCCCCATCATAGGAAAGATGTCTGAGAGCATGTTTAACCCTACCACCTCCAGCTGTTTAACGATCAGGCGAAGCCACTCGCGCAAAATGGTCCGGCAACCGCGAAGCAATCGCCGCAGGCCTCCCCTTGATGCTCGATCTAATCATCGAAAATGTCACGGAGAATGTGATGAAGATCAGCCCAATGTGTAATAATCCACGTATGCGCTTCTTGATATTTAAGCTGGTCAAGGCGTGGCATGATTATATCCGGAAGTGGGGTTGTAGTTTGATTAGTGGGGGCAGGCGTGGCAGTTTTTTACTAGGGTGTGTTTCTTTGCTCCATGCTCTTGGTGGAGTAAATATTGCTCTTCTATCTATAAAACAATTTGGCCAGATATCGACGGACGTCCGCCACGAGTTCGTCTCCTGTCTGACATACTAGGTCTCTCGGCCCTGGTGGACGCCATTTCATACCCATCCGTCCCCGGTGCAACAGAGTCCTCTGTCCTTGTCCCGTTCCACGATGAGGAAGCTCATTCTTTCCAGTATGGAGAATCCATCGCATCAGCCGGTACACCTGGCGAGCCCACAATCATGCAAATATATGTCAAAGACACGGACGGCGATCCCGTGAGCAATGCTCTAATTGACGTGTGGGAAACAACTGTGATCGCGTGTACGATCTTGAGTATGAAGTGCAGGAAAGTGCGGATTCGAACTGTTGTCGGAAGGTTGCGTTCAATGACGATGTTCCAAAAAATGTCCTCGTGCGTGAAACTTGTTGCGTATCCGGTTTCGAATGATGGGCCCGTGGCAAAGCTTCTGAGGACGTCGAAGAGGTACCGGTGTCGTCCTGCTCATATAGTGAGTATTCTGCCTTTGTGTTGGCTCTTTATCTTTTTATTGCTGATGTGGGGCGCGTAGCACTTCATGATCCAGCACCTACAATATTTCAAGTTGGTTATTGCTCTGTATCCACGAGAAGTGATACAGTCTTTGGGATCAAGAACGGTTTGATTGTCGATTACCGTTGGTGTGAAGATGTGGAGCTTGCGAGAAAGCACAATGTCGCATTATGAAAACTAACGATGGACGAGAGAGCCAGGAAGGGTAAATGAAATCTGTATCACCGTCTTCCCAGTCAGTTGAATCCTCTTCTGAATTATATTCCGAATCATATTCCGAATCGCGTTCTGAGCAAGCTCTGGTGACTTCCACAGGTCTCTTCAAAATATCCTTGAGCCAGATTGAAAGTTTGGTCGACACTATTATCCGACAGCCGGATGTCAATTCCATGATACTTCTTACGCGTTGTTGGCCCCATAGATGCGCCGCTGCTTTGCGGCCCTCTCGGCAGAAATAGAAGTGGGAGGGCTCCTTTCTGCAGCCATATGAACAGGTTAATAAGGCGTCATCATGTTTTGGAGCGCTCATGGTACTCTGCGAAGTCCCCATGGCCGCTCCTGGCAGCTAGGAGGCCACCCAGAGCTGGCCAGGGAAGATGGAGCTCCGGTGGCCGTTTCTCTAGGCCGATGCCCAGGTTTTTGTATCGTTTGGGGGAGTTTTCCGACCAATACTGTGTAAAAGCGCGCCAGTGCACCCTCTAGGATGCCAGTATATATGCGCACATCAACTACATATATGGGGATCTACTGACCTCGCCACTCCGGCCAACTGTTTCCCGACCGTTCCTGATTCAGCTATCATCAGGGGTAACTATCATTTTTATTACGATGTGTGTTTGATGATGAATCTATCCACAACTTCCGCCTTATATTTTCCATCTAGATTGACTGGGGTAAGAGAATGCTTTTCGAATGTAGACATCTGCGCTGGAGCGTGCAATATATATCTTGCAAACTACGAGGAACAGAAATAAATACCGGCCGGCTCCTGTGATTAAGGGAATGGGCAAGCGATGCGTACTATTAGACTCCATACCTATACTACTCATCTACCAGCCAATTATCTCTAGTGCATTCCTGATAAGTAACAGTCTGACCAGAGTTACAACGGCGATATGTTCGGATGCACAAATCCCAAACGAAAGGAATGATGACGAGCATCTACATAGTACATAGTACATGGCACAGATACAGATACAGATGCAAGAACGGTATATACAGTACAAGTAGTTTATACTTCTAAGCTCGTATCTTGTTATTTCCGTTATTATGACAACGATCAGCAAGTTGCAGCGCAGTACCATTCCACCAATATTATGACATCGGGGACAAATCTCTCGAAAGGATATTTTATCAATCTGTGGATTCCTGGGCATACCCGAATGAGCTCAGTGCGTCGCCTGTTCCGTCATTTGCGGAGATTGATTATCACTTGCTTGCTTGTCTTGCTTTCTGCCTGCGCATGTCCATGTTTCTAGTGGTCCGGATACGCTGCATTCCGGATTCAAGCTATTATTACCATGGCTAATTCGAATATATTACCGATTGTTATATAAATCTATGCAATGATTCAGGATAAAGATACAGGGTTACGTTCCATGCACTCCGTGTGGCTGCCATAAGCATCTTATCGCCACAAGAAAGTAATATCACAGTACATACAGTACAGTAATCACACAGATTTGCTCAGAAATGATTCACGATCTTGTTGTAATTGTCTGAAACGTGCTTGTACATCTACAGCCACATATGGACAAGTACGAGTACGAGTATGAGTAGTATGTTTTGGTGGTGGTTAACCTGATGACATCAGCGTGGCATCATCGGTCATCAGGTGTTCGTGATGAACCTTATTTTGTTTTGTACCATGGTCACCGTCTTACTTTAGTACCTTGGGCCTTATTCTGCAGTAACTCTATCCGGTATCTACCTTACGACATCTAATCCAACTCTTCATCCTAACCACAAACACCCAGCAGAAAAACTGAACACAAAACCCAAAGCATGGAAGATCGGGTCCAAACCATCATCCATCTCCTCAGCGCATGGACCGCAGATCCCCCCTTAGTTCCCACCAGCATGGTAAAATACGGGCAATGCTGATACTTACAAACCCTTACCAGCTAAGTGTCAGTAACATAGCACAGTACGCACGTACCAGCCACGATCTCGGTACCTCTCGGTAGACTTCGGGTCGCGGATCCTTCCGCTATAGGCGTTCTCGGGCACACGGCACGATTATTACTTATGTAGTAACTCGTCTCTGCTTTATTGGGTTATTGGATATGAATTTGTGGAGATGTTTCTGCAGGACTTTTCACGAATAGTTTGTGGATGGACGGAGTAGGATATGTAGATGTGTGTCCGTGCCTGGAGGCTGGTGCTTTTCACTGGGTGTTTTTTTTCTAGTTTCTTTTTTTTTCTTTTTGAGATTTTTGAGTTGTGAAGCCAGGGCGGAGTACTGGTAGAAGACCGGCGTTTATCCGGTGCAGTGGTTGATCGACGACTGCTGTATACTCTGTATTGCCCTGCAGAGTGCAGAGTGCACAGTACTATGTACATAATGTACAAATACAAGTACAAGCGTTCTGTATGCAGCGGCCAGAGAAATGTACTTGCGATCGATTAGATCAGATCCTTCCCTACATAGTTCTTTCCGGCACGGAGTATGCGGAGTACCGTACGAGCTTCGTACGTGCTACGTACGTACTACGACATATTGCCCGGCATTCAATCTAATTAGCATATTAACAAACATCTGCAGAGCTTGCAAGATCCCACAGCGGCAGACTTGTGGGCCATACCATCGGTAAATTTAGCGCAATGGGCAGGAAAATCTCTTAGCCCGAATGTCTTCCGAATCTCCGTGGGAACAATCGATCCCAAACACCCTCCTCGGTACCAGCCATTAGCTTCCAGAGAGCAAAATTCGATATATTCAAGCGCTAACATTCGTCAAAACATGTGGAGCACAGAACCATAGTCCTTCAAGTACGGCTAGCTCTGTCGAAAGAGCGACCCAGGAAAAACAACTCCGTAATGGATAGCGGGAAAGGTGTTCGCTTTTCTCTGAATCGGTTCGAGGCTGTTCCCGGGCGGGAAAAAGACCCACTTAGGTTCAGATTAAAGTTTATACTCGGTAGCCTATCAGAGTAAGATTACGTGCTGACCGATCTCCAAGGTAAACATGCTTATGTTAATTTGAAAGAAAAGCAAAGATAATTTATTTGTGATTAGCCTGCATATATCTATCAGTGGAGGGGCTGTTTATTTATCTGCAATCCAAAGACTCGTGGTCGTGTTTCTGGGTAGGTCTGTATGTTTTGTTGCTTCGTAGGATGGCTGTGTCGAGTCAGTCGCTTCGAGCTTGACATGTGGGTATCCTCCCGAGGGAAAGAAAGGACTTGCCACCCCCAGATTCAGACCGAGCCAAGCCATTCGTTCTCGGGAAGAATTAGCACGGTCCAGCTATTTAGGGAGGTATGGGAATATATGATGTAGAACAAGCAAGTACTTCGTAGCAAGCAAGCAAACAGAATTCGATTACGTGGCGCATGAGCTCTGCATAAGATCAATGCAGGGGGACGCCATGTGATCTGATTTACTCGCTGGAGATAGAGGAGGGGAAGGCATGTGCGGGGCTCAAAGACGCTTATTTGTGTAATTGGCGAGGGCTGGCTGGATCGCGGTTAGGGAAAAATGATCAATTCGAGCGAGCTTTGCTACTAACGATCTCTTATGCAGAGTAGGGCATATCTTTCGGAGAGGACGCGGGACGCGGTGCTTTGAGCAGTGCAACTCAAATACGAAGAGGGCCTAGCCCCTTTCCGTTCATCAATGCTCAGTAGTTGATCCTCCGATCATTTATACTGAGCCGTAGAGGCTCTGTATTGCTGCATGGATGACCAACAATGCATAATGGATTAATACTAACCTTGCAGTCTAGTTTGGACCTATGACCAAGTTCTAGTATTGACTGTGATGGAGTAATACAACATATCAATGGCATTTAAATATAACCGAGTCTTGATCGACTCCGCATCCCATCAGACTAGCTCCATCTGAGTCAAAGTTCAAACTGCAGCCCTACGCATATGCGCAACCAAACACTTCAGATGCTTGTACATACAGATTAACATTCCAACAACTTCATCATGCAGCCTGGTCCGAAAAAGAGCCATACAAACCTGCCCGCACAGATTGCGCAACCTACTGCATACAAAATAGACAGCATACGCATTACAGTAAGTAAGCTGACAATTCAGGAAACTAATTACGAAAACAACTGGCCACAGCGCCCCATTCCAACGAACAAAGCCGTCTCAAAAACCAGGAAACAATGGAGCATTTCCAGTTGAATGTACAGACATACACATATCACTCTTGGTTACAGTGTGACACCTGCTTGCAGGAGGGAAGAGGAGGTCCAAGCAGTGGTTCGACTTCAGCAGGCAATAAGAGGTTTGCGATACAGCAAGACGACGAGCAATGACTGGCAAAAACCTTTTGCGGGGACGACGAGCAGATACACGGAGAACAGGTTTCACGAGGCGAAATCGATGGGATGTCGGCAAATGAGGAAAATTCAGGTTGGGGAGGTTCGAGATGATGGAGTGTTACATTGGATCTGGATTATGTTTGTGATGGGATGTGACTATCGATCCGGATGGTGGTTCCGCCGAGTTTGTGTTCCGTAAATATAGTTTTGACCAGGATCTATTTATTATGATCTGAGGAGTTCATTCCATGGACCTGACGCGATAGGCTTTGAGTCTATCGAGATGGCACATGGAAACGGGGATCTGGATGTCAACTTGTGCAAGGTGATCGTAAGCGCCAGAAGTACTACCAAGAATGTAATTTTGATAGCATACATTCCTCACCCTTGGCTAATGAATATTATACAGCGGATCATCAAGCAGTCTGGTAGCGCCGGAGAGGCCGATCATGCATATATACCTGACTTGGACTGGTATTTGAACGTAAAAGTACTTGTACAAGTAATACGGGGTAATCCGTGACATGCAATATCATGTACTCTGTAGATCTGAATAATGACAGGTGGCCTGTGGAGTTTTAATATATTCTGTCTCAACACTCCTATCCAACACGTCCATCTCGGTACTCTGGAGGGAATCCAGAATATTCCTTTTGCGGGTCCGGCTGTCAAGTTGACAGACCCATAGGATAGTCCAGTCCATGGAGAGCTGAACACCCCGTATCCAGGGATAAGGAGAGTAACCCGTGCTCTTTTTCTTCCCCCTTCAACTAAACTAGCACATGGATCGCAGCCGATTGACCCGCATTTAGACGGAAGATTGTGGCCTAACGTATATCGTATCTATCTGATTGATATATCATATGTACCAGCGTTGTCCGGCCCGTCAAGAATGCAGCGCAGCCGTCACCGCCAGGAGATGGGAAAGTGACGGCGATGCGACCGAGGTAAGTGAGGCTAGAAACAGAGATATTCGGTCAGGGCGCATGATACAGTAAACGAGCAGTAAGCAAAAATTTTCATTTCTGTTTATATCTTTCCAGAATGGTAGATCCGATCGCGATATGACATCTTCAGCATCAAAACAACAACTGCGCCACACGGGGATGCTCGGAAGCCGGAAACACCGATGACAACGATCCACAACAGCAGCCTATTCTTGTGGCGCAGCGGAACTGTGGCTGTCCATGTTTTCTTTTTCCAAACGGAGAACAGCGTCAATACCGTACATCGATGGGGCTGCAGAGAAATAAAAAGTATGATGTAAGTGTCATGATTTTGGGAAATCGCCAATGAAGATTGACAAGAGCCACATGATTAATATTTGCTGCTAGTTTTGTTAGCGTCGCGTAGAGGATAGCCACATGTTTGTCGGGTAATGCTCTGACAAGGTGATATCTCGCCCGAAATCTGAAGGAATGGTGAAGATCGATCATATCATATCCGGACTTTCTGAGCCGGAATGACCTGCACAACAGGCGTTGGCTCGACTCTGAACAAGATCTGATCAGGATGGTGAATGTTGGTTGCACAAGAATTCATCCTTACAAGGCATGAACAAGATCATGTGAGACAATAGACTGACTCGACTGGCTCACTTCGTGCACAAGGAGCTACGGTACTGTACTGAGTAATGCTCGAGCACAAAGTAAATATGACGGTCGCACGGGCTTCCCGCCATTGCACCCGCTGATTGGCACGAGCACCTTTGAGGCCCGTCACGTCCGTCACGGCCTCTCCGCCAATAGTTCCGGTACCTTGTGGGCCAGACTCATGTGGGATGCCAAAAAGGGGAAAAATCAGAGGAACCCTGAGTGGATCTGGGTGGAGCACAATGCCCCTCCGATCGGCACCCAGGCCCATGGTGAAGCTGCCCGGAATGGACGGTCCATCGGAGTGAATCCAAGATCTCTACCCTTTCGAGTCTAGTTCGTAGCCTTGATTTACTCCATACGTACATATAATGCACTACTCTCACTAGTACTGAGTATTGATGACGGGGTTTATGAATTGGGCGAGGATCGATTGAGGCCCATGCTTCTTCAGCCAGCCACTGTCAGAACCGAAGTGATGGGACGTTCCCGCCAAGCCGACGAACACCCTCTTTCTTTTCCGCTACTTATACAAATAATGTGTATCATTCTCGAATATAGTTGTGATATTGCGTCAATAGATGTAATAAGGGTGGTTACATTGGATCACTTTCCATGTTCATTCGTAGAGTACCGGACACTGTCATGGTAGATGGCGTTCACTGCCCTGTCCCTGCTCCTCCGGCATCTCCACATCCCTTGGGTTAGCCTGTGGGGTGGCTTCTCTTTTCTTTATTTTCTTTTACACAAGGTTCCATAATTACGATACCATACGGATACATACATACATACATACATACACTAATTCAAATAAAATAAAAATTAAAAAAATGGACACGGTCGGCACCGAATCCGCATTGAAAATCCCCTCTGATTGGCCTCCAGTAGGCTGGATAAGAGTGGCTTTGAGTCAGGCTCTGGCGCCCGTCACAAGGTTCCAGATCCCATACAAATACAATACCAACACCCGCCCGAAAAGAGTAGGTCCTCTCTCTCATGGGCATCATTTAATACTGCTCCTCCACCTCTCACCTCTTTTTATAACCTCCCCATCTTCCTCTCTATATCTCTTTTTTCTCACTCACGTACCATTGCATTCCTCTGTTCCTACCACCTAATTCTCCGTCCTTGCATACTTCTTCTATTCCTGACCAGAGATACCTCGTCAATTGTGTCTCTGTCTGTCCCTTCTCTTTCTTAGCTCTGTCCCTCAATCCCCTCCGAAATCCAGATCAGCTAGCTTCCTTGTCCTTGTGTTGTCCTTTGGAATACTCTATTATCTACCATCCACACCAATTCCGCGATTTAGAGATTCTGACATTCCTGCTGCGCTCGATCCCTTGCTGCATTTACGCCTTCTATATATACCGAATATCCAAGGCTTTGGCACGTTCCGCGCCCTTCTGACGGCCCGCAATTTGACGGAACCTTATCTCACAACCAATTGGAGCAGTGGTATGCGCCATTCTGTCATATCCATACTATAGAAGACAGCAATACTAACATACCTTGCTTGCTGTAGGACTGCGATTCGCACCGCTCTCTCTCCGTTGCCTTCTCTCCCTCACATCCTGCATCCAAACGCATCACCAACAGATATCCTTATAACCTGCACCATGTTGGCGGTCATGCCCTCGAGACAACAGGAAGCCCCGTACTTCCAGAACCCTACGATGGACCCGTCGACGGTCGACCTCTTCACGTTTCCTATGGACAATTTGAATGGATTCGGGCAGAACAGCGACACAATAAGAGTAACACAATCATACTCATACTACGAGCCACCATTATATACAGAGGACATCCAGAAGCCTGGTTTCCCTTCTCTTCCCGGTTCGCCTCCAGCTGCTACTATTCAGGCTCCGGAACCTCTGCCTTCTCTGCCTACTGCCTCAGCCCCCTCAATTGCTAGTACATCCTCGTCTGCCGTTGGTTCTCCGTATTCTGCCACACAAGGCATCCAAGAAGGCTGGATGGATACAAGTCACGGCCTTAGTCTTGATGGTGCTATGGGTGATCTGTTTCCTAGCGACCAGATGATCAACACCTTGGAAGCAGACGCCTACCTTCAAAAGAAGGGCGCAGATAACTTTGTCGGTTAGTTTCGCTGCTATGTATTGAAAACGAGAGACTTTGCTGACGATAAGCAGACCCTTCCTGGATCCAACACGTTCCTCACCAACCTAATGACTCGCCTGTCACCTATCCCGAGCAGCCCAGCTACGCTATGGGCCAATCTGTCTTTGCACAGCAACCACCAGACGCGACTTTTCTCCCTACCCTGGAGAGCCTCGAGAACAATGAGACGGAGGAGTTGAAACAGCCCCTCTCATCACAAGCCACGCTGTCTGGCAACCCCTCCTACCAGCCCACGTACAACCGACGATCCTCTGCCTCTTCCACTCACAGCTGCGGCTCTCGCCGTAGTCCTTCCGCCAGTAGTGTTGACGATGATACCAAGGGGCGCTGTCCTCATCCAGAGTGTGGTCGGCCATTCAAAGACCTGAAGGCCCACATGCTCACGCATCAGCCTGAGAGACCCGAGAAGTGCCCGATTGTCAACTGCGAGTGGCATATCAGAGGTTTCGCTCGCAAGTACGACAAGAACCGCCACACCCTTACCCACTACAAAGGCACCGCAATCTGCGGGTTCTGCCCGGGATCAGGGTCTCCAGCGGAGAAGAGTTTCAACCGGGCCGATGTTTTCAAGCGCCATTTGACCTCTGTGCATGGTGTCGAGCAGACTCCTCCCAACTGCCGGAAGAAGAACTTGAACCCGAAGAACACCATGTCGTACAGCAGTGACTCCACTGGCAAGTGCTCGGAATGCTCGGGTACTTTTAGTAACCCGCAAGAGTTCTACGAGCACTTGGATGACTGTCTGATCCGCGTGGTGCAAAAGGAGGAACCCAGCGAAGCCATCAACCAAAAGCTATTGGCGGAAGTGGACTCGGACGAGGAGGTCCAGAAGACCATGGAGAAGCATAAGTTGACTAACAGCACGGCTGGCATCGGTTCTCAGTCTAACCACGATGGTTCGAATCGAAAGTCGGGCAAGGGCGGCATCAAGTCCACAAAGGGCAACTCCAGCTCGCGTTCCATCTTGGGAAAGAACGCCGTCACCAAGAATTCGACACAAAGTTCCAACAGCGGCAGCAACAAGCTTCGTCCAATGGTGTCGCGGCGGCGGAATAACCGGGACTTCTACCCTCAGTCCTGGGGGTGTCCCGCGAGCAGCATGAAGACGAAGAAACGCGTTCTCTGCGTTTTCGACGGCCCGCGTCGTCTGTGGAAGGACGAGATGATGCTTGACAACGAGTTCGAGGTCCGCGTCAAGCTCCCTGGCGGAGCAGGCGATGGCACCAACCGCGATGCATATATCACCGACCTCGACATTGAGACCATGAAGCGTGCCGATGGCGTCTTCAGTGCTACTGCTGAAGAGCGAGGGGAGTGGATCGATGGCCCCTCGACGCGTCTCATCGGGCAACCGATGGTGCCCTTGCCTGGACTCAGTCAATCTTCAGATGAGGTTGATTTGGACGAGTTGATGAGAACCTGATTGTTTTTCTTTTGTCTTTTCTCATTTGTTCTTTCCTTTGTTTCGTTCAATTACGTCAAACTTGCATCTTGTGTTATGAGTGATCTGTGTTTTTTTTTTTTTTTTTTGGGAAATTGATACCACTGAGTTTTGCTTGTGAGAAAATAACTTATTCATGGGGTTTTGGAGTTGGTAATATCAAGGAAATACAAGGAAAAAGATCTGGCCCGAATAATGAAAAGTCTATCACTTGCCTATACATGATTTTCGAGTAATCGTCCTGCATGTAGATGTAGAATTGAGTTATAGTTTGAGTGTTACTTCACCTTGTACCATGGAATCTCACATGCCCCGCATTCCCCTCCGCAACCTTGTCCCAACATCACTGCACCTCAATAATCCAGTCATCCATTGAGAAATAGAATACGTACTCGAATCATCATCCAATATGCAACTAGCCCTCTCAGAACCCCTCTCCATCCTCGTCGCCAAACGCTTCGCTGCAGCCAAAGAAGGCGGCCATCTCATCTTCTCCCCGACCCAGGTCACCACCATTCAGACTTCTGGGATATCGGTATGTCCTCGTCTCGCCCCAATATCCCAAGATTGAGCTAGCCAACCTAACATTGAGATAAAAAAAAATAATTAACAGTATCAACTCCGCTACTGCCCCTCCCTCGCTAAAAAACCCTCCGCCCTTCCCAAACCCGCCGACTCTGCACAAACCGAAGCGCAACGACAGGGCAAGAAACCTGATCCGTTCGATAACCCGTCGCCTGAGTTACTTGTTGCTCAGACATCTGGCTCGGATAATGGGAGCCAGGGGTACTGGGTCGTGTTGAATAAATTCCCGATTATTCGGAACCATTTCATCCTCGCGACGAGGGAGTGGAAGAGCCAGACGGATTTGCTGGAGAGGGGGGATTTGGAGGCTTGTTATGCTTGTATAAAGGCTTGGAGGGGGGACAATGGGGAGGGGAGGTTATTCGCGTTCTTCAACTCCGGGCCTGAAAGTGGTGCAAGCCAACCACATCGGCATATACAGTTCTTGCCAGTGGAGGATATGAGGCAGACGTATGAAGGGGCGGGTATTGAGGGGTGGAGGCCGTTGATTGATGTCGTTGCTGGTTGGAGCCATGGTCAAAGGGAGGGATGTTTGACAGATGACCGGTTGCCATTCGCGCATTTCGCGCTCCCGATACCGATCAACCCATCTGCGGAGACATTACATTCAATATATCTCTCCCTGTACAGAGCAGCTGTGTCCGCTGCTATCGAGGGCTCTGAAAATCTTCCTGGTTTGAGTGTACAAGATCACGGTCCTGCAGCTATCAGCCATAACCTTGCCATGACCGAGACTGCAATGATGATTTGTCCGCGGCGGAGCGAGAATGCTATGATTCCTATCAAAGGGAAGGAGGAGGCAAAAGAGGAAGGTGCTGTTGAGCCGGGGGTCATTGCGTTGAATGGGACGATCTTGGGGGGTACGCTGATGGTTAAAATGGAGGGGGAGTGGGAGGAATTGAAGAGGAGTCCAGATGTGTTGGGGGGTGTGCTGGGAAAGGCTGGGTTTCCGGTTGGGAGAAGGACTTCGTTGTAGATATCCCAGAGCTCATGGTTGAATTAGGTGTATTGGTGTGGTGTAGACTGACTATTACTTTTATCTATATGTAGAGTGACCCGCCCAAACATGTTAAAGAGACAAACGCCAGCCAACCGCCTGAACAAAGGAAATATCCGCTCGCTAAAGCAATCACAATAACAAGAACAATAATAGTCATTTCAAGTTAATATTGTGGAGTTCCGCCCACTTCTTCTTGCACGTGGCATTGCCAAAATGATATGAGCCGCCATGCAGCCAGATATACCCAGCCACTTTCTTCCACGACACCTTCGGCACTCCACGGTCTGCACCTTCACCTGTAGTATGGCAGTGAGCGGTACAGCTACACCCTTGTCCTCGACAGAGAGAGTTCTGCTTGAAACTCCGCCTGTATGTGTGACGTTCCCTCTCAGAGGAGAGGGCGTGCACCGCTTCGCAGAGCAAACGGACCTTTACCACGTGTTAGCTAACAGCTCAGTTTAGTATACTGGCGAAAATGGACATACATCTCTCTCCTCCCATTGGGGTTTGCGGACACGTTGCTCCTTCGTCTTGGTCAAGGTACGGAAACGTCCTCGCAGGGTTGACTCTGCCTCTTTGAAGCCACCGAGTCGCTTGATGTCCTTGTAGGACAAGCCACGCCGCTTGCACTCTATTAAAAACGCATTGCGCGTGTTAGAAGGAATTGGTGCGGCTGGTCGGGGTGCAGCTGGAATGGTAGTAGCTGAGGTAGTGGTATAGAACTGGGATTGGAGCTGAGGTTGAAGTGGTTGAGGTTGAATGTGCTGCTGCTGATGAGTGAATGAAGGGTAGATGGACGCTTTGTGCTCGGTAACCTCAGGGACTGGGCTGGTGAAGTACGAGGGAGCCTCATCCGTGTTGAAATCCAGCCATGGAAGTCCATTGAACATCATCATCTCCTCGTTGGTAGGCTGGGCCACTTCCCATGTATTGTCGATAGCTGGAGGCAAGCATTGATTGGATGATGGTAGGTAATAAGGGATATTGGACCAGGTTCCCATTGTCGCTGCGTCTACTTGTTGAGGGTAGTGCTGCGTGGAAGCAGAAGAGGAAGAGGTCGATGAAGCTGAGGATAAAGATGATGAAGACCATGATGCAGGATTCATTGTGCCGAATGTGCTGGATATTGGTGTGAAGCAAGGCTCATCGAATGTCGTTACGGAGCTATTGGGGGAGCTTTGTGCGTGGAAGAAGCTCAGATCCCCTGCGATGTGATTTGAGCCTGAGTTTCGTTAGTATCAATATGGTCTGAAGATAGGACATAAAGTTTTACCTGCCACAGGGGGAGAGGCCTCGCGCTTTGGATAGTCCGACTCTTCTAAGGAAGAAAAGTTGCTATTGGTCAAGTGTAAAGACGTTGGCACAGGGTGGGCAAGTGTATTCTCATCTGAAGGAGGTGAAGAGGGAAATTTTTGCCGATTCTGGTGAATGGCGAACGACTCAGGCCAGTATTGAATCTGGACCTGCTCAATTGATGGTGTCTGTCCGTTGGACATGTTGATTGATGGAAAGGTAGGCTGTTGATGAAGGTCAGAAATCATTGACGCGATGAGAAGTTGTCAGGTAAACACAAAAGTGAAGATGAACGAACCTGATATAAGCAAGCGACCTCACCGCTCTTGATCAATGAATTGTATACAAGATGTCTTTGCTAATCGATCTCCGTCGTTAAAATCCTGCCGATTTCCGGGTCTTCACTGCACGTTGCTGTCAAGCTTAAAGGACGACCTGCATGTCATGGGCTGTCAGCATTCTATTCTAAAACTTGACGATGCAGGTGGAGGTGTTTCACCTGTTGGTTCGGATGGTTGAGTGAGACTTTGGGCTGGTGACCGTTTTGTTGGTTACGATTGCTGATGGAGCGTTGGTTGTGAGTGAACGAGAGATATCTGATTCATATGCAATGCAGGTAAGGATGGGAATGACTGAAGAGATGCGCGGTGGGCTAACTAGAAAGTAAAAGAAAAGAAAGAATGATAGAGTTGGAGAAGATGGAGATAGAGAAATGGGGTTTTCTACAGAGTCGGCGCTGCCTTTTATTATCACACTCTCTATCATAGTACCGGATGATCATCCATTACTTCTCCTCTCCTATACATACATATCAAAACTCAGATCCCCTCGAGTCAAGAAACAGACAGGACCCTAAACTATCGAACGGAAGTAGATCCTCCTCGTTCCATACCAAATCCCGAACAATATTGACCCGGGGAGGTATGGAAACAGACAAGGAACTTCGCGACGGAACTAAAGATCTGGGACTTGTCGAAACAGATACTCTAACCCCCTGGCATCGCCACATTTACTCTCTACGGACAAAAAGGAACAAGGACTTCTACCGGGAACCGGGGTAACTGATTGAAGTGACGGGATCTACTATGCTCTAGTTTGGTACTGTATCGGTGGCTGATCAATTGACGAGTCGCATTGTGTTTCTTGCGTTGCCTCTGTGTTGGTCTATGTATCTGGCGGCGACCTGTCTGTCTGCCTTTCGCTCTATGTAAATGACAGAAGGAATCTACCGGAAATCTGGAAGCGTTGATCAAATCTTGGCAGTAAAGAGGACGATGAACGATGATTCACCGCGGGTGTCGGGAGAAATGCATGTATTTCCCTAGTCTAGAAGTACTGAGACAAAATAAAACAATCAAAATCATAGAAAAATCATATATAATGGCTAAACGGAGAAAAGTCCCCTGATCAGACAGAAGGGTAAAAAAAAAAAAGAAAAGAAAACAAATTGTGGCCGTCGGATAGCGACAGGCGCTGGTGGAGTCCCGATAATATGCATGTACACAAGTAGGGCTTCCTTAATGGTCTATTCGGGGTGGCTGCATTTACCGCCATATTTACTTTTTTTTTCCTTTGGCCTCTTTCTATTCCCTTCTGTTGGTTATTGTCTCTACTTCAGTAGCCAAAGAATTTTATAAATAAATAATTTAAACTCTGAGATTATGTTTTATTGACAGACGTTTGTCGGAGAATTCCATTCGACTCGGGCTTTTCCGGAAAATCCAGAGCTGTTGTGCTAATTTCTACCCTCGCGTTTTTGTGAGGTGATTTGTTTTCTCTCAGCTGACTGGTCATCCTGCAGATCATGCATTTGCTTGTCGTTGAAACTCCTCAGTACCCCGTGCAGTATCGCAGAGTCAACGTTGACAGGTGCTCAATACTCCATCTGTATACACACTGCGTATCTGCAAACTAATCCTCAGTGCATTCCACATACAGATTTCGCCTTCTGCCAAGTCAACCCGGAACCCATAATAATACCTATAATAATATATGCATAAACCAGGATGTTTGCCTCCTGCATTGATCAAGCAATCAAGCATACCATCCGATTCCACGGATCCCCTCCCCCGAAGGCTACTTGCTTGCACCACAAAGAATATGGAAGGCGATACATCGGAAAAAGAAAAAGAAAATATAACACGAGCCAATAGCACGTTGGGCCTATATCAAATCCATGCCCGGATGATCTATATTCTTCTCAACCATGTACAAGTACATGCGTTCGGAAACCCCGCACTGCAGTAAGTACGGGTGTATGTACAGAGGTGACGGGGGAGTACGGCGCGATCACATTATTCAATAAATCCCCAGATTGACGAAGAGCTCGGTTTGAACTAGTTGTCTATGATCAAATATTCTCTCGTTATCTGCCACGAGCCGCTTCAACTGGTTTGCATTAGAAGCGGTGCAGGGGGAAGCAAGTGACCAGCTTCCGGTTCCAAACAATTGAAAACGAAATGAATCAATTCTTCAGTCCGTGAAAGGAAAATAAAAATAACATTGGACGGGGGAAGTGAGCCGTCATTCTGGAAGGGTACGTTTGTCAAAAGCTAAATCCCGCATTATCGTTTCTCATTTGGTGTCTGTATACACATACCAATTGAAAGGCTCTAGAAGCTTGGCCATCAGTCTAGATACGCATAGTTTTGATCCTCTGCAAATTAATAACATGACCCTAGATTGACATGTCACTTCAAGCAGGTGCTTCTCGACTTAATTGATCCTGCCCCGTTCACTAATCCGTGCTCTCATTAACGCCGAACAGGACGGTGATCGAGAATCAATGACTACCCCTCCGGACGTCGCCGGTATCAGTGTCGCCTCCCGTCCGGATTCCCCTTCACTCCCCCGTTCACCCGGTTGCATCCGCCGGCCCATTGCCTCCTTACTACTCAAGTAATCCAGCAGTCGGTCAACCAGAAGTACTACAATCTGTTAGAATCATTGGATGAGATAGCATCGCAGAAGAAACATACCGAATAATAAAACAAATGTAAAGGCGTAGAGTATGGTCGGAGACGTCATAAAGGAGTATGCCAACCGGAAATCGCTCGCAAAAAAAATCAATCCGCAAAGGAAAATGGCCAAGACGATACGGACAGCAACTCCAACGGCGACATACGCTTTGCGAGTGTGGCGGCGAGCTAGGACCACAAAAGCCGCAAAGAGGAACATCGCCAACGAAGCAACGATAAAGTAGTACACATACACAAATCCCAGCAATTCCATATACATCCGTAGGAGTTGAGCATTGTTCAGCTGACTGATATCCGTTCCCTCAGCTGGATTAAGCCCCATACTGGAGAACAGGGCCGCCGTGACATTCCCCACAAGATCGTCGATCCGATCGTCCGTCAGCGAGTAGAGAGCCACAGTAGTACTGTTTGGGCACAACGGCCGGTTCGGTAGATCCTCCAAAATAGCCGAGATCACTGCTTTTTCCTTAATGGCCCCGCGATTGTAATCAATTTCCATATCCGCAATAGTACTTCGCAGAAGCCTAATGGCCCATTCAGCGTTGGGTCGCGGCTCCTCGCAGGCGAACAGGATCGTCTCTGTCAGGTAAGTGATCTTCAACGTTATGTCCAGCGTCAAAGCAAGAATACCCGCTCCCTCAAGCAGGAGGATCAGCACCACGTGAAAGGGATAGTGAAGCTGCGCCCACAGTTGCTGTGTGATCTTCCCAAGGGCATCTCGTGGTGTAACATCGAAATATGCCTGCCATAAGACGTACTAAAAAGAAGAAAGAGAGACATCAGTGGAAAATTTATTTAGCGGAAAGGGTCGTCCGAGACATACAACGTTGCTAGTGACACCTAGAATGTGGACAAACGACCACTTGGTCCAACCGCCAGGCCGTACTGTCTTGTTCACAATTCTGGTGATGGTTATGACGCCTTCGCCGATGATGATCAAAGTAAGGAGCCCCATTCGCACGTTGAGATGTGTGTCTTGGAGTCCTATACGGGGAGTGGCGCCGGATATCCCCATCACCATCCACATCTCGAGCCCAAATAGCACAAACCAAACGGTCCATATGTATGTCTGGGGTCCGTTCCGTACTTTGAAGGCAAAGAACAGCTGCAAACGGGTCGCGATATGAGCATGATGGTATCCTGGCGATAGGGTGGTAATAGGCTTACTCCAAGATAGACAACGCTGGAAAGTCCAAGAATTGCGACGATACGCTTCATGCCTCTGGCAGTATCCTCCATCCTCCCATGAAAAAAACGACTGTTGAAAGTATACTGTACCGCCAATAACGTTCGACTCCCGGCCAACAGTAGACTCAGCGATTGAAACGCCCAGACGTTATCACCCTGAACTCGAGTTGTAAACCGTGTCCCGGCTGAAGCAAATCCGACCATGACAGCCAATTGTGCCGCTTTGCAAACTCTTTCGAAGACCGAATCTCGCGCAAAACGTACGTCGAATAGCGTCACTTGGAGCCAGGTAAACCAGATCACCCCGAGGAAACCGATATATGCCCCCAAAGCTGGCCTTCCAGTTAGAACTCCCCATTGGTAAGAGGTTATTCCAGTATAGCGACCACATACCCTCCACATTGTTAATTTCGTGCGTAGCAGTAAAGGTCGATAGGTTCGCGACGAAGAATAAGTCAAAGAATAGTTCGATTGGAGTAGCGTCTGAATGTCGATATAGTTGTCCTTTTCCGTCAATTGGGCTCTCGAACCAGCGCAGGCCGTACTGCTGTCTTAGAGTTCGATGAGTATGTAGATTATCTCCCAATATGCTTTCATGACGCACCTTCTCGTATGATCTTTATGCGTAGTTCTACGCCGGGGCTTCCGAGAAAGAGAAAAGAATGCTGACCCGGGCATATTAAGAGGAACCCAAGAAGTTGATAAATTAAGATTAGTTCATTGGGGTATCATATCAAACCAATTGGTTTCTGCGATTGATTGTTGGTGAAGGTCATGAAGATGTTCCTGTATACCCGGCCGAAACCCTCAGTCCCAACAGGGAAAGAGCTGAGTTGAGAACCAGGAGGCAAGTGCGATGGATAGAGGATCCGCCGGCCATTCAAGATTCGTTTTCAGAATTTCCCGCAGTTATTGCCATTGGAGCACCGATATTCTCTAGTCCTCGCGAATTTTGCATCTCAGACGTTTCATCGGGTTTGAGTCCAGCTTCCAACCTCAGTTTCTCATAGTTGTCCCCAGCCTCCTTGATTAGAGCCTGAATTTCTACTTCTCGTGCAGCTATATCTGCTTTCTCCTTTCTCAGGTCTTCCATCTGGTTGATCATTTGTGCTCTTGATTTCTCCATCACAGCAAGATTGATACGGAAACGATCCATACTGTTCGAGAGACGCGGAAGCGCAGCCATCTTAGGCGGAGTCCTTGGTCGATCCACTCGATCACGTCCTCCATTACCCATCGCGGCTCTTGTCTGATGGGCCTCGTAGGCGGCCTTTTCCTCCAGATCCGAATCGTCCTCGTCGGAAGGTACCTCAGCTTCATTGATCAGCTCCCTCATTTCTTCACGCTGTTTACGCTTCTGCTCGCGCTCTGCTTTCCGTCCAAGAGAAATTCGGCCGTCCTCCACAAATTCGTCGAAACCTTCCGCAAAGTCTTCGTCGTCTCTGAGCAACCGGGTGTCCCTCTCCTCTCCTAAGCCCTCTGGATCCCACTCCTCCACCTGTGCAGCGTCATCTAATGCAATATAATCTTCCTCTTTCGCCCCGTAGCCATGTTCCTTGGCCAGCCGCGCGCGCCTTTCTTTCTTCTCCCTAACCTCCGCTTCGCTGGGAATGGCCGACGGCGCTGTCACCTTCATGACCTCTCCAAATTTTGCAGCCACATCAACCGTTTTCTCCTTCTCCTTTTCTGTCATGTTCTTCGGCGTTGCAGGCTGCGAATCCCGAAGCTCCTTCAAGTAATCTTCACTGTAGCTTGGCCTTCCCTGCTCCAATCCGACTTTGAATTGGACTTTATCAGATAACCCAGATGGTGTTAGACCTCGCTGAGCCGCGCTTTTCTCAACTGCTCGTCTTCCCAGACCGGTCCGTTTAGGCAAAACGACCTCGCTTTCTTCTTCGGCATCGTCGTTCATCGATGTCCCGCCGGGACCGAAAGATAGGCGCGATTTCGACTTTTGCTTCGTTTTGGATTGCACCGGTCGCTTTACAACTGGTTCTAATGGTGTAATCAATCAGCTCTAGCTCAATATCATCCTCATGCTAGTTTCTAGAAATCAGCCAACCTTGACCGCTACCTTCATCGTGTTCTTCATCATCGCCACCAATCTTGCGAGGCTTTCTCCGATTCGCAAAAGAACTCATCGTAAATATCAGAAGAGCACAACTCAATGAGAAATATAAAAATAAAAACAAAAAAAGAGTAGCAATCTCATTCTCTGTCGTCACCGGAACTCCGCCTTTTTGGAGCTTGCGGGAATATCCTTTCTCCGACCCAGCTTATTCCACCGCACGTCTCAAAGTCCGCGGCGCAACAAGAAACGGCAACCCGATTATACTCAGCACCGGCTAGTCAAGATGCCTCAAGCTCAACCAGAATTGAAGAAGGTGTGTCGCGATACTACCATTCCCGTATGGTAGGAGAGAGCTGACTGTTGACGTGCGATTAGTACATGGAAAAGCGGGTATTCTGCCAACTTAACGGCGACCGCAAAGTCATTGGCGTTCTTAGAGGTTACGATGTACGTGAAACGATCTCCTACTACTCCGATTTTGCTTTCATCGTTATATTGCTCGCTGGATTCGGGATAAGTGTGCTGGGTTGGACGATATATATTGGACTGAGGATTGACATCGAACGTTACAGGTCTTCATGAACCTTGTCCTAGACGAGGCTTTCGAAGAGAAGCCGGGAGGTGAGAAGGTCGCAGCCGGCATGGTGGTAAGAATAAAATGCTCTTTGCTGGACGGTTCACAGGGAAGATACTAAGAAAACTGCAGGTCATCCGTGGCAACTCCATCGTTATGCTCGAGGCCCTGGAACGGATAAGCGAGAAATAAACACGCAGACCAGCACGGTTGAGGGTTGGACGCTATTCGAATTCTTATACCTTTTCTATTTTTCTCCTGGCGAGGGTTGTTTAATGCAATAAGGAGTTCACGGGTTGGTTGCTCATAATGGGACGATCAAAATATCTTACTTGGTTTCAGTACATTGTCTTACGGGAAAAATAAAAGCTCACATAGAGATTTTGTCCCTTGAGGCCACGGTTCGCCTCGAGAATGGTTTTGACTATTTGGCGATGCAAGACATGAAGTGCAAAGGATATCGATTGCATCAGCGGAAAATGAGCCTGGAAACCAAATGCAGAATAAAAGCAAACGCCAGAACAAGAGCTGTGAATGTCAAGAATAACTCGAAAGTATAATTCATTCCCACTCCACGCCTTCAAAGATAATTTAGAAACCCCACCGTCTACCGTCATGATATGGAAGAATAGAAATAAAGAAGAAACGACCAAATATAAGATACAGATATGAAAGGGAACAAAACGGCAGTTGGGACTCGGATTAAGTTGATTATTTCGGCTTTTGCCCGATTTTCAGCTTCAACTTCAACCCGCCGCCTGGAGTGGTGGCCGGAGTTGACGGTGTGCCCGGTGTAGCTGGAGCGGGAGAAGAGGACACCTTGGGAATGTGCAATTTCGGTTTGGGTTGTGGGGTTGACATGGAGGTCGCGGATGGGGTCCCTGAGCCAACTTTGGATTGCTTAAATGTAATGCGAGGACCGGGAGGTGGCATTCCCTGATCCTCTCGCTTGCGTTTTGTCGAGGCGGCTGCGGCGTCCTTTGTGAGAGTTGTTCGAACACGGTCTGATTTATAGAAATGCAAGCGTCCCTGTAAGGTTGTATTAGTTTACATGGAATAGCTCTTGATAATGACGATTTCGGTGGCTTACCTTTCCGAGATTCCTGACTTTCCAGTACCGTGGGTATCTGAGTGAAACCTTCAGGGACGTGATCGGTTCGTACAAGACCCGACAGAGGTCCGTGAACTCGGAGAGCTCTAGTAACCCGATGCACGGCGAATTGCAGGCAGCCCAAAGAGAATCCTTCAAGGCCTGATCACCAGAGAGCTCGGTCTTGAGGCCCTCCATAGCGCCGGGCACGGTCTGACGTCGTGCAAGATCTGCTTGACGAACTTCCGTACTGGATTCTTGCTCAATAATCAAGCCATCATTCTGAGCGGGTGCTTCATTGGCCGGTCCACGGCCAAACGCAACCGGAGCAAGAGCTCTGCCGAAGGCGTTATGCAGTCGACGCCGAAGCCAGGCAGAAGAGTCGCTTGACATTGTGAAAAGGAACCATTTCAAAAGTTCAATACTACCGAAAATGTCCATATCGACGAGGCACTCAAAAGCGTCCAAGCGGAGTAGATCGTAGGTCCCAGCACGAGTGTATGGTAGGAACTGCATGTAATCAAAGTCCAATAGATTAGCTTGCATGAGTTGCCTCTGACACCGTAATGCCGCCCGCGAATAGACATTCTGGTATGAGCTGGACCATTCGTCCATCCGTCGGTATCGATCGATTTCAGCGATGGCATCCTGTTCCAGTTGCTCTTCAGCTTGGGTCTCGAGAATTCGTTCCATGTCGAAGTCATCGAAGTTGTTTTGAGGGACCTCGGCCCTCCCCAGCATCGCGTCACATAACGACCGCATTAACGTCGCAACATAGAAGTTGTCCGAATACTGCTGGATATCAGAATTGATGCTCATTACAATAGCGAGCTTCCGAAGCGGCTTACCTCGTTGTTCGAGTTATCATTGAACTTCAGCTTTTCAAAGAGGAAGCGTTTCACCCGCATCGGTGTCCGGCCACCATTGTCGCGCACCTTGGATATGGCTTCAGGTATGACCAACTGCAAAATATATGCAGCCCGGTCGGAAAAATCGTTGGAACGAGTCATTGGTGACCCTGGAAGGCAGAACATTTCCTGGAATGCTCTCTCCAAATGGTACAACCCCAACCAATTGATTTCCTCCTTGGCATGTTTCACCAAAGCCCGAGCTGCTGATGCACGTATCCCGTAAAAGTACCTGCGATCCATCAATGTTCGAACAAATATTGTCGAGATCAGCGGATGCTCTTTCTGCGCGGCCATGTATTGGAGGGACTAGGTTACGGTTAGTTATCCCAACCACAAGAAAAATATCCGAACGACTAACCTCCAACTGAGCTACGACATCTCGATCTTGCTGAAGCTGGGAGAGATACATGTAACCCGGCATCACCAAGGAAAGCTTGCAAATCCATTCGAAATCCGCATCCATGCGAATCCATTCGTATGACTCCTGGCCCATTCGTTCCTCATCCTCTTTGCTCCAGTCAGCCAACCTCCAGTCTTGTACTTCATCCTCGGATTGTAGGACATCGCCCAGGCAATAAAGGAGAACATCCTCTTGGGTTTCCACACTGGGGTCTGTCCCTGTGGCAGCGGCAGCACGTTCCTTTTGTCGTTTATTCCTTTTCAAGCGCTTGTATTTGGTGTTATACGGAATCTCGAATTTTGTAACACCCTCCTTTATCTCAACTATGTGTTCATATGGAGTTCCATCCGCTTCGTGAATACGGATCGTCATGGAGCCCGTGAAAACAGGTTGCACAGTACCAGCGTACACCTGACGGATCTCTTCTTTCACGTCGCGCATGAATGTGTCCTTTGACAAATCGCGTGTGGTCGGCTGCTCCGACTGCACTTGTTTAATCATCATTTCAACGACCAGTTTCTTTTTATTGAACCTTTGCGTAGCCTGGAAGCGCGGACAACCGGCGCCGTAGACCCATTGCTGGAAGAACGGATCTAGTTTCGCATGCCCGAGCTTCTCGCATGTCTTTTGAAAATAAGCGCTGGTGATGGCGCCATTAGGAATATCACCCGCTCGAGCAGATATAAAGAGTCGAGAAACGATACGGGCCATAGTGGCCTTTCCACTGGCCTTGGTAAGACGACGATCGAGGATGAACAAGATCAGAGGAGCTTTGAGGGCGATGAATTCGACTTCAGAAGGGTCCAGCTTCAAAATGTTGCCCATGTCATAAAGAGATGGCCGTTCATAATCCATCTCGCAGACCCTGTCCGACATTTGCTTTAATCGAAACCGGTACTCGTTATTTCCGCAAAGAGTTTTCATAAAGATGTCCGTTATATACCATGCCATTCCAATCGTGACCCAAGCATCAGCAGGCTCTTTGGGAATAAGATTAACACCGGTCCATTGACAAGATAAAGCATAGACTAATGTTCTTGTCGTGTCATGTATCGTGTCGATTACCTCCTCAGGGAAAAGTAGATGGCTGCTACAAATGGATAAGTACGCTGTTGGAAAAGTAGGCTCAGGTGAATCATCCACGAAGACCAACTTGTAGCTCGAGAACGGGTAGGAGCCGCAGTTGATTGAGAAGTAGTCAATAGCTCTTGGCAGCGGAAAACATGTATTCCTAACTTCGTCGGATCTTCCTGGGAGGCAAAACGCGTGCACCGGAGTGGAGGCCTGAATAAGCCGCTCATCCTGGTCGCTTTCACGAAAACCAGAGAGGTCTACACACTCGAATGGACCGACTGCAAATCCAACCTGTTGAGCAGAAAGCGAGGAGTAGCATGCAAAAGAAACTGTTTTCTTGCTTGGATCTCTCGGGTCGACAATCTCATCAGTCAGGTCTCCGGAGCAAACCACCGTCAGATCCAAAGCTTCATCATCAGGAGAGATATATCGACCACTCCCAGACGCAGTCCTCGATCGACCGGTACTGACTGCTGCTGACTGATCCCGATTTTTACGATCAAACATATCACCAAGAGAGCACGGACACTTGATCGAAAATTCCCACGTGCAGCGAGCGGAAGGGTCATCAACGCACGGGAAAAGAGGGCACCCGACACCATAGCCTAGCGGGTTGGTCGTATACGCGTGAGGGTAGCGCCTGTCACCATTCCCCACGCCCACAAACTGCAAGCCATCTCGTATTTGGTCGATTACGAATTCCACGTAGACGGTCAGAGCTGTAAATCTCGGAAGCACTGTTTCAGCAGCCTTGGAGCTTAAAGGTCCTTCTGGATCGTCGGAGGCACCAGTTGCCCTTAGAGCCATCTGGTTTTGCGCTTCGATCGAAAAGGGATCAAGTTCGTCGATGCGGACATTCTTCGGGATACTAACGAGCAGGTCGGGCTGCGGCGGAGTGCGCACGAGCTCATCTATCTTGGACGTCAGGCGTCCGTGATAGTGAGAGCCATACAGTTGCAGCGAGTCATAGGGATCTGTATGTTTGATCGCGGGCGTCTTTCCGTTGACAGTCAACCGTTTCACCTCTCCTTGTCGAAAGTTCAACCCAATAACTCTCAAATCTTTATAATGCGGGTGGATGGTAATCTCTGTCTTGCCCTTAAGACTCCGATTTGCGAAATCTACCTCCAGTTCAACTTTCTGGTGTGCGATGGAGTAGCCCAACCCCGGCCAGACGGGCCCGGCTGGTGTCTCAACGACGCCTGGCATTGCGCAAGATACTCAGTCGTAGACTGCGCTGTGAGCGCTGCGCGAACCATCCACCGTCATGTCCGGGCTCACTGAGCAACCATAATACCACTTTAGATCGCTTCGTATCGATGCAGGAAGGGAGGGTTGCGATCGTAAGACGAGTAGAAAGATGGCGCCTGGAAAAACTGTCGACGGCGCGGGGAGATGAAATAAACGACCAGAGTTGGGCGTTTCCGTCAAAATGACCGTGCGGTAGGAGCAATAGATAGCCCTTATTGTTCCTTTCCCGGAGGAAAAAATCGGCTTGGTGATAGTGACTAAAGGTCGAAGTCCAACATTCACTCTTCCTTGGGCTTGTCGCGTCTTGATGCGGCGAAAGCTTGCGGAGCTTCGCAGGACGGCACGTGACCCGCGATCGCCGAGGACAGCGGACTCCTTTCGGACTTCAACCGGCAGTTTTTGCGCTCTTCTGTTGTCCACGCTTTCTTCAGGTTGAATTCTGTTGTCTTATCCTAAGGTTGCCGGTGCCCTTATCGACAACGTACCATTGGTCTCTCGTGGATTCTCGGTCTCTTTCTCCTGCGATGAACTGAGTCTGCGATTGAAACACCCTGTACTCCACGACTTTCAGATTTCGCGATTATACGGCCTGGCATATCTAGCGGTAGGAAAAATGAGCGGGTTATTCAGAAAGGTCCAAGGTTAGTTGCCCAAGAGCCTCAGGGGGGTTATGTTGTTGAGACTGACCGTTTCGTGTCTCGTAGCGGCCCAAGACTCGCTTTCGGACGATGCCCTTATGCCCCTCAAGAGCTATAAATACTCCAGCGTGGACAAGTCGTTCATCTCGAGATATGTGTTGAAACACTATGTATGGCGCCCACAAACGCGAAATTCACACCACGTCTTCGATGCTAATAAATCGGTGTTCAGTGGAATGCATTCGTCGAAGTGCTGCCGCTCTGGTTGGCTCCTAATATGGTTACTCTTCTGGGATTCTTCTTCATTATCGGAAACGTGCTCCTCATTGAAATCTATATGCCCGACCTTGTGGGACCGGTAAGGATAATATTCCGACTCGGGATATTTCTGTGACTAAATGCTAAGATTACCGCGGTTTTAAGGGTCCTTCCTGGCTGTATTACAGCTTTGCACTAGGCATGTGGATGTATTCCACTTTGGACAATGTCGATGGTAAACAAGCACGCCGGACAGGTACATCTAGCGGTTTGGGAGAGCTTTTCGAGTTAGTTTACACTCACCACATCTTTGTGGCACCACACGCTAACAGCATGCAGTCACGGAATTGACTCGCTCAACTGCACCATGGCCAGTCTGTTGGAAACTGCGGCAATGGGTTTCGGCTCAACGCAACTTGGTGCATGGACAGCCCTTGTTCCTTGCTTGGCAATGTACTTTTCGACGTGGGAAACTTATCACACACATACGCTGTACCTTGGTTACTTCAACGGACCTACTGAAGGTCTCCTTATTGCTATCGCGATCATGATTGCTTCGGGCATCTATGGTCCCCAAATTTGGTCCCGTCCTATCACCGATCTATTGCCTTATCCGCAAATCTTTGGAAACAACTCCATGAAGGACATTTGGATCCCAATCCTACTTGCCGGTTTCTTCCTGGGACATCTTCCAGGCTGCGTCTATAATGTGATTGATGCTCGGAAGAAGCAAAATCTGCCTCTGAAGCCTCTTTTCAAGGAAATCTTACCGATAGTGGTATTTACCGCCTGCAATGTTTCTTGGCTATTCTCGCCATACTCTTCGCTGTTGGCCGACGACCGCTTGGTTTTGTACTGCACAACAATCTCGTTTGTCTTTGGGCGTATGACCACCAAGATTATCCTCGCCCACTTGTTACGCCAGCCGTTCCCATTCTGGACGGTGCTCCTTACTCCGCTCGTTGGCGGTGCTATTCTCATTAACTTGCCACTGATTGGCCTTCCCGCGATCGGTCCGTGGATGGAGGTGTTTTACCTTCGTGCTTATCTCTTGTTCGCATTTGTCTTGTACATGTACTGGGCATTTCTGGTCATCAACAGGATTACTACCTTCCTGGGAATCAACTGTCTAACGATCCGGAAGGACAAGTCTGCCGCCAGGGAGAGGGCGTACCACGAGCTTGCAGAACTTAGATCGGAGGATCCTGGATTGAAGAATCATTGATTCGTCAGCAACCTTTTACCAGGACTATTTTAGTTGTCAAGGAATGCTCAACAGAGTCTGAGTCTTCACCCGGGGTGTCATACCCCACTATTCGACATTGCCGGACATGTCTAAACGCTCGGCGCATATGAGATTCGAACCTTATAAACCGACAGGGCCCAATTTATACGATGTTTTTTGTCTATAGAGTCTTGATGTCTTGTAATTATGCTTTTGCTGCATCTGGATATATGTGGCTCACTTGTGGATAGATATGTGGATGGCTTTTATGAGACAAGCCTGCAGATATACAGGACAGGTTCATGACGCTGAATATATTTTATATAGACCTAATATTTAATGTCACAATACTGATACATTCAACCGTGTGCAACGTGAATATTTGTTTCGTATGATCAGAACTAAAGGTATGAGACGCTGTCCTGAAAGATGTCCTCGGACACAAATCAGATAGCATGAAACGCTATATACACAGAGCAGGTCCAGCCGTCGATCGTATTCCCGAAAGGTCCGCTTCTCTGTGGGGTGAGGCATTCCTATCCATGATTACTTCGAGACAGGCGTGTCCCGGCATAGATAACCAATCAATCTGACACTCCAACCTGGTCTGTTCTATCACCATGTCTTCCGATCCAACCCTCCCGGATAATATCTGGAACAATCCCGATGTAAGGGATTTCTTCATCAGTTAACGGCAGCATGGGTGACATGTGTTCATATAAACGCGTGTTCCATTACCGAGTAATCCACTGGAAAGTACGAAATAATTATTATGATCTGAAAAGATGGAAAATAAGACACTTTGAAATGCGGATGAGTTACGGTTAGCACAGATGGATAAGTGGTCTGGAAGTTCATTTCAGAATAGTCACTCAATACTTTACATATAGGTCACAAGCAGGAGTTGAAGCGTCACTTTTTGATATGGAGCTTGATTGGTCTCGCTGCCAACTGTACAATCTCCTGGACCGGTAGGCTGACGCGGCATATTATACGCAACAAATCTGATATTTTCAGGTCTTGGACCCGGTCTAATTACTGCAATTGATTCTGATGGCCCTGGTGCATGTAGGAAGCTTCACTGTGCTGGAAGAAGTGAGTAGACTGACTATTCTAGTGATTTATGGATTCATTCTTGTCTTCGTCCTTCAAGCCTTTCTTGCAACACATCATTGGCAGAATTCGTATCTGGGTATCCTGTCAAAGGCGGAATGTGCCACTGGATTGCAGCTATTGCACCCAAACGCTACAATAGCATCTTGAGTTTCGCAACCGGTTGGAGCACGGTGTTTGGGTGTGAGTTCCACTTCGGTTGATATCCCTCTATAGAGGGCTAATACTGTCAAGGGATATTCACAACTGCATCCGCGAATCTGATATACGCAACAAGCTTCATAACTCTTATAGCATTGTACAGAACAAATCTCGTCATACAGCCATGGATGACTTTCGTCGCGTATCAAGGGCTGAATATCCTCACGTCAAGCATTGTCATGTTCGAAAATAAATTCACCATTGATCAATAAGTTCTCTTCTAAGATGGAATCTCAACTCGACATTTAAACAGGTCCGATACTAACCACTCGGTCATGATTCAGTATGCTACCTACAGCTAGCATGGTTTGCTATCATGGTGACTGTTGCTATTTCACAACGATACAGAGTTCGTCTTCAAGACTTGGATCAATAACACCTGGTGGGAGAATAGCGTGATCTGCTTCATCACGGGGCTGGTCAGCCCGTTATACTCTCTGGGGGAGGGGGGCTGGATGAGATTACGGCTATACTCTCTGTCCACTATCTTAGAACCTATGCTAATTTTTGGCTGCAGCATATGATCGAGGATATACCAATGCAAGTACCCAATAGGGCTACTTTATCTGGACATTGAAATTGACTGTCTTTCCAATAGCCTGGACGAAACACGCCAATTGCGCTTGGTAAGACAAGCACAATACTGCCTCCACACAACTCACAAAATTTTGCAGCCTCGTCAATCTCCATAGCATTCATAGCCGGTATCTTTTATCCCCTTAGTCTTATGCTTTCGGTGCAAGACTATAAGAGACTCGTAGTCCCTTTAACAGGGCTGCCGTTGGCCGAGATCTCTCGCCAGGCAACTCAAAGTCGCGGTGGAACGTTTGCATTGGTTTTTCTGCTCTTGATTGCATTAGGACCGTGTATGATTGGATCGCAGCTCAGTGATTTGACCACGGATCATTTGTGGGTTATACTTTGCTTATGTTTTGATAGGTACAGGAAGGGTGTTCTGGGCTTTTTCTCGAGATAGAGGGCTTTCATTCTCCAACATGTAAGACTTCGAACCTTGAACTTTCTGCCTCGCTGTGCACGCTAACAGCATCTAGCTGGGCCAGAGTGAATCCCAGACTCGGCTCCCCATTCAACGCCAACTAGCAGTAACAACTATAATGGCCCTATTAGGCTGCATCTACCTCGGATCCAGCACAGCCTTCAACGCCATGATGAGTTCTGCAGTGTATCCCTCCCTTTCCCTTTTTCATAGAACCATAAGCTAACAAACCAGAACAATAAACAACATCGCCTACCTCATCCCAGTCTCAACAAACGTCGTCCGTCGTGGGAAGAACCAATTTCTCTTCCGTATGTAGTCGGGATGGCGGTGAATACCATTGCCGTTGCGTGGTTGGTATTTGCGATTGTCCTTTTTCTCGTTTCCGTATTATATGCCTGTTACTGGTATGTTCATCCAACTTGGGACGCTGGTGAGATTGGTGCTGATGATAAATAGCGTCAAATATGAATAATACATGTGCTTGTATTGAGGGTTTCTTGGTGGTTTGAGGTTATGTTGTGGATTGTGACTGGGAAGGAGTTTTCGAGGAGTATGTAAAAGGCGAGAGAGGAGCAGGACCAGACTCCGTATGTGGCTGCAATGGCCGGAAAGGGTGGGGAGTAAGCATTAGAGCGCCACGTAAGGAGTCGAATTGATGTCTGTCAATTTTGAGTGTGAAATGCTCTTTTGAAGCATATTAAATACCCACAGAAGATAAAACATTATCTATCAATGATAAAGCGAACGAATCCCCAATCACTTGCTCCAATCACTCCCATGCGGTATTAGAAAAAAAAAAAAAAAGACAATATACGTGAATCATGACACAAGGCCTCTCGACTATTGGCTCAATTTAACCCACTCGACCGAAGAGAAAGTCCTTGACGATGGGGGAACCAGAGAATTCCGGATTCAGAAGGACGCAGCTTGTAGTCGCGTCAGAATATAAGATGCAAAGCATGACTAAGCACATGTACTCACTTGAGGAAATATTCTAGTCCGATGCGGCGAGACTCAAGGAATGCCGGTCGAAACCGGACTATTGTTGGTCAGCCGCTGTACAAAACATGACAGTTTAAGGGACATACATAGGACGCTCTTTGGTGGTAGAGCGGGTAGTGCATTCTTTGCATGTGGGAACGATTGTAATAACTGCCGCCGTAAGGTATCGAATTCCGAGTATCTAGGTCCAAGCAATCAGCGCGAGTCCGGAGACGAAGACTGCTGTATGTGACCTACCTCATGCGAATGACAATCGGGCCTCCCTATAAGCAGGCCATAATCAGCAAATGGAAACAAATTCTGGGCGGTGAATTACGCACATCTAAGGTCTGTATCCTACAGCTCCATACCACATAAGCCCCAACGCCGCTCTTCCCCTGCACAACCGCATAATCCTCGACAGAGACACTCTGCGCCCATAACCCGCGACTCGTCTCCGAATTTGGGTCCGCCGTATGGTCCTCCAATGTAATCCCCAGCGGCTGCTCGACCGACATTTGTGACGTCCGCGATGGATTCCGATAATGAGTCCAATATGGCGGAACTACACCAGACAAACTGCGGTCCCTGGTCGTCGGCGGAGAAGGGGTCTTGTCTGGTTGTGGGAGGACGGTGCCATTACTGACGCTGACACCACTGTTCAATGAAGTCGCTAGGACGGAATTGGGCATTGTGGAGGTGTCATTGTTGGCGACGGTGTTGTCGCTGCCGATGACGTGGTCGTGGTCGTGGTCGGAGTTCGTGGTATCGGAGGGTGTAGGGGAGACGGAGCGGAGTGGTTGCGGCCGAGATTCCGGGCCGGGCTCCTCATGCGCTGGCTCCATCCATTAGACGGTTGCTAGTAAATGAGTTGGAAGCGGTTCCTGCAAGAAGTGCAGTTGGTTAACTTGGCGGATACGAGCGACTCGATAAGCGTTGATGGGTGTTTGATAGCTGAAGGGTGGCGATGACGACGTGTATACCTGGCGGTGGAGCATCCCACGGGGAACCTTGTCGATAGTTCCAGATGAGATAGCAAGGATAAGGACAGGTGATTCTCAGCAATAAAAGTATCCCAAGTCAATGTACGGAATACATAGGCGGAAAATCGACTGATAGCTTATCTGGGGAATGTGGCTGTTCATGTGATGTGGCTGTGGTGGCTGGAGCAATGCTTTCCCTTTTGGGACAATGTAGGTTTCTCAAAGTCTACGGAGTACGATTTCGACTTGTCATTGAGCAATTAAAGATCTCTCGCAACGTCAGGATATGCTTGTTGAAGGTACCCATAAATGCGGGCAAAACCTGTCCGTCAGAGCTATGTTGGATGCAGTCAAGTATTGTCACGGAACTCAACCATGTTAATGGAACATCAACTCATGTGTTCTACCTAGATAGCTATCGACGAGAATAATTGACTTGAGGAAGGAAGAAAGGAGGTAACGCCCTATTTATCAGCAAAGCAACAAAGCAAACAACCACCCCTCACGTGATAACTAGTCAATGGGACCAGGCCGTCACCACAATCATGCAGCGAGGTCAATGTTAACAGCCTTTCCCCGTGAGCTGCTCATTCAACTTTAGGAGACGGTCAAAATGCTGCTGAAACACTCTGAGTTATTTCAGTGAGTATTATTTAGCGTCACATATCAGGATCCCCCTGAATACATAGCACTGGTGAACCATAGAAAGGAACCGAATACATTACATTTAGAACTCAATCTTTTCAATGGTGTAAATCCCCAGGTAGTGGACTATAAATATTGATGGGATATTTCAATAATTCACACTAGCTCTAAGTGTTGACGTCCATGTCAGGTGACGGAGCCTCGTTTCCTAGACTTTGTGCTATCCTTCCCACAACCCTTCTACCTTCTCCTCCGTCCATCCTCAGTGTCATTCGTCTAACCTAAGACCATCGACATTTGCCCTAATTTACACTGGCTTACTTGCTCTAACCCTCTTCTCTCACCATGGTCCGTTCGCACGTATGTACTGGACAATTGCTCTCCCAGGTGCAACTAGGTGCAGCTTGGGAGCCCAATTAACTAATTTTGTATAGGATTGGAGACCTGCTACTTCTATGATGTAATCGTTCACATTATGCTTCGCTGTCCGCTTCGTGAAGGACTTAAGACGGTGGTATGTCTTTTGTCGTGATTGTCTCCAGGTCTCTAACAGGGCCGTATTGGAGTAAGCCAGCCGCACTAGATGAGTCCTGCAATAACACACCTCTGCCGCTCTCGATGCGTGATTGCCAACGGGCCCAGTTGTATTGTCGAAGGAAGAGTCTTGTGAGACGTCGGACAGATACCGGGGTATGCATACTATGACATGGACCCAGGTGAAGTGCTGGAATTGGTCAGTACTTTGCGATATTTCTTCGCCTGCGAGATTTCTGATAGATCTTATCCCCTATAGGATGCGGACTCTGATGTCGATATGAAGAGCAACGATCGCACCTCTCCGTACTTTCAGCAGGCCACCGGGTAAAATTTTTCTTGGTCTTTTTTGAAAACGTTCATTTATAACTCTCAGGATACTGAAGTGGCTTCCACTGCTGTATCGTCTTTTGCGCTCGTCAAAGCTTCACCCCAGTAAGCCATGTCCGGTAAGTGGATCAAATTCGGATTTTTCTGGCCGTCAAGAAGGAGTTCGCAAAGGAGAGGCCGATTCTCAATCGCCAGTAAGCTTGCATCAGTATTAACATAGCACATTGCCTTCAAAGCACTTGCTAATAAGAAATCTAGGGATTCTCAGTCGGGTACGCACATCCCACATTCGAATAACTGGCGCCCATCTTAGCTACTCGAGATACACGGACACGGCTTTAGAAGTATTTCTCTATTAGTTAGCCAAGATAGATATCTCTTCTGCTTTGGTGGCGATGATTGATTCACAAGTTGTAGTGCCTTATCTCCAACAGAGTACTCCATCACGCCGACGCCAAAGGCCCTGAGATTCACAGGTATGGAGTATGACTCGGTGGATGCGATTGGAATGTACTGTAGTGATGAGATTTTCACGATCATTTGACATGATCGAGCAGGTATATCTAGCTACAAGACTAATCTTTTTCGAATTTCCGAGCTCTCGCGTGGCGACTACAACCTGACTTCAATTTCGGTTTTAGCGACATTTGTACTTGATGCAAAGCAGTATTTTAATTGGCAATGATACATCAGTCATGTTCATCAAGTGATCGACTCCGAACGGTGTTGATTTCAAGTTGGAGATTGAGGTATAATGAAAGCACGCAAAACAGCAGTTGAGAGCGAGACATATATACTATGGCAAACAAGGGCCCGGATGCTGATCAGAGACGAAAAGGATTGGAATAAACTTAGCCATTTGATATTTGATACGTAAAATCCATTTTCTCAAATTTCTATCTGGTTTCCCCTGAAGTAGGCCTTGCGTAACGGGATATACCCGACTGGCAAATGAATGTATGTTAGGGTTCTGTTTGCAACGGCGATGAATGCCCGCTGGCGGTAAGGAGGGCGGTGGGCTGAAATAAGATTGATCGGGCTTAATCCTGATGATGACCGCGTGCTTGTCCGCTCTCCACTCCCAACATCCTCCCATAGCATTGTGTTTTTGAGCCTGTCGCTTTTTCCAGAGACCATTTATCGGAATATAATTAGACGGAGCTTGAGATACCATTTTTCTAGCCCTGGGACCCATCAAGGAACGACAAACTCCTTTGTTGACGAGGGTTCTGACGTGTTGATAACCATTCGACGAGATTTTTGGTGACGACATACGAAACAGACTGGTTTTAGACTGGTTTTTGTGATATACTTTAACTCAAGCTAGCGTTCTCACCTCATATCCACTTGGATCGACTGTCGGACGTGTGCGCGCATACAATATGGACTCCACATTACCGGACGCTTTCGAGGCGTCACAATCGGGAGCTGGCCTGGGGCAGAAACTTGCCGACTTCGATAGCCAAGATCGAACCTTATCCGATACTACGCCGTATGTCAAGGTCGATGGTAGGTTCAGTATTGGGTGTTGCGGGTTCGGGGTGGAAAGGTGGACTGACGGCTTCTCCTTCAGAACCGCCCAAATTTGAACTTGAATCATACATTTCGAACTACACCGGTATGTGGCATATAATCTTATGAGATGGCGGTGTTGCAAATAGCTGATCCCTTCCGATCTTAAAGGTAGGACTAGATTCGATCGTTTGTATCTCATCGGCACATGTTCCACGCACCTTTCCACGGAAGCCCTCAAAGCCGCTGTCTCAGAGGCCAAGTCGGGCAAGGATATTTCGAGATATGAACGTGCAGTTACAGCACTCGCGCAGGTTGCGCCGGATGAAAGCGAAGCGAAACGCGACGTCGACTGGGTCGAGCATATGCATAAAGTTGTGAAGGCTGAAACTGACCGATTGGAACATGAGCTTAAAGGGTATAAGAATAATTTGATCAAGGAGAGCATTAGGGTATGGGTGGTTTCTTCATGCGGCTGGATCTGTTGGTGCTAACCATGGTACAGATGGGCAATGAGGATCTGGGCCAGCACTATCATCAAATCGGCGATCAAGTATCTGCTTCAAAAGCATACACTCGAATGCGAGACTACTGCACGACGCCTACTCACATTGCTTCAATGTTCCTAAAAATAACTAATGTGGCGATTGAACGAGGGGATTGGTTGAGTGTGCAATCGAACGTGCAGCGACTGCGCAACCTGCAATCAAAGCCGGAGGAACAAATGAAGAACAAGCCCAAGATGTCCGCTGCACTCGGGCTGTCTCAACTACACTTGGATGCGTATTCGGATGCGGCAAACAGTTTCCTATCTACTGAATCGACTTTAGGAGACTCGTATAACGAGGTCATTTCCCCCAACGATGTGGCTGTGTATGGTGGACTGTGCGCACTTGCTTCCATGGACCGAAATGAACTCCAGCGCAAAGTGCTTGATAACACCTCGTTCCGTAATTTCCTGGAATTGGAACCCCATATCCGCCGTGCCATATCGTTCTTTTGCAGCTCCAAATTCAGGCCATGTCTTGAGATTCTCGAAGCCTACCGGGCCGACTACCTGCTGGACATTCACCTGCAGCGACATATCAACATATTGATCTCACGCATCCGAACGAAGTCTATACAGCAATATGTCATCCCATTCAACCGTGTAACTCTCGACTCTATGGCCAAGATATTCGCCCCCGCAGCCGTCGCGGGCGAGCCGTTACCTACAGACGCTAATTCCTCTTTTGTCAAGGAGCTGATCCGGCTTATTGAGGACGGCACGCTGGACGGGCGCATTGACCTGGAGAAGATGGTCCTTGTCTCCAACCAGATCGACCTGCGCACGGAAGTGCAAGCGGCAGCACTGGAGAGCCTGGAAAGCTACACGCGGGAAGCTCATTTGCGACTGCTCCGGACGAACATCATTCGTGCTGGACTAGAAGTTCGGCCGCCCGCAGACCAGAATGCAGGGGCTGGGGCGAAGGGCAAATACGCACGGGTGTGATTTGGACCCCAGCAGAGTAGCCTAGATGATGACAGATATGAAAACCATGGCTTATGAGATGATGAAGAAAAGAAATAAATTATTTGTTCCTGAAAAGGTGGGCAATTTTTCTTAAAATAAAGATTGACCGACGATCATCGCCGCGTGTAATTTTGACTGGTGCTTAGCCGCCAAACCTGCTCTAAAAAAGCCATACTCTGCTGGTACAATTCTACGATCTCTCTTACTTTATCTGTGGTTATTCGCTGTCTTCGTATTCATTTGACGTATGCGTCATACGCCGACTGCTAAGCCCACCTCTGCGTTGTCTTATATGCTTATGATCCCCGAGTAACACCGCACACTCGCCCCAACCCGACCGCTGTGAAATACTCCGCCGTCGATTCCTACTTCATCTGACTCGGATGACAAAAGAGATAAAAGAATCAAGAAATAGAGAAAGGAAATAGAGAAAGGCGGGGTCAATTACTAGTCGATAATCTCACAAGCAGCATGATCGACCAGTACTGAACTAAAGACGGCAAGAAAAAGAAACCACAGGCCATGGTGGGATATCCGGACGCTGCTGCATGCCACTTCTGCGAGTGATCTTGAATTTTCTCTCACGCATAGTGTCAGTGTGACATACGTGGGTCAACATGGACATTTCAACGACGGGCATTGCTTTTGGCGTTAAGTCTTGGTGTATCAACCTAGCAGGGATTCTGGTAAGTATACATTCAGCTTCCTCCCTGCCAAGGTCCAGGAGTCGTTGCTAAATTACTACATACTGCAGGGGCTAATCTGGATTTCCTACACAATTTTTTACAACCTCTACTGGACGAGCCTGAAGCGCTTCCCAGGACCACTACTATGGAAAGTCTCGCGTATTCCAGCCCAACTGTCCATGCTGCGTGGCTTTTCGCATTTAGACGTCACCGCGCTCCATGAGCGCTACGGTCCAGCAGTCCGGATCGGGCCGAATGAATTGGCATTTAACACGCCACAGGCATTTCGTGACATCTATAACACTCATTCTGGGAAATCTTTTCCCAAAGCCCGGAGTTACTACCCCTTACCGGTTAACGGGGTGGAGCCTGTTTCAGTCGCAGTGGAAGATGATGTCCATGCGAGACAGCGGAGGCTGTTGTCGTATGGGTTCTCAGATCGGGCACTGAGAGAGCAGGAAGGTCTCATTATGAGTTTTGTCAATACACTCATTGAGCGGTTGACTGGTGAGGTTGATAAAGGGAGTGGAGAAGCGAAAGTTGATATTAAGGAGTGGATGAATTTCGCTACTTTTGATATAACGGGTGAGCTTACGTTTGGGGAATCGTTCAACTGTCTCCAGGATAGTGAATTACATCCATGGATCGGGGTCATTTTCAAATCGATCAAGCAGGGTTCCTATCTCATTGTTGCTGGGCAGTTTCCCTGGGCGCAGAAGTTGCTGGTGAAGATGATTCCGCAGCGATTGATGCAGAAAGCTTATGATCATTTCAATCTGAGTGCCAGGAAAGCCGATCGTCGTCTGGTGAACAAGACTAGCAGGCCGGATTTTATGTCTGCGATTTTGAAGGGCGGGTTGAGTGAGGAACCGGGGGTTTATCGGGGACCTGAGAAGATTATGAGTCGGGATGAGGTGCATTCGAATGCATTGATGTGCGTTACCTGATACATCTCTTCGCCTATTTGGTTTACGTGCTGATTTCGGGACAGGTTGATCTTGGCTGGTAGTGAAACATCCGCTACACTTCTCTCCGGATGTGTCTATTATATCTGCCGACACCCAACCGCTTTAAGAAAGCTTACAAAGGAGATCCGCTCCTTTCTTACTGACGATAAAGATATTACGATTAGTAAAACCGCAAAGCTGCCCTATCTAACTGCAGTAATCGAAGAGACACTACGATTATATCCCCCCGTCGCCGCCGGACTACGTCGAATCGTTCCAAAAGGAGGCGCCACAATCGACAAATACTTTGTTCCTGAAAATGTTTGTTGTCTTCCCATTTCTGCTTGGTGCTATGAAGCTGATAAGCCAGACTATCGTTGCATGCCATCAATACGCATCTTTCCACTCCTCATCCAACTTTGCTTGTCCTAACGACTTCATTCCCGAAAGGTGGTTAGGAATAGATCCTCGCTTCGACGATGACAAGAGGACTGCTCTCCAACCATTCAGCCTTGGTCCTAGGAGCTGCCCGGGCAAGAAGTTTGTCACCCTTAACCTCGCAACAACCATAAAGTGTGCTAACAGTGCCAAAGTCTCGCATATAGCGAAGTCCGTCTTATCCTTTGCAAACTGTTGTTCAATTTCGACGTCGAATTACGCTCTGAGTGCGCAGACTGGATTGAACAAGAATCGTATTTTCTCTGGGATAAGCCGGCACTTTGGGTTACCTTGAAGGAGAGGATCTCGAGCACCTAAACATTCTACAGAAATAGGCTTGGCTATAAACCCAAGCCAAGCCCTTTATGAGACGTGAATGTTAAATTGGATGGTCCCAAGCATGTGAATAGAATATAAATGTACTCGAGATTGAGCTATAAGCTTGAATTCAAAGCGCCGTTTCTTTAGCTATATTCAAGGAAAATGGTAGATTGTAGTCATATGCCGAAGATCTTCCTGCTGTCAATCGATTTCTGCTCCCAGTCCTTCGTTTTGTCCATCTGCTTTTTACTTTCTGTTGAACAAGTATATTCGAAAGCGAACAAAAGCCCGTTCTTATCGCTTTGTCAGTTTCATTTCGTTCAAACTCACCGGAGGTATCCTGGATATCTCTCTTATAGATCTGCTTGGAGTGATGGTCTGAGTTTGTCTGTCGTATAGCTCTGTAGCAAACCAGTCAATTGCCGTTGAATGCATGGATGGCAGGAGCACTCTGCTAGCACAAAGAAGCGAAACATCGTCACTTCCTTGTCTTTGGTGAATTTGAATCTGGTCAGCTGAATTTTATCTGAAGCATAACCTATCGAATCTTAGACCACTACATTGGTCGTTCTTTATAACAGATAATTATATCACTTACAGGGCGCTTCGCATAAATGCATTTGTATTTGGCATTACTATGCTGTATCTGGTTGCCCAGCGTCCACTTGTATTTGCTGTGCTTATATTAGAGATCATATAAGCCAGTTGATGGTTGTACAGGGACTCCTGGCCGTCCGTTTCTTCCCCTTTCTAGATTCTTTTGTCGCTTGTAGCCCCTTGTGTTCCTATATTAATATGGTTGCCTTATGCTAGAGATACTCATAAAACGTTACTGATTTGTGAGCCGTAATAATCATATTTCAAACGGAATACTAATGCAAGCTTATCCCTCTATACTGCACTTCCACTTGTTATTGCCTTGGGAGCTAGAAGGCCTACCGGCAATCGTTGATCGTCGCTTTGTGCCGTTTGCGAACTGGGTTGGGCATACTCGGAAAATGGGTGTGGATTTTGTTGAGTTGAAGCACTTGCGAGAGAAGTGCAAGAGGCATGATACCAATGCAAATTGCCGCTTGTCAACCATTACAAAATTTGCTTCTTTTGCAGCTGGTGGGTTCTTGAGGCAAGCTGGGATAGGAGAAGTTCGAATACAACATCTCATAATATAGATACTCATTAAACTTTACAGAAGACAATCGAGTTTGATCTAAAGATTATCCATAAAATTCATATTCGAAAACCACATACAAGCCCAGAATAATCACTCCACGGTATCCGAGGACGTCTTCATATCCGTCCTTCCCTCTTCCTTTTCCAGGGCCAGCCTGCTTATCTTCCACGCCACTTAAAGCGTCCGTAACACACGTGCCTGGTCGAATTACCTGGATATGGCAAGGCTTTGGTCCAACAAGGGCGACCTTATCCATTCGTTCCGGAGGAAAAGGCGTGTCACTACCAAGCCCCCAAGTTATTCCGTCTTCAGTTGGATGTAGCTCGGTCCAAGCGTCAACGACACTATTATCACTGATCAGCATTTGGTCCCCCGGTAAAACAGGACTAAAATCGCCAGCCATTGAGCCATAGCCCGCAGCACGTATATAAGAAGCTATTATAGAGAGCTGTCGAGGGCGCAGGGAGGGAAACACAGGAGAGTCCAGGTGCACGTTAATCAGTCGAATACGGGAGACATTTTGCGTCTTACCAAATGAAGACAAGAGAATATCGCAACAGAGGACATCACGCCCAAAGCGGCTAGGATATCCAACACGCCAAATTGGACCAATAGTAGCAATATGCTTAGCAGCAGAGCTTGGGCTGCAGAACCGTGATCTTGACATGAGCATCATGCTCGCAAAAGCTTGTTTATCCCAGTTTGTGTGTCCGCTTCGCTTAAATATCAGTGTTTCCGTATCCATAGTGTGTCTAGTACAGCCAGTAGTGCAGGTCGGGATGCTTCTTGTAGGAAAGTGATATTCGGTGATGTGGTCAGATTCGGGCCTCGGGTGCAGGAGAATCGGCGTCGATATTCCACGTAATCTGCCTGAATTCCGAGACGCCTGTTGTATTACTGTAAGTTCTTGGAGGTTCGATGGTAAGGGAAGCGATGGGAATCCATTTGTCGGACGTTTGGTTGAAGCAATGCCAGCACTGCGGACTTGGTGTTGCATCAGTCTCGCCTGTTGACAGAGGTATGTTGTACCACCATCTGAGCGCTTTATTTCGAAATCGTGAGAGAATCCCCATGCCTGTGGCCCTGTCCTTCGCCTTATAAAGAGATGTTGTTGTTGAGATACAATAAGGTTGCCGGTTAGATCGGGTCAAGTGGAGCTGCCATATGCCAGGTGAATCCCACCGCTCCACATTACCGCCTTGGGTAATCCCTTCTGCTTACCACGGAGTACAGATTTACCTAGCCAGTTGTTATAATGTTTTCTTCAAGACCAGGAATTCGCGACATTGATAGCTCTGGCGTCGAGTCAGCAGCAATACTAGCTACCACTCTTTCACAAAATGGAGTACCAGCAGCTCTATGGGGACTTCACGCATCCGCTCTATACGATGGGGAGCTCGTTCCCTTGGTTCGTCTACTCAGTTCATACCTGGTAGTAACTAATGAGCCATAGGATATTGAGCTTGTTGTGAACGATGCGGATCAAGAACTCGCCTTTACCATCCTCACATTTCACGGCTTCCTTCCCTCAATCCCCGACGAGAACCCAAGACCACCTGATATGGACTTTACTAGCTGGCGCGAACAATACTCCTCACCTACTCAGTACCGTGACCGTCGCAAGTTCCACCACGGCGCGCCTATATACGAACTTCCCTCGCGATCTGACTCGAATCCCGAACCCAATATCATACGTCCATGGATAATCATCTACTCTGCTGAATTTGCAGGCCTTGCGCCAATTCCAAGCTGGACCAATCTGACACAAGATACACGATTCGCGCCACTATGTGCACTCCCAAAAGCCATCGCCATATGCCGCGTCCCAACAGACCTAAGAAACTGCTTAGTGCCGACCTTCGAGAGTCTGGTAGAGTCGGAAATGCATGTCCTTTTGCAAAATACCGAGCTGAAGACGGCTTCATGGGCTCATCATATGGACCAATTATCAGCACTTGCTCACTCAGGATGTTGCTATGGGGGTATGGATGGTCTGTCTGGGATTGCTTCACCGCGGTTCAAACCATTCACAGATTGGATTTGGAATAGTCAAAGGGGTAGGCAAGATTACAGTGCCCTGAAGAAGCTGCAGAGTGATTACAAGAATCCAGGAGGGAGGGATAGACCTTCATTTGCAGCTAGTGTCATGGATTGCGTTGTGTCGATAAAGTCGAAATTCAGCCGGTGAATAAAATGCGTTTGTCCGCCAACGGCCTAGTATTGCTTAATCTAAAAATGCATCCATTGTTAAATACATTTATTCCCTAACACATACATTCAGGAAACAGAACCGTTCGGAATATCAACCGGAGGCTCTTGATAAACTTCCCCGACTACTCACATTTCAACCAAATTTCTTGTCTTTGCCTTCCTTGTTCCTTTTCTGTCCTTTCCAATATTGATGAAGTCGAACACACTATACCTGCGGGGCTTGGCTCTGACCTCTGATCTTGTTCGAGATATCCCTCTAGGCATAGATTCGCAAAACACCCTTCAGCACCGAGTTCTAATCCTTGAGTCTTGAGATCTCACGTGAATATAGCAACATGAGGTTTTCCAGCGGAAATATGTCAGATAACGGTTCGTCACGGACCTCTTTTACAATGCTCTCTAAGTCATCATTGTTTTCTTCGAAAGTGGACGCAGTCTCCCTGAGATGCTCAAAATATTCGTGATAGTGTCATGTCGCTTAAGGAACCTGTAGGATGCCCCCCTGGCTGTGTGAAATAATGTCATCTATGTCGACAGCATCTCCAAGTTCCTTGATGTGCTCCATTGCCAGGGCTGCCAGATCACTCATTTTGTAGTGGGTTGCTGCGCATTATGCAAGAACACTATCTCTGTACCGTTCGTCTATAGTTCTGGGTGAGTTGCTAACGAGTGTTTAATAGTCGCCAGTACAGAGATAATGAACCACGATATAGACTCTGTCCTCGTCCGCTTCGTCTAGGGAGATGGTGTAATTGCGACTTTCAGCCAAGAGAGCAGGCGAATGCTAGAACACTTTCAACGAAGCTGTCGAGGGACGGTATAGGCGTGCATGTCGTCGTCGAATCTTGTTGCGTAGGGTCTGTTAAGATACTTCTGCTCTACTCGACTAATAATTATTAAGGGAAGGGACTCGCGACATTCCTTGCTGGGCACACTTAGTGATTCGACTATCGCTGAAACTCTACTTCTCCTCACTGTCTTCTGGATCGGTCATGCCTTCCTTGTGTGCCGTATCAGTTGATAGCAGACGCTATTCCGTACTGTTGGGAGTCTGGGATTGTAATTGACTCACAGAGAAGAAAAGCTGCAGTAAGAAAAAGTCGAGCAGGATAGAGAATGTAAATAAAAAAAGATTGCTCACTATCACATGATTTGGAAGCTTCTATCTAATAAAAATTTCTTTTATTGACTGTTTCTAGCATGTAGATGCCAGGAAAGGGAGAAGACAAGGGCGTTGGCGATATGCGGGACATTAGTTTTACCCGCATTAATGCATATTCAAATGGCCGAAAAATTAAAATCCTATACAAGTTGCCTAGACATCTTGGTAGTGTTACCTGGCAAGAAAATGGAAACCAGAATACCTCGAGAGGCAACTGACGATGCCCTAACGTCATGATGTCAACACTAAGGTGATACCCTTTAAGTACCCCAGTCGCCATATCAATTTATACGAATCTACAAATATTACTGCTTTTATAATAGTGTCTATATTCTCATGAGATCAATATGGCCCTCGTTGCTCAGGCATTCACATTCCTCCATCAATACATCTACACTCGCCTCCACCCAACACCAAGCAAATCCCCCGAAGCGCTGAAAGTGGGAGTAATCTCCTCAGCGCAGATCAACGCTGCTGCGTGTAAGTCTCCAATCACCTCATTAATTACTTTCTATACTGATAACAACTGAAGTAATCCGCCCAGCCGAATCCCACCCTTCCGTAATTCTTTACGCCATCGCCTCGCGCGACCTCTCCACAGCCCAAAAAGCCAAAGAACAATATAATTTTATAAAAGCCTACGGTTCCTACGAAGATCTGCTCGACGATCCCGAAATTGACTTTGTGTACATCTCCACGCCCAACGGATTGCATTACGAGTGGGCGTCCAAGTCGCTGAAGGCGGGGAAGCATGTGCTTTGCGAGAAGCCGTTTACATCGAATGCAGCCGAGGCGAAGGAGCTGATGGAGCTGGCGAAGGATAGGGGACTGGTTCTTGAGGAGGCTGTACGTTGTCTCATTTTCTATACGGTTAAGATGGGGTGCTGACTTGACTAGTTTCATTGGCAATTCCATCCGGCTGCGCATGCGTGGCGCCAGTTGTTAGATTCGAAGAAATATGGGAATATCCTCCGAACTAATGCGATCATGACTGCTAGCCCAGCCGTTCCTGGTAGTGATATTCGGTGGAAGTTTGACCTAGGCGGTATACCTCCCTTTATTATTACTTCATACTTATGAATAAAGCTGATGGCAACAGGTGGCTCATTGATGGACATGACCTACGCTCTCTCTTTTACTCGCTATGCGCTTCACGCGTCAACACCCAAGCAGGTCGTCTCCGTCAGCGTACGTCCCTCAAGGGGCGATCCTCGCGTCGACGAGGCAATGTACGCGCATCTCGACTTCGAAGCGCCAAGCGGCGGCGACGTCCACAGCCGTATATACACAGACATGGCGCGCCACAAGTTCGGCTACGTAATCCCGCGCTTCTGGGAGCTACCCTCGATCGAAGTCGAAACTGAGAAGGCAATCATCCTCTTCTACAACGCCATGATGCCGCACTTGTACCACTACATCACTATTGCGGAAAAGACGACGGGTGAGACAAAGACCATCAAGCAGTACTCCGGTGGTCCGCTATGGGGAAAGGTGACTACGAGTACTGGCGAGAAAGGTGGTAATCATTACTGGAGTACGTATCGGTGGCAGTTGGAGGCATTTGTGGATGCAGTTCAGGGGAAGACACCGGCCTTCTGGGTCGCGAATCAGGATAGTGTTTGGCAGATGGAGAGTATTGATTCTATGTATCGGGCAGCTGGGCTGCCGGTTAGGCCGGGTAAGGAAGTGAGTGAGAAGGGTGAATAGATTCAAATTTTTAAGTAGTTCAATGTGAATATTTCATCAGTCATGATTGCTTGTGTATTGATAGCCAGGGTTCATCCAAAGAGACTAAATGGCGTGATATTCAGAGACATGAGACCTAACGAGTCACTTGGGCTTGTGTCGATCTCGCCTTGTTGACCAAGCCGCAAATGATCCCAGTAATGAATAGGACGGCGTTAAATGCAGCCATGAGATAGAAAGGAGACCCCGAGTCTAGAGCATCAAAGAGATACCCACCAAGCTTGGTGAGCAAGAGAATACCAGCTCCACCGTAAAGAGAATAAACGCCAGCAATCGAGCCTTTGAGTTGAGAATACTGTTGTTGTATATTTTGGTTTCCAGATCCTTCCAGCAGGGGCTGATCCTCATTGGAGATTCTGTCCAGTTCGTCGACTGGTTGTTCACCACAATCCTGCTCATAGCGCTCTCTAGGAGCCTTTCCTCCGGCATCAATCTTCAAGATTCCGTTACTCAGGACAGCCAAACTGCAAACGATAGCCCCAATTTGGCTGATACCGATCAAGGCCATCAGGACGAACACGCCCGCATTGCCACCCTCACCTTTGAATTGAGGACTGGGCGCCAATGCAAACGCCAAGTAACCAACGATACCAGACAGCGCAGAAGAGAGCAAGGGCAGATGATAACGCCGTGACTTTTCGGAAAGGAAGCCAAATGCGGGGGCAGCCATCAATGCAACTAGCTGCGAAACTCCGGTCAGGATCGATGCCAAGATATAGGCCTCTGAGCACGACCTTTTGATGTCGCCCATGTCAGATGCGGAGATCTCCTTGGAAGGACGGTTATTGCAAAGACCTGCCGCTCGATAATAGTGATTGACAAAGAGGGGAATGAAGAGCGAGATTCCCACTGATGAAGCCCGTGCTACAAAGCCGCCGACATAGCCCAGGAATATTTCTTGGTTTTGAAAGCCTAAATTAATTGCGGTACTCAGTTGTCTCCGGTAGGATAGTGGAGAGAGACTATCGTCTCGGTATCCCTGCTGTCCAGCCTCGGGCAATTGACGCCTGGAAGCCGACAGAAATGATTTCCATCCCTTTCCTTCTTCACCGGGAAGGTCCCGCAAGCCGAAAAGACAACAAATGCTGATCGAAACGGCCACTGCAGCGACGACGTAATAGCTACTTCGTATGGCCTCAGGCGGCGATAGGCCTGATTTCTGAAAGCGTTCTGGGAGAGGAAGAAAGAGTACCAGAGACACGAGAGCACCGCATCCAGCACAAGTGCCCACGAAGCCCGCTAATCGAGAAGATGGCGAGCCTGTCGCGGTCCTCGACTCGTTCGGCTGTCTTGCAACATCGGGGTTCGTCGGTTGGTCAGGTGTAAGTGTTGAATCAGACGACAGGGATCTCTGGTACTCCTGCATCCCCCTAGTACTACCACTGACAACTGGTAGGACGGCAGTAACCATTGTGGAGACCGCAGAGCCTCCAATGCTGAATAGTAGCCTGCCTAGAAGTAGCTGTGGGTAGATGTTCTGTGCCTGGACAAACACGACCAACGCGAGAGCTACAATGGCATATCCAGAGACGCATACCTAGCAAAATAAAAATGTGAGGTCATAATCTTGATATTAACGTGGATATGTACTTACATGGCGGACACCAATACGATCGGACAAAACACCCCATATCGGACATGCTGCTAGTGCGAGCAACTCATCGGCAAATCCCAGGGTCCCAACCACATCGCCCTCGCCATCATGGAGTCCAATTAGATCAGTTACCACAAATGAAATCGATGAATTGATGAACACTAGAAATGCGATGGAGAATGGGCAGACGGCGAGCAAATAGGTCAATGTCTGGAGCCGGGACGCGGTGAAAAGGGTCCGTTGCGAGGCCATTACTGCATCTGGGTCATAAGTGTATGTCTGCTCTTCGATTGAACAGCTTCGAAGCGTGTCTCACCGGTAGAGTTCAAATCCGGAGTTGTATCAAAGACTTCGAGTTATCGGCGCAGCTGATGCTTTAAACATACGTCGTTGGTCACATGACTATCAGGATTGACGATCGCCTAAAGAATGGCAGCTAGTATTTTGGGATACGAAATACGAAACAAAGCTCTAGACAGTGCTATATCGACTGATTCTAGGAAGAGTTGGCATCAAATACTCATAGTAATGGATCTGTTCACACAATCTCATCTTATCAGCGCTTGCCGCTATCGGTATTGATGTCATTGCCGCTTTATCAATCAGTGATGGTGTCTGTGTCTCCTATATGCCTACAATTGGGAGACCTGTACGAAGTAGTTATTATTAGGGAGCAATCTTTCGTTGCCAAGGTTGGTCATATATTCCATTTTCAGTTGGCATGACTCCCCGTGTCATCTAATACCTGCTGGCCCAGAAGCAGCGAAAATCAGTCTTTGTCAAAAGAGGTCCTCCCCTTGTCAATCCTGAGCAACGATGAACTAGCTTTTCAACGAACCTCCGAGGGTCATCAATACGGGAAGGAGGCGTAAGACAAAGCGTTGCTGTAGAGTGGAGATTCTGCAGCCATATGAGGATGTCGACATTCTGCCGTATGACAGGTCACTTGCGAGGAATGCGGAAAGGTGAAGAAGTGGCCAGTGAACTGAGCCATCTGGATCTTAGGATCTGGGAAATTTCCGGCCACTATACTTGCTGGAGAACAGGATTGCGGAGGCGTATTTTGTCCAGCCGGCGGAGCGTTGACTTGGCTGAACAACAACGGACAAGCTTTGAATATGCCTACTGTACGAATTCAAGCCGTTGGATCCTTCCCGGGCATCATTTGACTTTCATAAAACGATCTTTTTGGCTTCTAAAGCACTCACTTGGTCCTCTTTCTATTGCTGAAAGTTCTCCGGGGGGGGGGGGGGGGGGGAGAAACAATAGCCGAGCGTCTATCCGCTGACGTAAGATGGCCGAGTTTAGCTAGAGACATAGCTGTCCAGAACGACCATTCGGACACGCGATCCAATCTTGGTTCAGTCCTTGTCTGCATTCTATTGATCTTTTTTGTCCAGCTTCATGAAGGTGCTCTGGACACGATTGCTGGCTCTTTAACATTCCCTTTGTCAATGACATTGGGCTCTTTGCCCACGTCTTCCAGTCTCCGATCATGAGGTTAGCCGCGTATGCTGGGGTAAGTTGATCCCCCTCCCACCCGTATAATTCGTCAGGGTCTCGATGGGATACTGACCTCGTCGCAGGCCTCCGTGGCTCTGGCAGCTGGTGTCTTTGTTAAGGCCCTGCATCAGCGGTCAAACTTCTACTCTGCTTGCGTCTATCTGTCCCAGAGCAGCGCGAATCTCATGGTAGGTGTTCCCAACTTTGCCGTTTCCGCCACCGGGAATCTTATCTTGACCATATCCTACTTAGATCTTGACGAACCTCTGCCTTTTAATTGTTGGTTTTCTTCTTTACTGGCTTCAGCGACTCCTCTACGGACCCTTGCGACCGATTGAAACCGAACAGCTTTACGAAAAGGCGTGGTTTGCCGTGACGGAGACATGTCTCGCCATGACAATATTCCGGGGAGAGCTAGGAGGCTGGTTTTTGGTGATGTTCATCTGTCTGCTCGTAGGAAAGGTTTGGGGATGGATTGGTGAAGGTCGCGTGGAATATTTGGAGCAGCAACCGCCGGCGAATCCCCGCGTCTTCCATACCCGGCTGACGGCCTCTCTCGTCTTGTCGGTCCTCTTCAATTCGTTCATGCTGCGATACTGTGTCTATACCGTGCTTGAGCAGGCTCGTCCAGATATGATGGTCATGTTCGGTTTCGAGTTTGCCATCCTGAGTATCCTGTCGTGCTCGACTGCGGCTAGGTACGGCATTTCATTGGTGGAGATCTACGTCACACAGCAACAGAAATTCGCGAGGATTGAAGAACGACGGGCAGAGCTTCGTGCTGCCAGAGAAGAAGCCACTCAGCGGGAAGCTCAAACAGGAGAGAACGTGACAAATGTGCCCGACGAGAACGATATCGATGAGATGGAACTCGATATTCCGGGATGGGAAGAGAAAGGACGCTGGGTCTTCTATCTCGATTTGGTCACCGATTTTTTCAAGTTGATTGTGTACCTCACGTTTTTCGCCATACTCTTCACTTTCTACGGGTTGCCTATCCACATCCTCCGTGACGTGGTTCTTACGATTCGCTCCTTTGCTCGACGGATCATGGATTTCATTCGTTATCGCAACGCCACCCGGGATATGAACGAACGGTATCCAGATGCGACAACAGAGGACGTAACAGGAGAGGATGTTTGCATCATTTGCCGCGAAGAGATGGTACCATGGCAGCCAGACCAACCGGGCAGACCTGGCGCGCGACGGGTTCCTGAAAGGCTGCGTCCAAAGAAGCTTCCCTGCGGACATATCTTGCATTTTGCCTGTCTCCGGAGCTGGCTCGAGCGGCAGCAAAACTGCCCAACCTGCCGACGTCCAGTTGTCGTGCCTCGCAACCGCGGTCAGGCTGGTGAGGGCCCCCCTCAGCAAAACATTCCCGGGGGAAATCAAGGCAATGGAGCAGGTGGATTACCCAGAGGCCGCATTTACCAATTTGGGCCATTCCGGATCGGGTTCGGTGCTGGCCGGGGAGATGTCTTCCATAACCTCCAACAACAAATACACCAGGGCAATGCTGCAATGCAGCCAGCAGCAAATATCCCTGCTGGTGCGAGACAGGTCGGCTTTGGTTTTGGATTTGGGAGACCTCCAGCTGGTGCAGTTCCCACGCCAGCTCCCGCGCAGGCCCCTACGCCAGTTGCCGCACCGACGCCTGCACCCACCACTCAGCCTTCGTTCTCCACCACACCTAGGTTCCAGGACATGCAAAGCCAGTTGCAACATATGGAGCAGCAGATCATACATGAAATCGATCAGCTTCGCCTGTCAGCACATCAATTGCAGGTCGTACGAGTATTGCAAGCCGAATTGCAGCGGTTACGAAATCAACAAGCGACTACGCCAGGCTTAAACCCCGCCTTCTCTCAAAATCCTCCTCCTTTTACCTCGCCGTCACCCTTGCCTTCAACGACGGTGGCTTCACGTCATCAGTTCATTTCGAGTCCCCGGGCAACTCCAATGACTGCTGGAGACGCACGACTCCCTGATGGCCTTACCCTACCTCAGGGCTGGTCGTTAATTCCTCTTCATTCTGCTGCGCAGCCATCAGACGAACAGAGAGAGCAGAGACATACCGATGCGACCCCACACGGTGCACAAGAACCAACCACGAATGCTTCTCCAGAACCCTCTTCTTCAACGTCTGGTGTCCCAGGTGCCCCTGAGCCTCCTTCGTCGAACGTAAAGAGTGGAGACAGGAGAGACGAGAACACCGAAGCATCTAACACTGCTACAACCCAAAACCTGCCGAACTGGTCGTCTGGGTTGACTGCAGGACCAGATAGCCTTCGTGCCGAATCGCCGGTCAACGATTGGACCGACGTGGCTTCATATCAACCGGCTGAGAAGGTCCAAGGTCTGTCAACCGTAGCTGATGAGAGTGGGCAAGAAGAAGCGGGTCCCTCGAATGTGGACGAAACGTCATCTACATCGTCCAAAGGTAAAGGGCGAGCAGTGACGGTAGAAGACGCGGACGACGATGAGACATGATCTGTTCAGTATTCTTCTCGATCTCTCTCTCTCTTCTTTTTGGGGCATTTCCTCTTACAGACTGGGAATAAGTGCTGGCGTTTTGTGAACTGTTTCTTTTCTTTCAAGCGAATCCAAATCATACCCGAGTTTCTGTGTTACTATTATACTACCATCTACTACCATGTCCCATAGTTCTATTGAAAATACTTGCCTCTATATTCATGATAATAGATGGTTTCCATGCTTTTGTCAATATGGGTTGTTTGTACAATGAGCGATTCTGTCCGATTCTCTTCCGTTCCCGCAATGGAAAAGAACAGCAGTGTGTCTGGCATGTACATGTGGAATTTATACCTGCACGTTCTTCGTCCTGCATGCAACAACAGTTTAATTCCGCTGAGCTCTGTACCCATATCCCTCAAGACCAAAAGGGTCTTGTCGACAGCTAGGCAAACAGAATCCAAAATTGGTCTCTGCAGAAGATCAGCAGAAACATTGGGACTTCATGTCCTGATCGTCGTCTATAAATAGCAGCGTGTCTCGGACGATGACCATGTTAGCAGTCACAGCGACAAAGTAATGGTAATCTTTCTATACGGCGAAGAGAATAATAATGAAGATACCTGTGTATCAGATTAGAGTGATATACCCTACATTTCAGATGCTACATCCCGTATGTCATCATGGCAGGAATACTACGTGGTACCGGACCGTGATCAGGAACAGTAAATAATACATCACCTTCAATCACAGACCAATTCCTAGGAATATATAGGGGATGGTCTCTCAAAAGCCACCATGAGCCTGGCAGCGCCTCCGACAACTATATAAACGGGACAGTCGCTCTGGTATTGCCTCTGTGCATTCGTCATCCTAGATTTTCTTTCCCACAAGGCTTACGACAGGGCCAGACACGGGACTCCACTTGAGCGACCACCAACAGAGACGAGACGACGACGGCGGCGATAACTGGGCGTAGGACCGGACGGACGACTTACAAAAGCACGGAGAATATGCGATGGGTTTTCCTGTCATTCTTTTCAGTTTTCAGTACCTGATTGATTGCTTTGTATATCTTTGATATCTGCTCTTTGCATCTTTAAACCCGGCGCCCTCTTGCTCCTCTTGCCTCCGCACCCGTCTCCGAGAGCGTGGCTGGTTGCAGCATCTGCAACTTCCCGACAACGGTGGGGTGTGCGTTGAGGGAAATCATATTTATTCTTACGATTTTATGCCGACTTTTATTATCATTTTCATTGAATGAGATAATGTAGGTTGCGTGGTCTTTGCTTCTATGCTTTTGATGATGGTCTCCATAAGACTGCGCAATTCGCATTCGCCTCCTCGTCGCTATCGCAAACTGCGCTATCCATCACTGGTGCCCAGGGAAACAAGGCGCATAGATGTCTCGTGGGGCGATCTAGAGATCTTAAGGCTGACCATATATTCTTCCGACAGATATCTTTTTCCCTACTATTTTTCCTCCCCACACTCCATAAGTCGTGTGCGAGCTATATCTAATCCATATCTTATCCGATGTTTCCTCTCCGGCGAGCGGTCCCTCTTCTCGGCTTTGCCTTCTTCCTCTTCTTCCTGTACTCGATCCGCGGTCTTACGAAGTCATGGGATGAAGTGCCGCAGGTTGTCGGGTTAGGGGATCTGGTCTCAGTGCCCTCTGCTGGTTCAGAGGAGACCGGGAATACCTCTGCCTCTACTACGACAGCGGACAAGAATGGTCCGGCAAAGGAACCATTTGCGCCTCGTCCGCATTATGTGCCCGGTATCCCGAAGGCTCCGGGCTCGAAGTATACAAAGACGCTAGTTGTGCCGCGGACCAGCGAGGAAGATACAGATTGGATTGCGGAAGAACTTCCGGAGTGGGAGTCTGCTGTATATGTCGTGGATGATCCGTCTGCACCTCTTCATCCACCGAAGAATAAGGGACATGAAGTTATGGTGTATCTGAGTTACATCATCGAGCACTATGATAACTTGACGGATGTTGTGGCGTTTATGCATTCGCATCAGTTCGCATGGCATAACGAGGATTTTTTTGAAGGTAATGCAGCTGATATGCTGCGGCGTCTTAACCCCGCTCGTATCGTGAGAGAGGGATACATGAACCTGCGCTGTGGATGGGGTCCCGGGTGTCCGGACTGGATGCACCCCGGCGCATTGGAGGAAAACTCCGAGAAGCAGGAAGAAACCATGCTCGCCCGCTCCTGGGGCGAGATCTTCCCCGACGACCCTGTCCCGGATGTCCTGGCTCAACCCTGCTGTGCTCAATTTGCCGTGTCTCGCGAGCGGATCCTCTCTATCCCGAAAGCGCGCTTCGTCTACTACCGTGATTGGGTACTGCGGACCGAACTCAGCGATTACATCTCAGGACGAGTCTGGGAGTACCTATGGCACGTGGTCTTCACCGGCGAGAACGTGGCCTGTCCCAAGGAACACGTTTGCCTCTGCGACGGCTACGGTATCTGCTTCGGTGGTGACGATGAGTACCAAGAATACAGGAACCTTGGGGGTCAGAAGGGTGATCTCGAGCAGGAATTCAATCTCTGGGAAGGAGATGCGCGGATCATTGAGGCTGAACGGTTTAGTGGCTCTTTGTCGGAGACGAGCCACTTGTCTATTCCGGATCCAGGGAAAGATCTTGAATTACTAGATAAGATTTCTGGCATTGAGCAGCTGCTTAGTGATATTTTGGCGAATGCCACGAAGCGTGGTGAAGATCCGAAAATGAGGGCGTTGGAACTTGGACGGCCGTGGAAAGAGGGCGACGGTTTTTGAGAACCGTCGCCTTTCAGATATCCCACACGCAAGCAAAAAATCTTGCCTTGCTGCTATCAACTATCCACAAACGATTTTCCTTATATTGATGTCATTTGTTTTTGTGGAGTCCTGCCGTTTATCTTGGGCCGATTTATCGAATTCTGGTGTTTAGGTGGACGAATTGGCGTTTCTTCGAGTGTGAATATTTTGTTGGTTTTGGCAGGCTCCTAAGATCGGAGAAAAGTCTTATGTGATTCCCAGCTGGAATTGGGTTTATTTGTATTGATTAGCAGTATACGAGGTATGAGTATCCTCTCTCCCTTGTTCCTATGTAGACCGTTCCTTGGTAGACACCCAAATTATGAGGCATGAGAGTCATGTGATCGGACTTTCTTACCCGCCCGACCGTAGCAACCGGGGAAACCTTGGCCCAACACAGAGTTTGCACTGTCTGCTTCATCTTCAAACCACGCAAACAGCGTCATACGTGCCCACCACTGGCTATCTACATATCGCTTTTCGAGTATCGTCGATCTATCGCGACTCGCGTCGAGCGCCTCTGAATATTAGAGGCGTTCAACGTCCTCTTCTCTCACTTTTCTCTCAATATTCTCTTGCGCACCGCTGCCACGGCGTGGGAAAGTGTCGTCGAGAATTATTCCCTTGCTGAGTGTTGCGACGCCCGCTAATTTACGAGTGCAGCAGGACTGCTAGCCATTCACTCCATTTCTGTTGCAGCTCTCTTCTTACGCCTATCAATGACAATCTGATCTTTCTCTTTGTTCGAACCTGTTTCTTAGACAGGCTCCTCTCTATACGTGAGACCTGTTTCTGTACAATTGGAGCAAAGGACCTCACTCTTCCTCTTGCCAACAAATCAAACCTGCTTTGCACACCTCGAGCATTCTTACCCTAATTTTCCCTTTGCGACTTCTACTACGATCTAGTGCAGCCGTTGTGTGGCTAGCTCCGAGCTCCTGCCATGACCTCGACGTCTGGTTCCAATCACCAACACCCTCCCTCGACCTCCGCTGAGATCTCCACGACTCAGCCCGCACATTCCTCCAGCGTCGATCCAAACTCCCACTTGTCTGCTGGCTATGCTCCGAACGAGAATCAGCTAGCGGGATTGGTCGAAGCTGCTACTGCGGCCGCTGGACAAGATGTCTCTGACTGGACCACTGCGGCAGCTGTTGCTGCTGCTGCTGGAAACCAGCACCATCTAGACGGCTATGGACCCGAGATTCATATTGACGAGGATAGTTTCGGGGATCCGGGCTTCGGAGCGAGCTTGACTGCTAATAGGCAGCTGAGGGGCGCTGGTGACCACGGCCCCCCGTCTGGACTGTCGAGAACCGTGTCGAAGAAGCGAAAGCGTAACGAAGATACCCTTGATCCTGCTCTGGCTGCTGCTAGTTCTGGAATGGGTCTTGGAGCTGGCCATTATCAGCAGCATAACCAGCAGCATAGTCCTCACCCACAGCAGTACGAGGGTGATGCGTTAGATATTCGTCCTGTACCTGCTCAGTCGTTGTCTGATGCTCGTGCTGTTGGTCTGCATTCTGCCGCTGCGCTCTTCCGTCAACCATCGAGTAACAAGAAGCATACTCGTCCACCTATGGCGAAAATGTTTACATCTCTTGAGCTCTCACCGGAAAACTTTTTACAGCTCCAGGCTGCCGCGAAGAACTATATGCTTGACGATGAACATCCTGAGAGACGGGAGTGCGTGGGTCAGCGTGGCAAAGGTGACTCTGAGATGGTCAAGCTGCGCCTCTGGAACTGTGTTCGTCACTTTCTGGAGGCTGAGGGCCACGGCGAGCGGTTCTTTGGAGAGCATTCTATCAATGAAGGAATTACCCACCGAACTCACGTGTGGCCTCGTGACCAGCAAAAGATTATTGCGTTGATTATCCCCCTGCTGCGACGCATGGTGACGAACGAGCGTCAGCGCAAGTATGCTGTCGAAACGAGAAAGGGTGGCGGTCCCGACGAACGCAGAAGAAGAAAGACGGACGAGAGCCTCCCCAATGCCAACAGTGCCAGTCCCCCGAGGTACGATGAGCAGTTTCAGATGCATTCCCAGCATCACACTATCCCCGAAGAGTTTTCACCGGCTCCTCCCATGCCGACGCCTCAGCCTCAGATGGGACAATCTGATACGCAGCTGGGTTTGACAAACCTTCTCCTTGATGGATACCCAACGGACTGGGAGGCGGTCGCCAGATCTTATGACATGTACAATCAGGACTATGAGCTTGACAGTTTGTGGGGTCTGTCTGGTCTCCAGCAGCCCGACTGGCGCGGATTGGTTGCTGCGGTCGATAGCCACTATCAAGTTTTCCACCAGGGTGACTTCGACTGCCCCAAGCCTTGTGAGGATGAGAACATCCATCGTATTTTGGAAGCCGAGGCCATGGCTGCTCTCCGTTGGCGTGTTGGTGGGAACCGCTACTCTCCTGCCAAGAACGAATTGTATGTTTTTGTTTTTCTTTTTTTCTTTCGTCTTCTCAGAGAGTACTGACTAATTTCTTGACAGTGCCAGCGGTATCACTCGTGACATCTCGCGTATCATCCGTGACAACCTCGCTGCCAAACATGGTGTTCATGCGCCTGTTTACGACCAGCAGCCTGCTTCTCAATCTCCCTACTATCCGCAACATACCCATGCCACCAGCGCTACCAACTCCTCCAACTCGGTGTCCCACACTCCTACGTTAAACGTCAACGTTCTTCAAAACGGCAAGCGTGTCCTTCCCCGCTTCGACCTCTCCGCAGACCAGTGCCCCGACCTGGGTTCTTTGAAGCATGTCGTGGCCCGTCGCTTCGGCGATCAGTTGCCCGCTCACCTTTCCGAGCCCAAGCACGATGGGGCCATGCACTCGTCCATCGGATGGAAGGTCAAGGTTTTTGTTCCTGATGGCATCACCTCTGTCCACTCGGATGGCGAATGGACCATTGCGCTTCTGTCTGCGGCTACTGTCGATTGGATGGATAGCAATTTGAAGGTGCTTATCGAGGCTGAATAACGGTGCAGTGCTTGGACCACGAGACATATTTTCTCGGCGATGAGATCTTGGATATTCTTGTCAATATTTTGGGTTAATCTTTGGGTTTTTATCTTTTCTTTTTCTCTCATCGTTTCTTTCTTTCCTCCGTCTCCGCTTTCTTCCTCTCTCCTCTACTTCCCTTGTCTGGGTTTACTTCTTGTCTGAGTATATTTTTCTCTGTTCTACATTCATACCCCGATTCAGTTCAGTATCGGCGTTGTCCTAGGTGCTCTTTTCTCGCTTCTTACGAATATGGTGAACGCTATGCTACGGCTATGAGAAGGTTTAATACCCCGTTGTCTCACATCGTGAGGTCACTAGGTGGAGGCTGTTTATTGCGATTAGAAGTCATAAAACTGGTTTCCAAGGACTCAAAAGTTCCAAATGCATAATATGGGTAAAATAATAGATGGATAAAACGATGATTGCTATTTCCATACAGCCTCTTCCCTTCTCAGGAAGCAACATCCTGCGCCCAGCTACAGTACGCCATGAGCCAAATGCTCTTATTCTGACATGTCGATCCTTGCAGATCTTCATACAGTTAGATGGCATCCCTCGTTTACGAACCAAAAAGGATAGTAGAACTAATTACGGGATACACTCGGATTCAGAACCGGCGCCCGGGTCTCAAATTGTTTGTGATTGTTTCTCAAGCCCAGCCAAGACATGCTAATCTGTATATAGTGAATATGTGGAATAACCATATTCCCAAAACTGTACTTGTACAGTATCAAACAGTGCGCTAATGTCATGGGCGTATGGTACTTGTCTAGGTTAACAGAATTCGCCACGGCCTGCTAGAACTTAGGAGAAGCTGCTCGAAATTTCATGACAGATCGTAAAGCTATATAAGGACCATCTATCCCAGACCCTCCTTTGAAATAGATATTAGAAAATATAGTCTGGAGAAGCGTCAATCCACAAGTGCAGAAAACTGCAAAATAAAAACGCGCCCGTCTGCATAACCAAGAGAAAGGGTATCGGCTTTAATGGCAGAACACGTGGGTCGACGATAGTCAAAAGGAAGCCATACTACTTTTTCGCCTCTGAATGCTACCCAGTCAGCTTTTACAGATAACTGAAAGCCAGGCTTATGTGAAGTTGGGGAACAGTCCTGATCTGAATGGTCCTCCAGGCTCTGCACCTCCGAGCCGGTCGTAACATCCCATATCTTCACAGTTCCATCATCCGAGCCCGAGACCACCCTTTGGCCATCCGGGGAGAAGGCCACCGATTTAACCCAGTCCGAATGGCCCTCCAGGCTCTGCACCTCCGAGCCGGTCGTAACATCCCATATCTTCACAGTTTCATCCTCCGAGCCCGAGACCACCCTTTGGCCATCCGGGAAGAAGGCCACCGAGTTAACTGAGGCTGAATGGCCCTCCAGGTTCTGTAGTTCCGCGCTCCATGAATCTTCCACTCGTGGCAGGCTATGTATCCGTCTGGATCGATCTTCTTTAAATATATTTCTCATTACACTCTTCATAGGGGAGAATGCAATTCCAGAGCAGTAAAGTTGGAGTGGAGCAGTATTGAAAATGTAAACATTTTTGAGAACAAACCGTTTTGCATCATGTAGAAATTCTGAAAACTCAGATCTCTTGTTGCTCTATATCATCAATGTTAGTTGTTATACAAGGCTGGGTTGCTCAAAAACTCACAGTCATGTATGACTGCAGTGCATCTATAATGCCAACAGTATCTGATAAAGCATCTATTAAGCTCATTGCTTCCAACCAGTGAAGGAAATGCTTTTTCAGAGAAACTAGAACTTCCTCTTCAGCCAAACGATCTTTGCTCTGTACTAGATGGTATGCCCAGTGGCGACAGGAATATTCCAGGTCTTGTGAAAGATGTTCAGCAATAATCTGATTATCGATCTCCGTGCGCTGTGTTCCATAGCTTGATAGACCGCAGATATTATGTTTTAGCCTGGAACTCATGATGCGAAAACAGTGCGACAGGATTTTCTTATGTGTGTCTCTCTCGTCTACGCGAAAGGCACTTGTCGTGTTGACAAGGAATTCTCGGAATGACAAATGCAGAATGCGGACTGGAGTATCATAATCCTCTGGAACATTAAGGACTGAATGAAATGCATCTAACCGAGCTCTGGTTTTTTTTTTTTTTTTTGGGCATATCAATGAACTGTGAGAGAGCCTTGGTTGAGAGTGGAGCAGCAAGAAGAATGATAACTCCAACTATATCTTGGAAGTCCTCCATAATCCCGTTCGACTCCCTGACACGGTGGTTCAGCACTGGCAGGTAAATCCTTTCCATCTGGGATGAAGATGTCAATGCTGGGTATTGGAGAACTGCGTCAAGACGATCTTCTGGAACCTCATAATCCTCCTCAACAAAGCGGCAAATAGTGGCCGCGAAAATAAATAATGGAGAAGACATCTTGACCAATTCCTCTATGGTTTCATTCCCAGGCCAGTCTTCTATCTCTTTGTTTTTGCTGATTGTTAAAAACCTGTTCTCCAGGAAAAGGCGTATGTCATGTTCAATCACTGGTCTAGGAAGCTCATGAAGGATTAGGTCCTGATGATCATCATTTTGCTTGAGACCATGACGAATGGGAAGCTCTGGTCGGCTCGTCAGAAATATCTGCAGACGTATGGATTTGGATTCCTGCAACTTGGGCAAAAGCTGCAATATAACCCTGATGTCGTCTTCTTTTTCACACTCATCCAATGCGTCTATCACAATCACCATAGATGTAGTCTCATTCAGATCCAATTTGAGTAGTGGCTGAAGAAGAAGTTTGTCAAATTGCTGACTGAGAGCTTTTGTTAAAAGATCTGGATCATCCTTAATCACTCTTGAGATGCCACGTGCTAGTTCCTGATTACTGGTCATTAATTGCCTTGTGATGGTCGACACAAATCTTTTGGCGTTGCCCCGGTCTGCCTCGCCCTGTTTGAAGAAGAAGCTGGCCCCAAGAAGTCCCTTCTCATCAAAGGACTGTGCGACTGTTCGGGCAATGGTAGACTTTCCAGTCCCTGCCATGCCATTCAACCAAAATATACATTTGCCGTCCGATGCTTCGGCCCAATCTGCAACTTGGCGGCGAAGATCACTTCTGGTGTCTGGAAGGCACTTCTCTCCGTGTTGATTATCAAATGAGTCAAAAGATGCTCCTTCTGCAATAGGTAGATTGAAACTTTGGATGAGAGCTTGAAAGGATTGTATTATCTGGTCCCCTTGGGCCAGAAGCCGTTCTGCTTGCTCATGATGACGCAAATGTTGTTCACGCACAACACAGTGATGCAAGTTCTGCTCTTGGTTCTGGACAGAGGTCTTTAGTACTGTGAGACGTTGGTTACTAATTTCAGTAACACTTTCCAGCATCCACTTTCCCACACCAGAGTCTTGAGCAGCTAACACTTCTGCAGTGTACTCCAGAATAGCTTTGTAAACTTCAACAAGGGCATTCCCGATTTGGGCATTATTCCCAGATTGGTGGTAAAACTTTTCTTCAATATACGCATGCCGTGCAAGAATGTCTGCCATGTACTCTGAAGACTGAAATAAGGCATCGCACAGGTCAGAACGATTCTTGGCTATCTATATTAGAAGTGTATGTCAGTTACAGTATATTAAAAGCATGCTTGTAACGACTTACAGTCAGTCCAAGTGAGACAACTGCCCAAGCACTTGCTGCATGATGAGTGGGATCAAAAGCAACAATAGAGCTAATGATTTCTTTGAAGGTGAACGCAGCATTGATTATCTTGTGAGATAGTTTCCTCATGTCAATATCATTGCCTGTTGACCTCTGAATTTTTAGACCACCCTCTTGGTATTTCTCATACTGCTCTTTTGTCGTCTCAACAACTGTGTCAATGATAGCTTTTGTTTTATGGTTCTTCTCCTCATCAATTTCTGGTTGGGCGAGAACTGGTACTTTTGACAATATATCTCGTTCCTTCTGGTCGAGCTTATCATAGGCGGATTTCCACAAGTCTGGAGGGAGAGGAGAGCCCTCAATCTTTGTTATGTTGGGTTTGTGGGCTGATATTGATACTGAGGATCTAGACACGCAGTCGTCGGCTTGAATCTTGTGTTGATGAAGCAGGTGATTTGCGCTATGGGCCTTCTTGGGTCTGTCAGGCCCACGGCCTTTCCGCTCTTTACCGCGGTTGAATAATGCTTTCAAATGATGCATTTTCAAGGTCCGTGTTTTTGGATTGTCCACTCGAAAGAAGAAGAAGAAGAAGAAGAAGAGAGAAGTGAGAAAGAAAAATGTATGGTTGACCTTGTTGGGCATTCACTTTCTAGTCAGGTGTGGATGCAGTCTACCTGATGTGTTGGCGCTGTTGCAGGGCGGAACACATAGTTGGCCACTGAGTAATTATTGACCTTGGTATTTGCACGACTGTACACTCATTGCAGCCAGCAGCTTCGGCTATCTGGGCCACAGTCAGTTCATTACTCCCGATCATATCGTGAATAAGCTCTAGAGTTGATGCAGCTAGATTGGATGCCATGTTACAGGAATGTCCAACAGGGTCTTTCTTCGCACGTATGGTTATGAGACATGTAAAATACAACACTGAGGCTCAAACCATTCGGAGCCCCAACCAAAGTAGTTTAGCGCCTCTTCGCACAGGGCTTGGAAAACAATCACTGAGTGTAAGACCCGGGCGCCGGTTATGAATCCGAGTATATCAGAAGGAATGCATCATTCGTGGAATATTTCCATAATCGCCTGGAACGAGTCGATTTGCCGTGGAATACTAACCGCCACAGGACAGAATGCATTCCTTTGATCGATCTGTGTCAATTCCGGAAGGTCCACCATATCAGAAGGCTGCATCTCGCAAAAAGAATTAAGGTTGATCTTCTGTTATTGTACTTTGAATTGCATGATGCGTACCTTATTTCTTCGTCGTCTTCGTGCATAAGAGAGTCGTTATGCCCAATCGCTCTCAACAACACGCGTCCATACTTCATCAACTACATCATATTCCCTGATTGTTATGGAGGATACGACAAAGCCACAATGGTATTGGCCATTTGCCCGCATACAGTTTCATTTAATGCACCACCGTTCGAAAGCTGGAATCGATATCAAGGAGGGCGAATCAAATAGGTTTCCGGGCCGCTGAAGAGGGATGCTGTTTTCAGAGCTAACAGATACTGCAGGTTTCGTGATCTCGCCTCTGGAGAATTCTTAACGACAATATATCACCTGTCTACCCCATGACCTCCGAAACCAGATCCAGCAAGGCCAGGAAAATCAACAAGAATGGATCACCGGCGTCATTCTTTGCGCTCGTGGTATCTCTGTTGTCTTATTTCTATATCTGCTCCTCACCGTAATTGCTGTCGACATCTCCTACTTCAATCACAAGGAGAAATATCTCACTTCAGCCATTATCTACCAAGGGGAATGCTCTCTTGAAAAAATAATAAAAAAAAACTGGACTCGAGGCCTGTACCTTCTGGTAAAAATACTCAGCACGCTCATGTTGGCAGCAAGCAATTATTACATGCAATGTCTGAGTTTCCCATCTCGAAGAGAAGTTTATAACGCGCATGTCGAGGAAAGTGGCTTGATATTGGTTGCCCAGCTTGAAGGACCTTGCGTCCGTTGATTTGAAGCGGGCAATGTTCTGATCGGTATTGCTTTGCACCTCTTACCGCTACATTAAATGTTTATTGGACTTCATCTCCCTTTCCGGATTTCGATTTCGTTCTGACAACGGCGCATAGATACAACTCTGCTGTATTGTCGTCAGTGGCAACCAACGAATATGCTGTTTTTCTGATATCTAGTGACAGTGATTCTAAAGATCTGGATTCAAACTATGCATAACGTTTTGAGCAGCATATTGTCATAAACATATTAACCTTCTACACCGAAACACTCAAGTTTGACAATCTCACCAGGGAGGAATGCTACAAGTCTTATGCAGTGACCTCTGATAGATTCAAGAACTCTGTTCCTTGTCAGTAAGAACTTAACTGCTATTCGACTAATTGTTACTCTGGGTGGGAGTAGGGAGTGATCCATATTGCTATTCTGATCCTTCCTATATAGATCCTTATTATTAGATATGCAATGGAGAGATATGTACTAAAAAGAGCCCACAAGAGCTCGCCGGCAATTTTTCTGTGAAAGCATATTTTATGTATGCTCCTGCGTTGTCGGCAACTATGTTCTTTAATAGCTCGTTTACATTGAAGGTTACCCAAGAGGGACATAGCGGTCGTGAAGAGTTCAGCACCGAATTGATTAATTACTGGTAATTTAAATAATATGGAACTCAAAAGACATTTCTCAACTCCAATGGATCATGGTCGACCTTCTGAAGAAGAAACAATTCGACAGTACCTCACCAACGCTATAGTCTGGCGGAATAGTTCTCAAGTAGAGTTTAAGAAAGAAGGGCAAACCTGCCACGAGGGCCGGGAAAGGACCATTTTCGTTCAACTACTGCTAGAGTGAGAAGATTGGCGGGAAATGCCAGCTTCTATTCAGCCCCTTTATCTGCCTACTTGTCACTCTCTCCAGTACAGACAAAGTAATATGCATGTTCTTAACAGCTCAAGACGCCAGGAGGGAAATATTCTTGGCTGTTGGAGACGCTATATCATCAACCTGCTCAATGGGGAGGAGATCTAAATACCGCCCAGTCACTACAATACCTACGACGGCTCGAACGACAGTACCTCGATCCAAACAACAGAAGACGTCGCATACGCACTGAAACCAATCTAAAAACCAGATGTCGTGATTCGCACGATTCCCCCCGGGGGGTGGCGGGAGTGGTATTCAGTGCAGGACATGATTTTAAGCCCAGAGCAATAAGGAACCCAAGCGCATCCCAATCCGAAGCAAGTCTGAAGGCAAGAGACAAACCAAGAGCAACAGGAGGGAAGCCATATTCATCTATTGGATCAGCTCGAGCAAGGCTCTAATCTGAATGGAGATGACCTTAACGTCTGATGAGGTTATATGCTAGGTCGGTCGCTGTCGTTATGTCTACGCTGTCATGGATGGATTGGGGCAACCCTTTTTATTTGTTCATCAATATCAACTTGATTCAATTCGTCTTACTGCTGCGTAGCTGTAGCAGTCAGTGACATACGATTGGATCGGACTAGGGCTCTAGCTGTGCTAGACTATCTATCCAATGACATTACCACGAAAGATATATATATATATATAAAAGATAGCGGTCGAATGAATGTAACTTGGAGGTTTGGATCCAATAGGTCAAGAGCACAGATGTGATATGAGGACAAATATTGTGCATATTGTGTAACTCATAGATACATATCCTTCGCTTGACCACATCACATGGCCTGTGACCTCACGTGGGAATGAATTAAGTTAGAGATATGATTTTCAACAAGGAAAGTAAGCATATTTTATTCTGTACATCAAGGAAGGTTGGGTCAGATGACCAGTTTTGATGCAAATAGGTATGTTCTGGTTCGTGTTTAGTGCACATCAACACTCCCATTGATTGACGACACATTGAAGAATGTTAACTTGATTATTTATTCAAGAATATCTTATTTGATTCATAAACTCGTGTGATTTGTACACATTAAACCTCCTATTTTATGGCCATCAGCTCCTGAATGTATGCCATAGAATAATTTATTTTGCCCGACGGACGTCAATCAATGACCCTCAACAACCAGAGCTTGGTCAAGTAATCCGAATGCGGACGACAGTTAGATATCCCTGCTAAATTCCGAACAGCATCGTCAAGGTTCGTCCGCTGCACTGTCATTCGACAGTCATGGCCAGAAGGACATTTGGACCGGGGCAATTGCAGATTGGTGTCCTCTTGAGTAGAGACAGGAGCATAAAAATGGCAGTGAGCGTGACCCGAGTAGCTATGTACTGCACTTAGTTCAGGCACACTCACGCGCGATGAGCATCACTTGCGGCCTTTTTGGTTGATTTAACGACGTCACCCCATGGCTTGTCATCAGCTAGCTGGCAGTTTTGTCGCCCGCAGCACCATCTCCTGCGCCATCCAATCGCACTTTTTTTGCTCTGCGCTTCTGCTCCCGCTTCGATAACGACTTCTCAGCCTCTTCAGGTGCTGGCTCTGCTTTCCTCTTCAGACTGTCCGCATTGGCTTCTGTTTGAGATACACCTTTTTTCGCTGCTGCTCCCTTCTTCGATTGACCTTCTTCAACCTTTGGTTTCTCTCCGCCGTAGACGACGTCAATGGCTCCACGCCAGCTGGTTCGCTTGAGCTTCGCCAGAGCGGTCACCTTCCTTGTCTCTTCGCAAATTGCTTCTTTGCCGCGTTCCTGTGACAGGCCCCAGACGCATGCCAGATTGATCACATCCCAAGGTGCGCGCACTCCCAATGCTCTCCTAGCCTCACTTGATATAATGATTCCCCTCCCGCGTGTGGCCCGAATAAGCGACATAGCATTCCCGATGAGATTTCGTCGCGCATCAAGTCCGCTTCCCGTGATGCCGGATCCGTAGCAAATCTCAAACCGAATACCGCGCTCAATGGCAGCAGACAACATCTTGAATTTGAAATGAAATGGGATTCGTTCGGAAAAGTCAAGGGAGATCAGGTCGCATTCCAAATTGGTGCAAGCGTTCAGTAGCGACTTCTCGTTCGTGGGACGTAGCGCGACCAGGTCATATGCTTGTGTCAGGCTAGTAAGACGCTGGTTTTGTGAGGGATCGGCAAGGATGAGGTTGAGACGAGTGAGTAGGTTTAGCGATTTTGGAGCATTTGCGGGCGCGCCTAGGGGGGCTAGGTTCGGAGGGAGTTTTCCACTGATCGTCTGAGAGAGCGCGACGGTTGTGTAACCGACTAAGAGCAGTCAGGTCAGCTTCTCATGTGGTCTTGAATACCGAAGAATCGGGAGTAGGAACGGGCAAGTGACGTACTCTCCGCGAGAAAATTCAAAGTGTGCGAGATCTCGGGATCATCCGAGCTGTAGGGGACGTTGAGATCATAGAACATCTTGGCTGTATTAAATGGCTGTGAGCCTCTCGATCTGTCTTTGATGTAGCTCACAGCTATCCCAGAAAGGCAATCGAAAAATCGCGCCGGATCAACGCATCTCCGAGACGCCGGAAACTCCCCACAACAACCGGTCCCGTGACTGCCTGAGCGGAACGAACGAATGCCTGCAAAGTCTCGGTCATCACCAGCATTGCCAACTGTGTTTGTCTGTGTTTCCCCATCTTCTGCTTCCCTTTTGCTCGCTTTGGGACGATAGCAACGGCTGCGCGGTTTGGACAAGGCAAGGCTCATTTGCTCTTGGTCTTGCAGCTGCTGTTATCTGTCCTCTGACCTCAATTTTTCCTCATCTCCTGTCGCCGCCCTCTCTTTTTGTTACGTGCGCTTTGTACCCCGCCATAGCTTCCTGCTATATCAATCGATTGTGCGCCGTTTCGGAAATTTGCTTGTGAGCAGCCGCCATTCACAATGGCGCGCGTTTATGCAGACGTCAATGAGCGTATGCCCCGGTCCTACTGGGATTATGACAGTGTAAACATTTCGTGGGGTGTGTTGGAAAACTACGAAGTGGTCCGCAAGATTGGTAAGTTTTCCATATTTGGAGACTTGCTTTATATTGGAGAATGGCTGGAATGCGGAATTCATTTGGCTTTCAATGCGAACGCATGCTAATGGCGTCGATCGATAGGCCGGGGAAAATACTCCGAAGTGTTCGAGGGCATCAATGTAGTCAACTATCAGAAGTGTGTCATCAAGGTCCTCAAGCCGGTCAAGAAGAAGAAGATTAAGCGTGAGATCAAGATTCTTCAGAATCTGGCGGGTGGTCCCAACGTGGTAGCCCTGCTTGATGTCGTTCGCGATAGCCAGAGCAAAACGCCGAGTTTGGTTTTTGAATACGTGAACAACACGGATTTCCGCACGCTGTACCCCCGGTTCACCGACTACGACGTCCGCTTCTATGTTTACGAACTCTTGAAAGCGCTGGACTTCTGTCACAGTAAGGGAATCATGCACCGTGATGTTAAGCCACACAATGTTATGATTGACCACGACAAGAAAAAGGTAAGTTTGGGCTCCAGGTGTCGTGTGATTGCGTGCACTGACGTTCTCCAAGCTTCGTCTGATCGATTGGGGTCTTGCCGAATTCTACCATAAGGGCACAGAGTACAACGTTCGGGTTGCGTCGCGATACTTCAAGGGCCCGGAACTGCTTGTTGACTTCCAGGAATATGATTATTCGCTCGATATGTGGTCGCTGGGCGCCATGTTTGCGTCCATGATCTTCCGCAAGGAGCCATTCTTCCACGGAAACAGCAACTCCGACCAATTGGTTAAGATTGCCAAGGTTCTAGGAACCGAAGAACTCTTTGAATACTTGGACAAGTATGACATTGAATTGGATCCGCAGTACGACGAGATCCTTACACGGTTCCCTCGGAAGCCGTGGCGCTCATTCGTCAATGCTGAGAATCAACGATTCGTCAGCGACGAAGCAATTGATTTCCTGGACAAACTTTTACGATACGACCATGCTGTATGTCTTTTTCCTTTCTTGCTCACAGTTCTCTTGCTAACAATCTTGTAGGAACGACTTACTGCCCAGGAGGCCATGGCCCACCCGTACTTTGCGCCTGTTCGCGCAGCAGAGCAGTCTGGGCAGAACGACACAACATCCTAAAGAAATGAAGCTGGACACTACGACTCGAATTTTCTAACTATTTCAACCATGCAATCGCTCCGGTTCCTGTCTCAGCGGCCGCTGTAGTCATGGCAGATAACGACATTCTGATTATGGCCAGTTTGCTCAATGCTTTTCGGGTTGGTTCTCTTGAAATGGATAGATAGAGGTGGATAGAAGGAGGAGGATATTGAGACAACAGAGGGGAGTGGCGTGCAGTCCAGCGTTGCTGGACGTGAACTGAACTGCAGTGAAAGTGGTGAGGCAGGGAATTCGGAGCGGTGACGACGCTGATGACAGATGATATACACCTAATCTGTTGGGTATTTGGCCCATATCTCACCTCAATCCTCTTTGGCGTATTCAGCGAGTGAAATCTATCTAACTATCTGACGATGTTTTCGGAGTGGGATGAATATTTTCTTTCTTCTGCTCTATGTAACCACCTACATGCAAATACGGCAATTACACCTCTCTTCTTTGGTTCTGATATTCTGATATTCTCATTTTCGTAATCGCTGGCTTGGTGACTTGGAATCTTCTCTATTTCTTTGCTCATTTTTATTTTTCTGCGGAAATGAGGTGTTATCGCGTGCTTTATCGGACAGAAAAGGTTTGACCAATTAATGTACTTGTTCGAGCTATCTTCTTTCATATACTGTAGCGATACTCGATGCGTCAATATCACGTGACGCGAGTCATTCCTTTTCTCTAGTCCTGGCGTCTTAAAAGTCACAAAGAAGAAGCCAAAGAAAACGACGCTCAATTGCAGTCAATTCCAGCACTGTTACATGTCGCATCGCTCCATGGGCACTCCTTGAACCCCACCAGGGCCCGCTCCGATTCGTCCCAGACTTCCGCTGCAAAAAAAAGCGCCCGCACAACCAGAACCCCTCCACCCCTCCGAGTGCTTTCACGCGCGTTTGGTGTCTCCGGTGTCCAAGATACTTATCCGGCAGTTAGTGGCGCGAGCGGCGCCTAGGAGATTCACTCCTCTAACGTTATTACATCGTTCATATTCCAGAATGTCTGCCCCCAATCCAGGTAAGTGCTTATCGAACCCGGTTTAGCGGGTGACTCATGGCTGTCTGCTATTGAGCATTGCAGATTGCTAATAGTCTTGTGTTGTTTGCAGTTGGTGAGCCAGCGGCTCCCATGAAGGACCCCGCGCCTCAAGCCGAAGAGCAGACCAGAAACCAGAACCTCAGCGATGCGACAAAGGACCCCCAGGCCGCACAAGATGCCGCCGCGGCTCCGAAGGTGAAGAGCGAGAAGGAGCGTACGTATTCGGACATTTTGAAACATTTGGCTATGATGGACACCCATTGACAACGGTGATTTCATATAGTGGAACGTGAGCGCAAGAAGGCCGAAAAGGCGAAGAAGTTCGCAGAGAAGCAGGCCAAGGCTGCCTCCGCCAAACCCGCCGCCCCCAAGGCCGAGAAGAAGGCCCCGAAGCCCGAGAAGGACAAGACTACCGATGCCTACGACCCCCGTGCTATCGAGTCCGGCCGGTATGAGTGGTGGGAGAACCGTGATCTCTTCAAGCCCGAGTTCGGCCCCGACGGCGGAGTCCTGCCGGCGGGTAACTTCGTCATTCCTATTCCTCCTCCCAACGTTACCGGTTCCCTGCACATGGGCCATGCACTCACAAACGCCTTGCAGGATACTATGATCCGTTGGCAGCGGATGAAGGGTAAGACGACCCTATGGCTGCCGGGTATGGATCACGCTGGTATCTCGACCCAAAGTGTTGTCGAGAAGATGTTGTGGAAGAAGGAACAGAAGACTCGTCACGACCTGGGCCGTGAGGACTTCACCAAGCGTGTCTGGGACTGGAAGCATGAATATCATGCGAACATCAAGAACGCTCTGCGGAGAGTTGGTGGTTCCTTCGACTGGAGCCGTGAGGCTTTCACCATGGACGAGAACCTGTCCGCAGCTGTCACCGAGACCTTTGTCCGCCTCCACGAAGAGGGTATTATCTACCGTGCCAACCGTCTGGTCAACTGGTGTGTTGCTTTGAATACCTCTCTGTCCAACCTGGAAGTCGAGAACAAGGAGGTCGAGGGCCGTACACTCCTTGATGTCCCCGGCTACGAGAGAAAGGTCGAGTTTGGTGTCTTGACTCACTTCTGCTACGAGATTGACGGCACCAAGGAGAGGATTGAGATTGCTACCACACGTCCTGAGACCATGATCGGTGACACTGGTATTGCTGTCCACCCCACCGACAAGCGCTACCAGCACTTGATTGGCAAGCACGCTCGTCACCCCTTTGTCGACCGTCTCCTCCCCATTGTTGCCGACGAGGAGGTTGACCCCGAGTTCGGTACTGGTGCCGTGAAGATTACCCCCGCCCACGACTTCAACGATTTCAACCGCGGGAAGGCCCATAACCTTGAGTTTATCTCCGTCATGAACGACGACGGTACCTACAACAAAAAGGCTGGCATCTTCGCCGGTATGAAGCGCTTCGACGCCCGTTACAAGGTTATCGATCTCCTGAAGGAGCAGGGCTTGTACGTCAAGTGGGAGCACAACCCCATGAAGATTCCCCGCTGTGCCAAGTCGAACGATGTCATCGAGCCTATCCTGAAGCCTCAGTGGTGGATGAAGATGCAGAGCCTTGCGGAGCCCGCTATCAAGGCCGTCGAGGATGGCGACATTGTCATCCGTCCCGAGACTGCTGAGAAGAGCTACTTCCGCTGGATGAGAAACATCAACGACTGGTGTCTGTCGCGGCAACTCTGGTGGGGTCACCAGGCTCCGGCGTACCTTGTCAAGATCGAGGGCCAGGATGTTGATGACAGCGATGATGACTACTGGGTCACTGGCCGATCTGAGGAGGAGGCTAAGCAGAAGGCCGCTGCCAAGTTCCCCGGAAAGAAGTTCACCTTGGCCCGCGATCCTGACGTTCTTGACACCTGGTTCTCGTCTGGCTTGTGGCCTTTCTCTACTCTTGGCTGGCCCAAGCAGACCCACGACTTGGAGACCCTGTACCCTACCTCCGTTCTGGAGACTGGTTGGGACATCCTCTTTTTCTGGGTTGCCAGAATGATCATGCTTGGTATTAAGATGACTGGCAAGGTTCCCTTCAAGGAGGTGTACTGCCACTCCCTGATCAGAGATTCCGAGGGTCGTAAGATGTCCAAGTCTCTTGGTAACGTCGTTGACCCTCTTGATGTTATGGAGGGTATCCAGCTCGAGAAGCTCCACGCCAAGCTGCTCGCTGGTAACCTTGCCGACAAGGAAGTTGCCACTGCCACCAAGTACCAGAAGAAAGCTTTCCCCAAGGGTATCCCTGAGTGCGGTGCTGATGCTCTGCGCTTTGCTCTCGTTGCCTACACCACTGGTGGAGGTGACATTGCGTTCGACATTCAGGTCATCCACGGATACCGTCGTTTCTGCAACAAGATCTACCAGGCCACCAAGTACGTGCTTGGCAAGCTGGGCGAGGACTTCAGACCTCAGGCTACTGTCGCAAAGACTGGCAGGGAATCTCTCGCAGAGCGCTGGATCTTGCACAAGTTCAACACCGCCGCCAAGGAGGTTGACCAGGCTCTCGAGCAGCGTGAGTTTAACGTCGCCGCCACCACCGTCTACCAGTACTGGTACAGCCAGCTGTGCGACGTCTTCATCGAGAACTCCAAGTCCCTCCTGGCTCCTGAACTTCCCGCTGAGGTGCAGCAGTCGGCCAAAGAGACCCTCTACACCGCTCTCGAGGGTGCCTTGACCATGATTCACCCTATCATGCCTTTCGTTACCGAGAACCTCTGGCAACGTCTCCCTCGCCGCCCCGGCGATAACACCATCTCAATCATGAAGGCCCGCTTCCCCGAATACAGACCCGAGTTCGACGACCCGGCTGCCGCCGCCGCCTACGAGCTCATCCTCAACACCTCTAAGGCCATCCGCTCCATTCTCGCCCAGTACGAAGTCAAGACTAAGGGCGACATCATCGTCCAGACCTACGACGCCACCAGCTACAAGACCATCTCCGACGAGCTTGCCATCGTCAAGTCCCTTGGTGGTAAGAATCTGGGTGAACTGAGCGTCCGCGGTCCCGAGGACACCACCCGTCCCAGCGGCTGTGTTGTCTCTGCCGTCGGTGCTGAGGCTGCCGTCTACCTCCGCGTCTCTAAGGAAGTTGCTCTCGAGCAGGAGGAAAAGGCCAAGGCTAGCCTGGAGAAGTCGCGTGACGCCGTGCGCCGCCAGCAAACCCTTGTTACCGGTGCTGGGTGGAAGGAGAAGGCGAAGCCTGAGGTGCGGGAGGCCGAGGAGAAGAAGCTGAAGGATGCGGAGAGTGAGTCTGCACGGTTGGAGGAGCAGATTAAGGAATTTGAGAGATTGCGCTTGGAATAAATTTGCTGGACACTCCTGTAACGTTTGTTGATTAGGTTTATGAATCTCAGTTCAATTGCTGTATATGCACTACTTTTAAGTACAACGCCGTAGCAGCGCCATCGCTGAGACCTAACTATCTGTAAGCACTCGGAGTGGGGGGTAAGGCGCTCAATGTGCGTCGAAGCTGCTGTTATTACTGATAATTTGCTACTGTTTTCTTCACCTTGGACATGAGGCCCACCATCTAGATATTTTGTTTACCTGAACAGCTCCCGTGGGAATCTAGAATGCGGCGCTTCGAGAGAATATACAACGTTGTCGAGCCTGTTGAAGAGTATCGCCGGGGGGCTACCATCAAGTACATTTCCAGGACGTATTGAATCTCAGGTATGAGGTAATTAGGAAGTTAGCATTTGGTCGTTTCTCAATAGTATGGTTTGCAAACGCTCAACTATGTCTCCCTCTCAGTAGGTTGCCTTCCCCCCCGAGAGTACTATTTATTACATTCAAGGCTCCGGCGACATGTTCCATTAAAGAAACTAGAAGCAGATTACAACCTGCAAGCATCATGTTCTCGATCGCCGGTACTGCGCACAGCGAGTTGTTTTTGTGGCCCCCTAAGCTCACTCCAGTCAGGTGGCTAGAGGGAATGGAGGTAGATGATAGCGCCCTAGAATATTTGATGGCTTCACAGAGACGTCGAGGGCAACTGGATGATGGAGACTTCTCCACGCTCGTGGTCAAGATTGGCGATCTGGGTGGAGGTATGATGCACCCACCGGCATGTCGGTGAAAAGATCTAACGTATTATACCAGTTGCGAGGAGTAGTCAATGCAACCAGTGGCCCGTAATACCGACAACCTTCCGTGCACCTGAGCTAAATTATCGAGATGTTTGAGATGCTGGTGTTGATAACTGACCTTGGGTTGTTTGGTGTGCTGACTCCTGAAACTCGTTTCATGTAACTTTAATACTTACATAAAGATGTTGGACTGGCGACAAATGAGCCATTGTTTCCTGTTGGGTCCTATGGCCTCACAGGTTGATCAAGAGCACATTTACCTTATTGATCAGGTACTTGATAAAGATGGCCAAGCACATGTGGGCTCTATAAAACATCTGATGGTGGCCTCGCCTGATGGACGGGCTACCATCTGATTTGGCACTGAGAATATCCAGTGTCTTGCATCGTTCCTTTTGTTGATGCTGTAGAAAGACCTTCGAAGGCGAATGCCGATACTGAGGTACTCAACCAGCTCTTCATAGATGGAGACCCTGGGGATTGAGGTACAAATCAGATACCGAACACTATGTGTTTCCAGTGATAAGCAATTGTCAACCATCGTAGTTCGTACACAGCCATATATTCGCTCTTAGGTCTTCTATATTGATGATGATATGGTCACGTGCGATGTGGGTAGGGCAAGTTTTACAAACCAACTATAACATATGGAAGTTCTGAGCGTGGACTGCACAATTGCGTAGTATCAAAAAGGAAAGAATTATTCTGAATGATCAGTTGTCTCTGGATCATCAGTTTTGAGACTGGTGGAGGCTGGACTTAAGCTTATCGATAAGAGCGCCAAGACCGACCTCCAAAACTTTTCGCTCCGCCTTTTTTTTTTGTTCCCAAGTCAACGTCCGCGACGACAAAAACATCCTTCAGACAAAATGGCATCGATGCTGAGAGAAGTGTATGTCAATTTCAAATATCCTAGTTTACGATGGAATATACTAATTAAACCAGCAAACCCAAAAACCCGCGCACAGCGCGCCTTCTCAAAGCCAAAGAGCCCCAGCTCGTCGAAGGCCCCAAACGCACCCTCCTCCTCCACGGCTCAAAATGCCCAACCGCTGTGCACACAATCCTCAAGACCTTCCACTCCCTCACAAAACCGAACTCCGTCCTTTTCCACAAGAAGAATGAGAATATCCGCCCCTTCGAATCCACCGAGAGCCTCGAGTTTCTGGCCAACAAGAACGAGGCCGGAGTGGTCGTGTTCGGAAGCAGCAGCAAGAAGCGGCCCAACTGCATCACATTGATGCGCGTGTTCGATTCCAAGACGCTTGACATGTGCGAGATGATGCTGCTCCCTGGCGAGAGTGGTGAGGATGCGATTCCTGCGATGAATAATCTCGTGATGCAGATTGGGGTTGGGTTACGGCCGATGCTGATCTTTGCGGGGAGTCCGTGGGATGATGAAACTTCGACGGCGCATGTTATGCTCAAGAGCATGTTTACTGATATGTTCAAGGGCGAGGAGAGCGATAAGATTGATGTTGAGGGGTTGCAGTATGCGCTCATGGTTGCTGCTGACGAGCCGGCGCAGGGTCTTGCTCCTGTTATCCACCTGCGGTGGTATAAGTTGCGGACTAAGCGGAGTGGTCACAAGCTTCCGCGTGTTGAACTGGACGAGATAGGTCCTAAGCTGGACTTTAAGATTGGTCGATTGCAGGAGGCACCAAGAGATGTCATGAAGGAAGCTATGAAGCAGGGCAAGAGACCGAATGAGGAGGTTAAGTTGAAGAAGAACATTGGTATGGATGCTATTGGTGACAAGGTTGGTCGTGTGCACTTGGCCAAGCAGGATCTGGGTGGCTTGCAGACTAGGAAGATGAAGGGATTGAAGCGTCGTGCTGGTGTTGAGTCGGATGAGGATGAGGATATGATGGATGTTGACGACGAGGTTTCGGAGGATGAGGGTCGCAAGAGGACACGGACAGAATAAGGACATAACATCTGTGGTTAATCATGCATTTCTTCTGTTTCGCACGTGGCGTTTCCGGTTGGATTGTTGATTTTTGACTTGTGCTGAGCAAGTTTGTTTGAATAAACTGTCTGTTTTTGTACAGATAAAAGTCTGCATTTATTACACCTATACTCTGATTTCGGACCTATATACATTACAGACTACTATGAATTGTTTATTGCCAGATGGAACAACCATTTTTTGTCGCTTGTTGACCGACGGAGCCTAACATAGGTGCAAGTAATGATTGGGGGCTAGGTAGCTGGAGATGAACCGTAGTCCCTCCAGATGGAGGTTGTGCAGATGGAGGTTGTGTAAATGAGGTTTGTGCAGCTGGCGCATCCCCATTATCAACACCATTACCAAATGAAGCGTCTCCACCACTCTCATCCGACAACTCATCCCCAACCACCACTCCTGTTCCACCAGCACCACGCCCTCCCCCTCAACATTATCCTCCGAAATCCTCGGACTCTGTTTCCATCTCTGCCCCTGCGTAACCCTCCTCCGAATCGGCGCAGAACTCCTAAGCCAAGCATACACCGTTCCCCACCCCGCCGTCATCGCCTCCTTCGCAGCCGGATTCTGCCCTCGGGCGATATATCAGACAGGTTTCCCTTCCCCGTCGATGTATGGCCGCGACCAATGATGCTGCGCTGGTAGCCCATTTCCTGGAGACGGCGGGAGGAGTTCGATTTTCTGTATTTGGTGTTGTGGGTGGTGATGAAATGGTTTTGAATTTATGGGAGGGAGGCGATGGGGTGCGTTTCGACATAGGTGTGGAGGTTCCGGGTTAATTAGTACGGGCCGACTGATATTGAGCAAATTTGTTTGTTTTCTGGTTTGCGATTCGCATTTGTGATTGAGCCTTCTCCTTCCCTCAGCCACAGCGATATGAAAGATAGCTACACACCTTCGGAAATTGATTATCGAATGACCGCGGTCGCCCCATTGGCTTTGATGATTTTGTTCGAGGCGGCGTTGAAGTCACGTATGTACTCAGGCTATGCGCCATGTGTCGCAGAGTGCCATGTGAGACTCCGTAGACCTGACATATTTGAGGATATTGTTCGTGGCAGAAGAGAGCTGCTGTTATCTATCGCCTTTGGTCTTCTGTTAATCGAGCACCGGGCATTTTATTCTAGTAGCATGTCTTGTTAAGCAGGGATGATGAGAGAGAGATGGTGTGTTGGTACAACGCGATATCATGACAGTTGACGGGAGTTGATCCATCATCTGCAGATCGGCAGCTGAGATTCTTGGCAGCGAGAGTTGTTAGAGCAATACAACGTCCCCCAGAGTTCATCTTCTGTTTCTTCCTGCCTTGTTCCGTACCGTCAATCGTCCCCTGTAAAAGGAAAACAAGTAATCCCCGAACGATGCTCACTAGAGCACATGTCACGTGATCATGACGTCGTGCTCGGCATGTGAAGCATGCCGAGGCAACTTTTCCGCGACGCCGAACAAAAGTGGCCGCTCTGTTCTCTCCTCCATCTTATCGCTAACAAGAGGGGATGCAGATTGACGGCTAAAGAGTTGAAAGTCACGATCGCTAAGTTTGCTACTATCCCATGTTCTTGCGATTTGTCCCGGTACAGATAAACCAAGCGGCAACGGCCAGCCTTTCTTTTTCATAATGAGCCGAGGTCCCGAGATTATGGAGGCGGTTATGGTAAGGAATCTTTATTGCTGGTTGAGGGTATACTTGAGATGTGGTGGCTGATTTGTCTCTAGTCTCGTCTGGATGCTATTGTTCTGGATCCTGATCTTGCGCCTCTACTGTCCCTGCTCAAGGGTGTTCGGAATGGTGTTGTATACGGGTCGAAAGTGCGGTTTCCGCACGCTTTGGTGTATGTCAATCTCTGCTGGACAAAATTCTCTTCGATAATGCTGACAAATGAACTCTCTTGCAGGATGATATTCCTTTTCCGCTCCGGAACGTAAGATAGTCTCCCGTCGACTCGATAATCCCTATACTGATCATCTACAGCCTCCGCGAAAAGGCCAAGCTCGTCCTGAAAGCTACGAAAACGCACGCCCGCAACCTCGCAACCTTCGCCCTCATATACAAAAGCTCCATGCTTGCACTGCGAAACCTGAACACATCCAGTGCTGGGAAAGAGAACCGCTACGATAGCTTCTTCGCAGGATTGCTGGGGGGATACGCTGTTTTTGGCCGGAACCAGACCAGTGTCACCCAGCAGGTACGTCCCACCAACTTGAATAAACAAAACTTCAGAAGCTAACGGGTTAGATCGTCATCTATGTTTTCGCCCGCGTGGCCCTTTCCCTCGCCAAACTCTCCGTTGAACCTAACATGCACCCGCTCTCACACCTTATCACACCCGAAGCTCGTTCCCAGATCAAAGACAATGCATGGCCGGTCTTTGCAAGTCTCAGCTGGGCCTCTGTCATGTACATTTTCCGCTGGTATCCGGAGACGCTTGTTTCGAGTCTGAGGAGCAGTATGGTTTATATGTATGTCTCCCTGTCTTGGTTGTTGAATGTCGTGTTTATACTAATGTGTGATAGCTACGCGGACTCGGACCACTGGGACTCGTTCCGGAATTTCTTAATACACAATAAATAGATTGGCGATGGGTTGGCTCTTCTGGCGTATAGACTGGTGATTATTGTTTGCTTTTGTTTATCCTTAGTGTATATAGCGTACCTCGGCCAATTTCGCTGAGTTGAATGTCTTTAATATTGTTAGTATTATTCTGTTATTGAGTATCGTTACATGAGCTAAGTATATTCTTTGGAATTGATAACATTCTCATCGACACGCAACCCGCAACACACGTACAGGTTCATCCCGGTTGTTTCGGTCGTAAAGATTCACCTGTAAATGACCTGGCTATCTCGCAACATTCCCAGTCTCGCCTTAGAAAATATCACCAACTATGGTATACAAGATGTAATAACGCCAGATACCAATCCTATATGTCTCTCGATTACCACTATAATGCACTATGATCTGTGTTCCAAATGCCTATACGAAACCCATGAAGTAGCACGGAACGAGCATATGAGCGCGGTGCCGCAGCAGCCTGCAATCTATTTCTGGTATCCAGTAACGAATGCACGGACTACCATGTACCTGTGCAGCAGTTGTCAACCACGTGTCTTTCCAGGTATATCGATTGGATCGAGTGGAAGTACAGAGTAGCGCAATCAGGGTTTTAATTTATGCAGACAAAAGTACCTGGCAGAAACAGAAGTTCCAACTCACCATGATTGGACAAGACCTATGTGTGCAAGGGAAAGAACGCCAGCTCCATTGATGATTATAACGAACACAACCTTTGAGCAACGATACGAAAGGGATGGCAATGCAATACAAGAGTGGGCATTCGAGACCTTTCTCGACTTCTTGAAGCGGAACAAAGCCAACAGACATGGATAGACAATGCGAATCAAGAGTGTTACAAATATGTATGGACTCGACCATAAAAGGTTGTGGGGCCACCAGCATGGAATTTACCCTGTTGTGGCTTAGTGTCCGCCGCGGGCCGTAGAGCGGAACGGGATCGGACATACCCCGTACATATGCTCTGTGGACCATCATTTGCCAATACATAACCGAATCGATTTCGACGGGAAACCGAACACTCCGTGTCATCGACGCTGGGAGAAAACGACAGAGCGAGAGTAAAGGCTTCAAGACATAGCTATCGGAAGCAAGTCAAAAGAAACCAGGAATAAAGCTCGTCCTTCCTTTTATACGATTTTTACCCCCGAATCTATTAGATATCCTGATTCGACGAGGTGCAAGAGGCGTTGCATGTTCAGGCCAATCCAGCCACCCGCCCCAGCAACGTCCTCTTCCGACCGCTGAATGCCAACAAAGACCATATTGCCCTGTCTATAGATTGTTGTCAAAGAAAGGGTCTTGAAAGGAAAACAAAGTGGTATGAAGTACCTTTTATCCAACGAATCCTGGTGTCCAGCAACCGGCACAGTATAACCATCAGAAGGAGGGGAGCTTTGGCTGCCATAAGACGTGCTGCGCAGCTGCTGGTTGGAGTCGGAGTTGTTCAAGTAGGAGCTTGGGTCGGAGGAGGAAAGCTGAGAGTTGGTCGGGTCGATGTTTGAGATTCCGTCGAAGGAGAACGGCTGGTTAACCTGGTGAATGATTTCGCTCAGATTGAAAGAGAGTGGTTGATTGAAATGGTTCGTTTCCACGTTCGGGCCGAAGAGAATCGGTTGATGGCGCTTTGGCTGGTGCATGTTCGAAACCGAGTCGGAGGAGAGAGGTCGGGGATGTTTGGTGGCTTGATCCGTACTTTTCATGGCTGAATGTGGTAGTGAGTACTGATTGGAGCAGAAAGTGCAAGTGTATGACTATGCGTAGTGGATGGATTGATAGAACATCTGGATGAAAGGGTGAAACGAGAAAATGGGAGTTGGGGAAGGGGGTTGGGAAGTTCTGGGAGAGACGAGCGCGGAGATGCCAGGTACAATTTTGGCCGGCGGTCAAATCAATTGGAATCGCTCTTTCCTGAAATCACGCACGGTGATCTATATTTGCAGAGAATGGGTCCAAGTGTAAATCTACCAAAATGTAATTGAACCAGAGCATCGTCTGACAACTCAGTAGATGATATTCAGATAACACCAGTTTTGCTTGACATTGTGGCTGAAAATAACCCATTGACGGGCACTCCCATCCATCCGTAGCTTATCTTATGGTACATGCTCCGGGGTCACAACACCATTGTAATATCTAGTCCAAAATAAGTTCCCCCGAGGGTGCTTCTAAGGCTGGGGTTGATTCAGCCCAGGAGCCAACCCCGGAAAAATATTCGGCTTTACTGGAATCGGATGGATTGTTTTCCCTATTAACCGTTGGTCAGATTAGACTTAAAACAACAGTTTAATTAGAGAAGGAAGTACTTACTTCTCAGGCGAAGGGTTCTTGTCATTACTCAAGATGTTTGATCCACCAGACAAGTTGGAGGTGTCGCTATTCACTGACCCAGCCTGGCAGTAACTGAAAACTGAATTTGTTGCATCGGAGTGCGAGGGTCGTTCTTTGGCCTGATTCGTGGTTGCCATAGGCGCAGTGACGGGCTTAGGGCTGTAAGCAAAAGATAAATTGCCAAGGGGATAGTCTGAGAACTCCGCGAGGTATAAAATGAAGGTTATGGAAGCAGAAAATCATAGAGTTGGGGAAAATATAAAATAATTCGAAGAAATCCTTTTTTATAACAGGGCCTCGCAGGATCAATAAGCTCGTGGGGCCTTGACGTTGATAACGGTTCCTATTTAACAGTAACAATACCGCGCGCCCAGCCGCATCCGGATTTGATTGGTGAGGTGGCAATTAAAGTGTAGTAATTTATGTACCATGAATACGCTTACCTACGTGGCAGGTCAGCAACGAAAAATCTCGGTTTTGATTGGAAAATAGGAGCATCAGATTAGGGGTCTCTGCTATACATCACCACAGCATTGTCTTTGCACGCAGTACTGGAGTACTCTGCGTTTAAGCAGAATTTCTGGCATTCGCTAAATGTGACCATCAGTAGACAGGTAGAGGTATATATAGGTGCGGGAATGCAACTTGTAGCAATGCTCTCAGTAACTAGTCACAGTCACAAGTCACATAGACAGATGAACCAGCACCCAACTGACCAATGGGTCCCAAATGGCCAATGAGAGCCCTGCAGCTGTAGTCTTATCTACAGAGTACTCTGTAGATGAAGGAATGCAAAGTAGTACGGGAGTACTTCAGATGTTGATCCTTAGAAGTTCAGCTGTCCCAGACTCTGGAGCACATTATTACGGAGTAAGCAATAAGGGTGAATGGGCAATGCTTTGATCAGTGGGGCTATAAATAAGATTATTACCATCGCACTCTCGGAAAATGATGGACCACAGAGTATCGAGTCAAGGGTTTACTCACGGGAGCTCCCGCCCTTCCCGGACCTTATTCCACGGTACAAAAAAAAAATACACATTCCATGGAAAGGACAAAGCAGACTCATAATTGAAAAGAAAAGAGGAAAAAAAAAAAAAAAGGAAAGGAAGGAAAGAGAGAAATTGATGAGTTCTAGGGCAAAGCCTGTTCACTTTGCCTTGGTAATAAAATAGTTATATAGAATGCCCCCGGCGCCAAGAAGGAAATCAACGGGAGACATACCACTGTTAGTACCCAGCAGGTCACCTGCCTTACCGCCCTCGCTTTCTGTCCGGTAGTCATGTAGTTAGCCTAACCGATAGGGCACCCAAGACAGTCAACTACGCTTGCCCACTGAAAACCACTCATAGTCACGTATAGCCTTGTAGATGCGTGTTAAGATCAACACTCGGAGATCCATCCGGAGAAATCGGTTGAGCCTACATTGCCAATGCTGGTTTAATTTTGTGGTTTTTCTCCCCAACCTGACATTTCCGAGATTTTCGGACGTAGCAGCATTTCAAGATAAACACACAGAAACAAACGAGTCGAATGACGATGGTGGCAGACAGAAAGAGAAGGAAGATAAAGGCTGACAGATAATATTGCAGACGTAGACACGGATACAGACACAGCGAGGAAGCTCCTAGCAGACTCGCTAATTCAACTCAAGCTTACCACTGAGTATAACGTCTATTTCTCTGACAATTTCAAGGCATTCTGTTGTATGGTCCGCCCAGGAACCAATTCCGACGAGGTCTTGCGCGTGATCAGCGTGCGGTAAATGATAATTTCCATAACTTAGACAGATTAGAATGAGGCTTCGGAGCTGAAGTACACAAGATAATAGATCATGATTACCTCTTCGAAGAAGAATTCTGGTCATCAGCTGGCGCAATCGATCCCTTGGACGGCGCCTCAGAGGTCTGGCTAGTGCTCGATGCATTGACTGTGGATCTGTTGGAGGCCAGACCGGCCACTGTCGAGTGAGAGGATTGCGCCTGAGTCTCGCTGACATTGGGTGCGTTGGCCATGTTCAAGTAGAGAGGTAGAATAGAGTACGAGCCGAGCCACCATATAATTCAGATGAGCAGTGGATTTAAGAGGGCCACGAAGAAAATGGATGATTTCTGCTTGAAAAGAACCAGGGGCGGACGGCATTCTTATAGGAAGGAATAGGACAAGGTATCTGTCAAGGGAATCTAGAAATGATACCCGAAGAAGTCAGGATTTATCCCAGGATACTTGCTACCGCATTTATGCAGCCTGCAGCGCATTGAACCTCAGTCCCGTATGCATGTCGGCCATGACCTAGACCTCTGCAGGCCCACAGATGGGCTGCGGGCTGAGCCTATAGCCCACGGGCTCTAGGTGGGCAGCCCGCGGGCTCTATAAAAAGCAAAAATTGTGAGTATACGGGAAAGAGTAGTTGATTGGGTGGTCGGTCGAACAGACCGGCCAACTACCTAATTAGGCCAAACGAGGGCGGTGAAAGAAACACGTGATCATCAGGTGCTAACAAAAATGATGGGCCACGTGACTTGCATAAAGATATGTAGTTTCAACCGTTTTTTTCATGTATTCAGATTACAGCAATAAAGGACGGAGGAGATGATCAGAGTATTTTCATTGATTTTTATTCATTCTATAGTAATCTAACTACACAAACTCATCATCCCTTAGACGCTTAGAAGGTCTACAAATCCTTCCTGATGTACGAAGCCCAGAACTGCCATCCCTTTCAGTGATGAGCTGTCTTGGAATTGAGGGAAGAACTGGCTCATTGTTATTCTCCAATGAATCTTGACCCTCAGGCTCTGACTCACTTTCAGTGGTTTGTCTCTGAATTGTAGTAAGCTGACTGGCCATTTCAAGAGCTACACCTGTTTGCTGAGGCCCAACTGCTTGTAAATCATCCTCTTCAGTGTCACTGATTTCACACTGGGCTTCTTGGCCATTCTGTGCTGCTTGATCTTCATATCCTATCTCCCTCTCTTCTTTTAATAAGAGTTGACTCATTGAAACAAGCTCCTGCTGATCTAGATCAAACCCAGTTGCACACTTGAACATCATCAGATCCCAAATTGTTGTTGACTTTAGTGATCCTCGTCGATAGTGGCAGATGTCCCATGCAGAGTTGAAAAGTCGCTCAACACCAGCACCAGTTGCAGGAATAGAAAGAATATCTCATGCAGCACTTGCAAGGATGGGGAACTCATGTTCATGGTCCTTCCAGAAATTAAGAGGATGTACTGTAAGCGTTCCTAGGGTATCAATTATTAGTAATTAATAGAAGTACAATAGAAATCATACACACCACTTCCTAAATATCTTTCAAGCTCGTCAGTCTCACCAGATGTTAGCCGTTGAGAGACATCCTCTGTAATAAAGGAATGGAGCTCTGAATTATGCACTGCAGGTGATTGATAGGTGGAAGATAATTGGCTGTCTGATAGTCGTTGTTTATATGGCTCAAGGTACTCTTGAAGGGTGTTGCGATAAATCTCACACCAATCATGTGATTTGTCTCCCCACACTTTGCTGGAGAAGAACTGAAGCTTATGTGTTGGCGCAAGAATAGTAGCAATTGCATAATAGCTCCCATGCATCTGTTCAGTCTTGTTGTAATAAAATGAAAGCTTGTTCTTGCCTGCCTCAAGTGTGCTGAGCATTGATTGTTTCCAAGGGACTCTTTTTCGTTTGAGTTGGCTGATGGATTTCTCGAAATGGGCAAAGAGCCTGTTGTAGATATTGAACACAGTATGGACAGTGACATCCTTAGTTTTTGAAAGCATGGTTGTAAATCGGAAAAATGGCTGGGTCAAGTAAAGAAGATAATCAATCTGTTGCCATTCTTCATCATTAAGTTGGAATTTGTGCGTGCCATTGTATTCAGAACAAAACTTTTCAAAGATTGACTGTAAACGTCTAGCACGTCAGAGCATTAGAAAGGTTGAATCCCAACATGTACAAACATCTTGAATAGGAAGCAATATTGGCCCTCCTGTTTGAAGGTTTTGAAAGTTTTCACAGTGTTGAGGGCTAGCATTGATAAATACTGCTAGACCACGGACCTGTGTTATAGTAAGCATATGGTATCAATATGATAGACTTTTATTGTACCTTTGCTAATGTATTTGCGATTTCCATCCTCCTATGTTTGATACGAAGAGGGTGCATCTGGGTATGAGACCGTTCCTTAAGCACAACATCATTTTTTGGGTCAGCTTTGATATGGCCAAGTAGTTCCTTTAGACTTAGTTGAATCACATGGGCTAGGCATGGAACACGAATGATTGGGACATGATTGTTTAACTCTAAGGATTGTATTGACTCTTGTATCTTTTCCATCAAGGTATTGTTATTTGAAGCGTTATCTGTTGTGATAGTTAACACTCAATCAACAATTCCATATTGATGAAGTATCCCAAGGAGAACATCACTAAGATTTGCGCCTGAATGTGTGCCATGGAGAGGTTCAAAACCTAGAAGAGCTTCACGATAGTTCCACTCCTGATCAATAAAGTATCCAGTAACTGCCATAAAGGCTTGCTGAAATGGGGATGTCCAACAATCTAGGGCAAGAGAGATCTTTGCAGCAGGAGGCAGACTTTGAAATATAGCCTAATGTTTCTCTTTCACAGTGTTTCGAAGCCGATGCTGTACTGTTGTTGCTGCAGGAAATTCAATAGATGATGGAGATCCCTGTGCAGCTAACCGGATTAACTTTTGTAGCTGTGGGTGCTCAATAATTTGGAAAGGAAGTTGTAAAACAGCAATTGTTGTAACAACTTCTTGCTCCCAGTGTTCCTTGCTAAAGGGCTCTGCAACTGCCTGGATATGTGCCTAGTAGGTACAGAAAATATTAGCAATCATTTAATATAATCTTGATAAAGAATATGTTTCCTTACCTGATCTCACATCAGCTGTCCAAGAGTTGTCTGTTTAGAAACTGAATTTGCATGTCTTTGACAGTTCTCTGACTTCCAATGTCTATTCATAGACTTGGTCCCATTTGATGTGTAGGATGGATGATCTAGAAGCTTTCCACATCTTTGACAAAGAACTTTTGGCTGGCCAGAAGAGAAATGGGCCACTGGATCAAAATAGTTCCAAACATCTGAATGTGTACCACTTCTAGCCCAATTCATTTTTTTCTTGTCATCACCTTTGCTACCAAACTCTGTCTGTAGCCACCATTCGATGAAATTGGTTTTGTTCATGTTAGAATAAAGGACCCAGCTTTTATTTCGGTCAGGACCAACACGTTGGAGGGAGGGAGAGATAAGAAGAGGTCGTATGAACTCTGAATCAGGAATTGAGGAAAAGGATTGCTGGCTAAATGATGTCTCAGTTATTAGCTGTGGGATATCATCTGAGAAGGGATAGCCTAGATCATCTCCCCCATGGAAAGATGAGGATAAGAAGTCAGATGCCTGAGACATAATAGAACCTAGACAAGAGGAAGAGAAGGGATATGGATAGGACTGATATGAAAGAGAGAAGGGGATACTCACATCTTGTAAATAGAGGCGTTGGTTGACTTCATGACTTAGGAGGATCCTGCAATCAGAACAAAGGAAGTGAATTGATATATCATACAGGCCCTAATGTTACAGATTCCAACGTATCAATCTCACGTGATGATGCGGGGAGTCAAGGCAGAATCATTGGATAACAAGTCATGATGGAAATACAGGAAGGAACAGGGATTAAGCTGATATCTAAACTGATCAGTCACGTGATCCTCTACCACTGCTCGACCATGGATGGTATACAGAATGGTATATACAAACAAAGGATATTAAGGACGCTCATTTCATGTACTTAGCTTAGTTCTTCGCGATCAATCCAGTCAATCATGCATTGGTTACATTCTATTTTCTGACTCGTCCGCACTTAACCAACAACCCAGTATACGTATTCGGTTGACCTTGTTTCTCTATTCGTTACTTTTATCGATTCTACCTATTGATTATACACGGAGCCTGGAGGGGGCGATATACCCATAGACGCACCACGAACCGGACCCGGAGGGGCATTGAGCGTACAGACACATTGGGAAACACTTAGGGTAAGTGTTCAGTCTCATAATACAACTAACTAGAACCCTAGGTACGATACAAGAGAAGCCAGGTTGTGACACCTAATTTCTATACACTCTTATTCGTCAATGTGGGAGAGAGCCCGCATACAGCCCATCTACTGCCCGCCAAGGGCCCATCTGCACTTTTCAAGGTTCTTAAAAGGCCTTAGAATATTTTTCCCACGCCCCGATAGGTCACGTGGTACCATCTCAAGATCTCAACTTGTGGATCGATTTCTATATCCAAGATCATAATAACAGTTTGAAAGGATAGCGTCTACAGTCAGTTCAAAACATGATCACAGTATTCAACATTTCACGATACTATAGAGCTCTATAACAGCCATTATCAAGTGTTTCCATTGAGGTATATGGTGCGGTTACCACACAGTAACAAAGATATATATCCAACCCAATCTGCCACACTTTCACTAGTAGCCGCGCCATGTTATACCAACAGGCTTTTCACTTATATAGTAGATGGAAGATAATCAACAAAGGGTTCAAGAATTCGAATACAATAAAATATTCTAAAATTTCATAAGAAATATGGTTGTTTACTATCATCGAAACCTGTAATGACAGTGACAAGTGTAAATTACTGTTATTTATTCGGATGAATCAGCAAGTTATGCATCAAATTTATGCATAGATGGGCCCTTGGCGGGCTGACCATGGGACGTAGGGTCAGCCCGCAGGCCGGGCCCGGGCTCAGGGGGTCAGCCCGCGGGCTCTAGCTAGACGGGCTCTGGGCCTTTCATAGGGCCCATGGGCGGGCTTTGCAGAGGTCTACCATGACCCTGGCGGATTCGTGTCTGAAAATCGGAACCTTCCGAAAGTACTAATATGGGTACTTTTGTATTTTGTCGTGATGGCAAAATATGCAGCCTCGTACTTTTGTAGTATGTACAAGGTTCTGAAAAATAAATAAAAATAAATAAAAATAAATAAAAATAAATAAAAATAAAAACAAAAAAATCCTTTTCCTGAAACGGTTGTAGAACCCTATTGGTAATTCGTTGCTTATTCTCACCGCCTCACAATGACAACGACAACGACAACAACAATGAAGACAACAACAAAACACCTCCTCTGACTATGGCGACTTCAATTCTCAAATCTGCTCCATCATTCCTCCGTCTGAGCCCTGAACCACTTACTCCGGACTCTTTCGCACCCTTCGGCTCCGCGATCATATCGCCGCTTCCCCATGATCTCATCAGTCCTCCTCCGCTTTCCTCTCTCCAGCAACAACATGGGGCTTCCACACCTGTGCTAGCAAATCAATCCACTGCTATCAAGTACAGCCCCATCTCTCCGTTGCAGAATGATTATCCAGGATCTCCAAGTGGACAGCCCTCAACCGCACGGATGAGCATGTTCTGCTGTTTTCCGCGGGAATTGCGACACAGCTCGAATGCGGCTTTTTTCGACGTCAGAATCCTAGAGAGACATCCTTTCACCACTCAGACTTTCACGCCCCTCAATTCTGCCGGCGAGGATCAACATATTTCTGATGAACCGCTTTACCTCGTTATCGTCGCTCCAACTTTAAAAGGTCGAACCGCTGCCGCTATTGTTAAAAACCCGACGACTAGGATAGCAGAGTCAGTCACGATAACCGACCCCCCGGATCTTAGCAAAGTCAAGGCGTTCGTCGCTCGTCGTGGGCAGGCGGTGACGTATGGGGCTGGAACGTGGCATGCACCGATGGTGGTGTTGGGGAAGAGACGGGTGGATTTTGTGGTTGTGCAGTTTGCGAATGGGGTTGCGGAGGAAGATTGCCAGGAAGTGGCTTTTGGGGAGGGAGTTGAGGTGGAGGTGGACAGCAGTGAGGGCAATAGATTGGAGAAGCTATAGGAGATTCGTTATAGGTAGGGGTATACTCTTATGTACAGGTAACGTGCATCTTAACTCGTGTTAACATATCAATCAAGGGTCGTTTCATCATCTTTTCCATCCCATAACTCATCACGGTACTTCCTGGCCATTTCTATGGTTTCTTGGGGCAACCCCGCCAATTTTGCTACTTTTAACGCGTGCGACTCGCGATTAACCCCTTTCCGCAGTCGGTGGCCGAAGGAGAACGAGCCAGATGCCGTTTCCTTGACATCAGTACAGTACCGTCCCAGTGCATCAAAGTCATGTGTCTTCTTCGCCAGAGCATGGAAGTGCGTTGCAAACAGCGTCCGGCATCGATTTCGATAATGCAAATGGTGCAGGCACGCGTAACTCACCGCTGTACCATCTTCGGGCGTCGTCCCACGACCAACTTCGTCCATGATCACGAAAGATCGCGGAGTCGCTTGTGTTAGAATGGCTGTCGTTTCGAGCATCTCGACCATGAACGTTGATTGATCGCGGAAGAGGTCATCAGCTGCACCAATCCGACTGAATATCTGATCGACAATCCCGAGTTCTGCATACGCCGCTGGCACATAAGAGCCAACTTGTGCCAATATTGTAATCAAAGCGTTCTGGCGAAGAAAAGTGCTCTTTCCTCCCATATTGGGACCCGTGATGAGCCATATTCGTTCCGCGTCATCGCCTAAAAAGCAGTCGTTGCTCACGAATGGCCGACCTTGTTCCTCGAGTCCCAGCTTGACTGTTGGATGTCGACCACCCACGATCCGATGCGCCGTGCCCATAGTCAATATCGGACGGACGAGGTTCTGCTCTTGAGCAAGGCTGGCAAATGAACAAGCGACATCAAGCTCATCCATGACGGCTGCGTTATGCCTGATCTTGACCAGATTCAGAATCACACCTCGCCGCAGTCGTTCGAATATCACGTGCTCTTCTTGCCGGATTTGAACCTTTACTTGGTCCATTTTACCGCCAAGGTCTGTCCACGCTGGCAGGTAAAATGATCGCGTGCTCTTTGTCGAGTATACGCTTCGCGTCACTCCCAGCTCCTCGAGCGATGCCTGCGTAATCCTGGCATTTCTGACATGGCAAATGTGGCCCAGTCCGGCCGACCATCTGAGTGATATATGGGGTGATCCAACAGAATCGCGAAGCCATGTTGTTAACCTCAACTTTTCGTCGTGCAGTCGATCTAGCTCTTCGTGGAGGCCACGCAAAGCTGGACTTGCCTCGCGTCTCATGATCCACGTATCAACGATTTGTTCCTCTGCTCCGGTGGTAGTATCTTTCTTTCCCTTCACCTTCTTTGGTAACGTTTCGATGTCTTCTGGTAATCCCTCTGTCGCCGTTACTTGTCGTGCCAACACCGCTGCCTCCGCTGCCGTTGCGTCTTCCATGCGTTGCTTCTGCAGGAGACCCTCTTCGTCGATGGCTGCAAGGATTTGATCCGCAAGTATCGTAGGTCCGTCGAGGTGAAGCCGGTCAATTATCGTTTTGAGACTGCCCTTAACTCGAGCATCGGAGCAATCGCCATCCTTAGCTGACAATACTTGTCTGATCTCCCTTGAGGCCTGAATGGCTCTTGAAAGACAGATCAGATCATCTGCGTCACCACGTCCAAGTGTGAATTTTTGAACCAGGCGCTGGGCATCGTAGCTACGTTTCAGTAATTGCGTAATGCTCTCCCGTAGATCCGTGTCTCCGATGAATATCGACACCAGGTCAAGACGTTCGTTAATGACGTCTAGTGAGGTAGACGGGGATGCTATATCACTATTAGCGACTCATTCCCTAGTGGATTTCTGGAGAGTGCATACTTAGACGGTCTCTCAGCAGACGAGCACCGCTCTTTGTGCTAGTCCGTCTGACTGCGTGAAGAAGACTGCCTCTCCCAAAACCATCGCGGGCTGTCTCGAGAATTTCTAGTCCCCTCAAACTATTCCGGTCAATGTTCATGGACTCATTCAAATGTCGACGACGTGGTGGTTGAAGTTGCATGTTCGAACCCTGCAGCTGAACCCGGATGTACTCCAAGAGGTTATAACCTGCGGCAGTCTCCTCGGGTGTGAACGTATCAATAGTGGCCGCTGGAACGGGTGTTTCGAGCATCGAATCCCAGTCCGACATGGGTGCCACGTCTCCGGAAAATGGAAAGAAAGTCAGTAAACGTTGATCCTGTCCAACAAATGACTGTAGCTCATGCCCAATAAGGTCCTGGGCAGTCTGGTCCACAAGTATCTCGCGAGCTCCAATACGCGCGATGGCCGAGGGAAGCATTTGTGCTGTCGTGTACTGAGTGAGAAATTCGCCTGTGGAGAGATCCAGCCAAGCCAGGCCTATTGGTTGAGAAGGAGAGGCTAAGACATGTTGATGAGAGGATACGTCGTTGTCCTCAACGACCTGGTCTTCTATATGCGCCTTCAACGTAGGAACATCCATATAGATAGCAAGTAAGAAGTTGTTCTGAGTTGGATCCATGAATTTCTCATCAATTAGAGTACCGGGTGTGATAACTCTAGCTACTCTCCGGTCGAACATAAGGCCTTTGGAGCGTGCTTTTTCCTCTGCGGTGTTGGCGAACTCTTCACTGATAGCAACATATTTGTTGAGATCTTGAACTAGCACTTTTAAAAACCGATCGATCTGGAAGAATGGGAAACCTGCCATAGGAACTGGACCCGCGTTGGTCTTCTTGAAGCTAAGCTTGATGTTGAGTAACGGAGCTAGCTCTTCTGCTTGCTCGAAGTATAACTGAAAAATATGTCAGGCACTTAAGACTCCCTCTTTAACAGCTTGTAGAGCCAATACACAACTACGAATCATCGCAACAAGCTCATACCTCGTAAAAGCCTCCGACTCTCGTCAATAGCACACAGTTCCTGAATTTCTGCATGTTATTCCGGTGTCCTTGGATCACCGTCGGATATTGAGGCGTATCATCTTCCGGAGCATCACTGTAGGGTTCGAGCTTCAAAGCACCCTGAGGTAAATCTTTTAGTTTGAGAGTAGATTGCGTCTTTTTGCCCCTTATCTGCTCGAGCTGAGTTGGAGGTGAAACTGAAGCTCCAATAAGGCGTAGGGCAGGACGGCGGGCATGATGGCGGATGTTCCAATGGGTATTGCACCAGTGCGGATGTAGCATATAGTTCCTGCGACCAACCAAAGAGGGATGAGAGGACTGGATTAGCGAGGGAAACCCATGCATGCGCATGTTTTATTATTATTGACCTCTAGTTGTTGTGCTGTGGTCATAATAATAGAAGGCGTTTCTTGGATGCGGCGATGGTAGACCTCGCGAAACCTTCCCCGTCGGGTCGCCACTGAAATCTTCCGACTCCGTCAAACTCCCTTACCAACTCTTCGAGCAACGCCTCAACCTCAACTACGGCAGCTTGCACCCCACGACAGAACGAGTGAGCTTGCCTTCTTTTATTCGGCCTTGTTATTGCGATGCTTCAGGTTTGTGAAGACATCTGAACGAATTACCTTAACGCTGCAGAATTCATTTTTCGCTTCTGTCGCAGGTGTCTGGACGCGCCGGTTGATTCTGAGCTCCCACGAGCCCGGCCGACATTTCGTGTCGCCATTTACTCTACCTATACACCTCTTTTTACCCTTCGTTAATACATATTCCATCCCTTTAAAATGGCGGACCCAAATAATATCTCGCAGTACAAGTACTCGGCGATGTCCAACCTGGTCCTCCAGGCGGACCGCCGTTTCGTCTCCCGCATCCAGGATGAACCCACCGGAGACCCGGAATCCCTCGCTGGCCGCATCGGTATTCGAGAAATGGGCTCGCGAGTAGCGCCTGACAACGCCCCGCAGACGAAGAAGAAGGCCACCGGGCCCGCCGATATCGAGCGAGGCGCGATTCGGGAAGGCGAGGACGTGCTTGCACGAGAACAAAGAAAGCTACAGAAGGGACAACCGGCTCAGTTACGGGGGCAAGGCATTCTCTCAGCAGCTGATGCGCTTGTCGAGGGTCTGAAGTACCGCCCGCGGACACCGGCTACGCGTGCGACGTACGATCTCATTCTTACCATGACCGCCAGCCACTTGGGTGATGTTCCGCATGAGGTGGTTAGGAGTGCGGCGGATGCTGTGCTGGAATATCTTAAGGATGAGGATATGAAGGATTTCGATAAGAAGAAGGAAATTGACGACTTACTGGGAAGCTCGATGAATCCCAAGGAGTTTAACGAGCTGGTCAACCTGGGCAAGAAGATCACGGATTATGATGCTCAGGATGAGGATGAAGAGATGGAAGGTGGTCTGGAAGGCGAAGCTGGCGGGGAACTAGATGAACGTCAGGGTGTCGCTGTCGTTTTCGACGAGGAAGATGAAGACGAGGACCGGATGGGCACCGAAGTTCGCGACGAGGACGAACTAACAGACGAGGAAGAAGAGGAGAAACCGGAGGGTGAAGAATCTGGAGAGAGACCCGACCTCGAAGGTCTCGAAGGCGAGGCAGAGGAAATGGTCATTGACGGTGGCGCTGGCCGCGATGAGAAGACCCGCGAAAGGACGATGATCATACCCGCTCGCGAGATCGACGCATACTGGCTTCAGCGTCAGATCGGTGGTATATACTCGGATGCCCATATTCAGCAAGAGAAGGCTCGGGATGCACTCGAGATACTCGGTGGCCAAGGCGAGGACGGCGCAGAGCGACCGCTTCGTGATGTCGAAAACGACCTGATGGAGCTCTTCGACTACGAGAACCCGGAACTCGTCGGCAAACTTGTGACGAACCGTGATAAGGTCGTTTGGGTCACCCGCTGGAGGAGGGTCGCTGAAGATGCAGACGCTCGGAATGAGATTGAAAGTGAAATGGTTGGAGCAGGACACCGTGCTATTTTGGATGAAATTCGGGGCAAGCCTACCCGCGAAGATGGCGCTGGTCGACCTGAAAAGAGGATCAAACTTGATCTGATGGACGTCGATGTCCCGAGTGGTGCTCCGGAGGAGAAAGCAGAAGAACCCACAGGGCCTTTGCAACCAAAGAGGCTTATCAACTTGGAGAACCTCATCTTCCATCAGGGTAACCACTTGATGACGAACCCGAACGTTAAGCTGCCTCAGGGCTCCACCAAGCGAACATTTAAGGGGTACGAAGAAATCCACGTCCCGCCACCAAAGGCTAAGAGAGAACCCGGAGAGAAGAACACCCCGACATCGGAACTCCCTGAGTGGGCACGCGTCGGATTCGGGAGTTCGAAGGAGCTCAACCGCATCCAGACCATCTGTTATCCGACGGCATTCAAGGATGATGGCAACATGCTTGTCTGTGCGCCGACCGGGTCAGGGAAGACGAACGTCGCTATGCTCACTATCTTGCGCGAAATCGGCAAGAACCGCAACCCAGAAACAGGCGAAATCATGCTCGACGACTTCAAGATCGTCTACATCTCTCCTCTGAAGGCCCTTGTCCAGGAACAAGTGGGCAACCTTGGAAAGCGACTTGAACCCTACGGCATTCGGGTGGCAGAACTTACTGGTGATCGCCAGTTGACGAAGCAGCAGATTGCGGATACCCAGATTATTGTCACCACCCCTGAGAAGTTCGATGTCATCACGAGAAAGGGGTCAGAAACCAGCTACACCAACCTTGTCCGTCTTGTCATCATTGACGAAATCCATCTTTTGCACGACGAGCGTGGTCCTGTCATTGAAAGCATCGTGAGCAGAACCATTCGTAAGGTAGAGGCGACTGGTGATCCTGTTCGTGTCGTCGGTCTCAGTGCCACACTCCCGAACTACCGTGATGTGGCAAGTTTCTTGCGCGTGGATCCCCTCAAGGGCATGTTCCACTTCGACGGCTCTTACAGACCCTGTCCATTGAAGCAGGAGTTCATTGGTGTCACCGACAAGAAGGCCATCAAGCAGCTGAAGACGATGAACGACATTTGCTACAACAAGGTCCTCGAACAAGTCGGACAGCGCAGGAACCAGATGCTGATATTCGTGCACTCTCGTAAGGAGACTGCCAAGACGGCCAAGTACATCCGTGACAAGGCTCTGGAGATGGAGACCATCGGCCAGATTCTCCGGAGTGATGCTGCCAGCCGAGCTATCTTGTCCGAGGAAGCCGAGTCTGTTGACGACGCATCCCTTAAGGATCTTCTGCCCTACGGACTTGGTATTCACCATGCTGGTCTGAGTCTTGCGGACCGTGACTCAGTTCAGGCACTCTTTGCTGATGGCAGCATCCAAGTACTTGTTTGTACCGCCACTCTTGCCTGGGGTGTTAACCTTCCCGCACACACTGTCATCATCAAGGGAACTCAAATCTACTCGCCTGAAAAGGGTAGCTGGGTTGAGTTGAGTCCTCAGGATGTTCTGCAGATGCTGGGACGTGCTGGTCGGCCGCAGTACGATACATTCGGTGAGGGTATTATCATTACCGCTCAGTCGGAAATTCAGTACTACCTTTCTCTGATGAACCAGCAACTGCCCATTGAGAGTCAATTGATGAGCAAGCTGGCCGACAACATGAACGCTGAGATCGTTCTCGGGAATATTCGTGACCGTGACGAGGGTGTTCAATGGCTTGGTTACACTTACTTGTTCGTCCGGATGCTTCGTTCGCCGGGCTTGTACAGTGTCGGTGCGGACTACGAGAATGATGACGCGTTAGTCCAGAAGCGTGTCGATCTTGTCCACTCTGCTGCTGTTATCCTGGAGAGAGCCGGTCTGGTCAAGTACGAGAAGAAGACTGGACGTCTGCAGCCCACAGAGCTTGGACGGATTTCGTCGCATTACTACATCGGCCACAATTCCATGCTGACATACTCTCAGCACATTCAACCCTCCATCTCCAACATTGAACTTTTCCGCATCTTCGCTCTCAGTGATGAGTTCAAGTATATCCCCGTCCGTCAAGACGAGAAACTTGAATTGGCCAAATTGCTCGGCCGTGTCCCCATTCCCGTTAAGGAGGGCATTGACGAGCCCCACTCGAAGGTTAACGTTCTCCTGCAGGCCTACATTTCTAGACTCAAGTTGGAGGGTCTCGCGTTGATGGCAGACATGGTCTACGTCACACAGTCTGCTGGTCGTATCATTCGGGCAGTTTTCGAGATTGCCTTGAAGAAGGGTTGGTCTTCAGTGGCTAAGAATGCCCTCGATCTTTGCAAGATGGCTGAGAAGCGCATGTGGCCAACAATGTCGCCTCTCCGCCAGTTCCCCAACTGCCCGAGGGACGTCTTGCAGAAGGCCGAACGTATTGATGTGCCGTGGGCCAGCTACTTCGATCTCGATCCTCCGCGTATGGGTGAACTTCTCGGTATGCCCAAGGCCGGACGGGTTGTCTGCGACCTTGTCTCCAAGTTTCCTCGTCTGGAGGTCCAGGCCCAGGTGCAGCCTATCACCCGCTCGATGCTGCGCGTTGAGTTGACGATTACACCCAACTTCGTCTGGGATGAAGCTATCCATGGACATGCCCAGGACTTCTGGATTCTGGTCGAGGACTGTGATGGCGAGGATATTCTGTTTCACGATCAGTTCGTTCTCCGGAAGGACTACGCCCAATCCGAAGTGAACGAGCATCTCGTCGAGTTCACGGTACCGATTACAGAGCCGATGCCGCCAAACTACTTCATCACTCTGGTTTCTGATCGGTGGATGCACGCAGAGACCAAGATTGCTGTGTCCTTCCAAAAACTCATCCTCCCCGAACGATTCCCGCCTCACACTCCCCTCCTGGACATGCAGCGAGCCCCTGTCAAGGCACTGAAGCGCGAAGACTACCAGAAGCTGTACCCTGAATGGCAGTACTTCAACAAGATCCAGACCCAGACGTTCAAGTCGCTTTTCGATTCGGACGACAATGTCTTCATTGGTTCTCCCACCGGAAGTGGTAAGACTGTGTGCGCTGAGCTCACATTGCTTCGTCACTGGAACCAAGAAGACGCTGGCCGGGTGGTTTACGTCGCCCCGTTCCAAGAGCTGGTGGACCTGCGATACGCGGACTGGGAGAAGCGATTCAGCAGCCTTGCAGGTGGCAAGAACGTTGTTAAACTGACTGGTGAGACCACCGCCGATCTCAAGCTTCTGGAGCAGGCGGACTTGGTTCTGGCGACCCCTACCCAGTGGGATGTCCTGTCGAGACAATGGCGGCGGCGAAAGAACGTGCAGACTGTGCAGTTGTTCATCGCTGACGAACTGCATATGCTTGGTGGCTACGGCGGATACGTGTACGAAGTGGTTGTCTCCCGTATGCACTCGATTGCAGTCCAGATTGAGAACGGCATGCGTCTCATTGGACTGAGTGTGCCTCTTTCCAACGCTCGCGACATTGGAGAATGGATCGGTGCCAATAAGCATACGATCTACAACTTCAGCCCGCACGCTCGACCGGTGCCGCTGGAGCTCCACATCCAGTCATTCAACATTCCTCATTTCCCCTCACTCATGCTCAATATGGCGAAGCCAGCATACCAGTCGATCCTGCAACTGTCGCCCAACAAGCCTGCGCTGGTCTTTGTGCCAAACCGTAAGCAGACAAGGTCTAGCGCGATGGACCTCCTGGGTGCTTGTGCTGCTGATGAAGATGAGGACCGGTTCCTGAACACCGATGCCAACGAATTGGCTCCCCTTCTCAACCGGATTAACGAACGGACTCTCGCGGAGTCGCTTTCTCATGGTATCGGTTACTACCATGAGGCTCTCACACCGACTGACAAGAAAATTGTGTCGCATCTGTTCACGATCGGTGCTATCCAGGTGCTTCTCGCTTCGCGGGACGTCTGCTGGGAGTTGGACCTGACTGCCCATTTGGTTATTGTGATGAACACTCAGTTCTTTGAAGGTCGGGAACACCGGTACATTGACTACCCGATTAGCGAGATCCTTCAGATGTTCGGGAAGGCATCTCGTCCCGGTGAGGACAAGATCGGTCGGGGTGTGTTGATGGTTCCGGGTGTGAAGCGTGACTACTACAAGAAATTCCTCAACGAAGCGCTTCCAGTGGAGAGTCACTTGCAAATATATCTGCATGATGCATTCGTCACGGAGGTCAGCACAAAGGCCATTGCTTCCACTCAGGACGCGATCGACTGGATGACCTACACGTACTTCTACCGCCGTCTCCTTGCCAACCCAAGTTTCTATGGTCTCAGCGACGTCAGCCACGTGGGTCTGAGCACTTTCATGTCGGAACTGGTCGAGAACACCTTGAAGGAACTGTCCGAGGCCAAGATCATCGACTTGGACGAAGAAGACGACAGCATCTCGCCACTGAACGCCGCGATGATCGGAGCGTACTACAACATCTCGTTCATCACCATGCAAACCTTCCTCCTCTCGCTGTCGGCCCGCACAAAACTTAAGGGTATCCTGGAGATTGTCACGTCCGCAACGGAGTTCGAGTCGATCCAGATGCGTCGTCATGAGAATCATATCCTGCGTCGTGTTTACGACCGCGTTCCGGTGAAAATGTCCCAGGTGTCGTACGACTCGCCGCACTTCAAGGCCTTCGTTCTGCTCCAGGCGCATTTCTCTCGCATGCAGTTGCCTATTGATCTTGCCAAGGATCAGGAGGCTATCATTAACAAGATCCTCAACCTGCTCAGTGCATGTGTCGATGTTCTTTCGTCTGAGGGTCACCTCAATGCTATGAACGCTATGGAGATGTCGCAGATGGTTGTTCAGGCTATGTGGGATCGGGATAGCCCGCTTAAGCAGATTCCTCACTTTGGTCCTGATGTTGTCAAGGTGGCCAATGAATTTGGGTATGTTTTTACTCTCCATTCCGATGATGCCATGTGTAATGCTAACTTACCTCTCCGCAGTATCAACGACATATTCGAGTTCATGGAAGCAATGGACCCATCCGAGAACAAGGATTACGCCTCGCTGGTCAAACGCCTGGGTCTCGACAATAAGCAACTCGCCCAAGCCGCCGCCTTCACCAACGACAAATACCCCAACCTCGACCTCGACTTCCAAGTCGAAGACCCCGAGAACGTCACCTCCGGCGAACCCGCCTACCTCAAGGTCAAGGTTGAGCGCGAAGTCGAAGAAGACGAAGAACCCAACGCAACCGTCCACGCACCCTTCTACCCTAACCGCAAGATGGAGAACTGGTGGCTGGTTGTTGGTGAGGAGAAGACCAAGAGTCTGCTGGCCATTAAGCGAGTTACTATCGGTCGGAAGTTGGAGCTGCGTTTGGAATATGTTGTGCCTTCGCCTGGTGAGCATGAGTTGACGCTGTACTTGATGAGCGACAGTTATGTGGGTGTTGATCAGGCGCCTACGTTTACTGTTACGGCGGCTGAGGGGATGGAAGAGGATGAGAGTGAGGAAGAGGAGGAGTAAGTAATTGGTTTTGTATGTTGCTTTCTCCTTTTATGAAGATCTCCTCTGTGTAACTAGTTTCTATATTCTTAATGTTAAAAGCATATATGATGATGCTTCTCTGTTCTTCACGGTTTCCTTGTTACATGACAGCCATCTGGGGGAGAGCGCACTTACCAACTATGTAAACAGAATGCTATACTTACACACCCGCCACACTGGCTTCATTCAAAGGAATGTGTATCTCGGGCTAGTATCGCCACAACCGTCAATCCAAACCAATCACCAACATTCAAGCTCAATCTCACCGATAGATATAATTGACTACCCAGTCCAACTCCTCCCCGTCCCCATTAAGGCCCAGGCTCAGTCCCCGTTTCATCCTCTTGTGCGTCTCGCCGGTAGATATAATCAACCACCCAATCCGGATGTTCCGCCTTCCCTCCTCTATTAGAAGCCCCAGTCTCATTCCCATCTTCCCGCCTCTCCCGCCGATAAATGTATTTTTCGACCCACTGCCACTTCGAAGGATCCTCTTTTTCACCGTGAACAGTCTCGGTTTGAGTCTCATCACCATCTTCCTGCACATCACGCCGATAGATATAATCCGAACCCCTATCCGGATCTTCCTCATGAACAATTTCATCATCAGCCTCCTTGACCTGCGCATGCCGACTGTAGATGTAGTCCACCATGCAGTCCGGATCCACCTCCTCGTTCATGGCCACAGTATCAGTTCCCGCCTCATCTTCCCGACGATAGATGTAATCGATCACCCAATCCAGAATCTCCTTCTCTTCCGCATCAGCAGCTTCAGCCCCAGTCTCATTATCCTGCCGCCGGTGGGCATAATCTGCCACCCGGTCCAGATCCTCTTCGTCCTTCTCGTTAATGGTCTTCGTCTCATCCTGTGCGTCCCGACGATAGATATAGTTTGGCACCCAGTCAATATCCTCCTTATCCCCGTCCTGCGCAAGCCGGCGGTAGATATAATCCTCAACCCACACCCACCCTTCTGGTTCTTCCTCGCCATCAACAGTCTCAGTCTCATTGCCCTCAACAGTAACAAGCCGCTTAACCATCTTCCCAGCTGGCGAGTCCACGTGCGAGATATACTCCACCCCACTCTCCAGCAAGTACCGGTATTTCAACCTGACAGCAGCATTATTCGGGGGATTCGGTGCAACATCGTCTTCTTGGTAGATCGATCCATCGTTCTCGCAGGCGTCGTCGTAGTTGCAAAACTGGACACCAGCTACATCTGTGCGCGTGAATCCGATTATGAATTTCTCGGGAGCGCTGAGGCGGTTGTAGAGCTCTTGGAGGCGTTGGCGTTGGCCTATTCATACCACAACAACGTATCAGCATGTCACAGCCCTACACATGTTATCGCTATGGATTGAGGATACCCACGTGAATTCTCAGTCTGTGGAACACATCTATTAACCTGCGCAACCTGGTCTGCCTCCCGCGTCGTTGAGAACGGGTATTCGTCGCAGCTGCTTGCGTGAGGCGGGCCTCCTGCGCAGCGGTTTCCACTGGGATTGCAACCAGCGCTTATGTGGCGCTGCCTAGAGGTCTCATCGTCCGGGGCGTCGTAGGTGAGAAGGGCTTCGGAGTTGTGATTGCCGAAGGCGCAGTAGATGCCCCAGCACATGTTTGTGCAGACGGCTGTTGGATGTTAGATTTTGATGAATGACTTGATGCAGGGGTGGTAAGGGTAAGTGGCATACAGGGCATCTGAGAACAGTCGAAGACGACTTCCTGTTGGGCGAGTGTCTCGCCAAGAAAGGTCCCGAATAGGGCCAGAGAAAAGATGAACAGGCGCATAGTGCTGAGAGCTAAGGGAAATTAGCTCGAGAAGAAGTTGACAACTAGAATCATCTGTCTTTCGATAAAAGCCAATATACCTGAGGAAGAATCCTTATTTAACATATTCTGTCTAGAAGCCTATAAGCCGCATCTCACCCCTCCATGCATGACCCCCAAGCCCGACATTATCTCGTGGCTGACTAGGCATGTCTATAATTGCTTATTTCCAACATAGAACAAATACTCCAATAGGACACTGAATGACCCTGTTCGAATCCTGAAGGCGTTCATGCAGTCAGATGTGGTTCCGGACATGGTCTGGATCTGAGTAAGAAGCGACCATTGGTGGATTGACGGGCAGTGATTTGGAATGAGCTAGGGCTGCATGAAGCTGCTTACTGGCAAATACGAGAGTACAAATGACTTTCATTGGACGATTATAAGCTGACAGTATCATGTATGTAATGGAATAGGGCTTGGTATAAGTCATGTGGTATTAGCAGCGATTGTCTTTAGTAGATGATCCACGTATAGTTCTCACTCCTCATGCCACGAGATATGGGGGGGGCCCTCATCCTATAAATGTTCTCGTTGAGGGCTATCCGAATCAGCCCTCACTAGCCAAGTCTAAGCGCCGACTTGAAACATAGAACAAATAGACATTCCCGATAAGCTGCCGATACAACGCTCCGATACTACATTATGCACGATTTTGCGATGTGATAAAGGGACAAACAGAATGTAATTCGAGAATGCGGTACATGAGGGCTCAATTTTTTGCTATGACATCATCAACATATGTATGCATATAACTCATCTTTGCTCTCTCATTCTGTCTGGAACCTATGCAGTACTCATGTCAAGATGTCCACCGGAAAAGTCCCCGCCTACGTTCTAATTGCCCACAGCGACGACGATAAGAGAGAGAGATATTCAAAGCCTTTGCAGAAGCGGGCCCTATGGCAGAGAATGTCCCTGATGCAGGCACGCTAGAGAATGCATTTGACGCGATTCTTCTTGTCGATAAACTGGATGACGGCTCTTGGCTCCAGGGGTATCTCAATATCGTGGACCGGCCCGACTGGAAAACTGACGATGGTGTCCTGGTTATTAATAAAGATTTTAAGGGGAACGTTGACGGCAAGTTACAGAGCCACTGGCGTGTGTTCGTTATCTGACGAAATGTAGGACTTCGAATGCCAGCTTCAGAAGCAGCTATTAACATCACTTCTATGAGCGTTGCCAACAACGATTGGGAGGAATACGTTTCCAGCTCCCGCTCTCCATTTACTTGAGGCCCAGAACTCCACTTCGCTCTGTACATAGGTTCAGCGATCTCCGACAACGTCACTGAGGAAGCGCTGAGCCTTGTCCAGGGTTTCATACAGGACGGTTTCGACAAGCAGAAAGCCAGTCTAGGGCGCTCGATTTGTCCTGTGCATGATATAAAGCCACAGAATGTCTGGGAAGCCATTCGGCATCATGAGCACGTAGCAAGAGAGTTAGGATGCAATACTCGATTCGGGTGTTTTACTGAGTTGAAGAACCGGTCTGTCAAGCGGTATGTGAGGTTTTTTCGTGTTGATGAGCCTCTTGATAGTTTTTGGGTGGGTATGGATATTGCAGGAGAGAGATGACATTTTCTGGCGACTGGGATGAAATCGTGGGAGAATGAGAAGGCTTTACGACAAGAGAAGGAGTGATATTCTGTTGATGGACTTAACTGATTATAGCGATGCCATCCGGGGAAACTGAAAAGTACTCCATACGATTAAAACAATGCAAGAATAATCCCATAACAATGTATTAATCATCAAGACCATTTAATCGGATTTATCAACAAGCTCTCAATCCATGGCCATCTAACTAACAGATTCCCGCCACGGTATCTCCAAGCGAAACCTATCAGCGTGCCAGTTGCCATCTATACAACATCAACCCCCGCATCTCCCGCCATACGACTCCTCATCTTCCGGATATCTCCCAATCGGGCGGCACAAAGCCTCGGCTATATCTGACGGCACGAGGGGAATCAAGACAGACACTTTGTTAATTGATACCCAATGAGAGTTTCCCGGAGATCTGTGCTTCTATCGGTGTGATAAGGTATCTTGCATATCGCATCTCTTTGCGTAACATAGAGATGCCACCTTCGTCCGCTTCGGAATGACACCTTCTCCTATATCTCGCGGGAGCCGGGTATACGGACTCCAAGAGTTTTACAGGTTTAAATTACAATATGACGCCAAACGTGGATAGAAGCGCCGTTCCGGGCACTGTTACTTTGCTGGATTTGGACCATGTTATGTCCGCTCAGCATGCCAGCAGGAATAGTGACATTGTTTTGATTCCGACGCCTTCGAGTGATCCGGATGATCCGCTGAATTGGTCACCAGGGCGGAAGCTATTGTTCACTATATGTGTCAACACGTATGTTGCAGATCCATCCATTGATACTCTATGGTTGATTTGTCGCTGATGTGAAAAGATACACTCTATTCGCCGGAATCTCAACCTCCGTCGTATACTCCGTCCTGGTTCCACTGTCGGAAAGTACAGGGGTGGCAGTAAGCACCATCAACGAGGGAACGGGCTATCTGTTTCTGCTGGCAGGATGGGGCCTCCTGTTCTGGCAGCCCTTCGCCATGCAATATGGCAAGAGATTGACGTACTTGATCTCTTTGGTGGGGATTTTGGTAAGTCTTCGCTCCCTTTAATATACTCAGAAGGTGTATATCTGATTTAGATACCTCAGGGAATGTTGATGTGGGGGTGAGTGATCAAACGGTATAAGAGAAGCAAGCTGCTAATCAAGAAAGCCCGTATATACGCTCAAGCGGACAGTGGGCAGCAAGAAGCATCTTGGCTGGCTTCTTCGTTGCCCCAATCGAGGCCCTTCCTGAAGTCTCTGTCACGGATGTGGTGAGTCCATCCTCGTAAAGCCGCCGAGAAGACCTCTCACACACATAGTACTTCACACATGAGCGCGGAACATATATGGGCCTCTACGCCTGCTTCCTAGCCGGCAGCAACTATTTCGCACCAGTTATATGTGGCTTCATTTCCGAGTACCATGGTTGGGAATGGGTCTTCTACTGGCCCAGTATCTTCTGCGCTGGTGCAATTGTCTTCCTGTTCTTCTTCATGGAAGAGACGAATTACGCGCGTGACTTTCCGAATGATAATGCTGGCAGTGATGTTGAACCTTCCACTGCGGATATCGAGCAAGTGGATAAAGAGAAGGCACCGGATAGCTCGGACGTGCCGATTCCCGGAATGATGTACTCGAAGAAGACATACATACAGAAGCTTTCTCTGCTAGGACCCCGACAGAGCAGGAATAATATGCTCAGGAGATTATATCAGACGTTATATTACCTCTCATGGCCAGTGGTGTTTTATGCAGGGTGAGTCATGCATCGATAAATGAAGAGAGTTTAGGGTTAACAGAGCAAGATTCTCCTACGGGTCATACTTGATTTGGTTTAATGTCATGAACGGCACCGCATCCATTATCCTCGGATCCGCACCATACAACTTTAGGTACGATTATCATCCCAATAATAAAACGTCAACTAACAATCGTAGTACGGCCATGGTTGGCCTCGGCTATATTTCCTGCTGTCTGGGTGCCATTTCGGGGTAAGCCCGACCACGAAACATCCCAAGCAACTCCACTAACCATCGCATATAGCTCCATCTTCACCGGCCGCTTCAGCGACTGGCTCATTATAAAGCTCGCCCGCCGCAACAACGGCATAATGGAAGCCGAACAGCGTCTCTGGCCCTTCGCAGCTTGCCTCTTCATCCTCCCAGGTGCCCTGATTCTCTGGGGCGTCGGAGCCGCCCACGATGTGCACTGGTTCGGTCTTATTGTCGCCATGTTCCTGCTTGCGTTTGTGAATACGAGTGGGATTACAATCAGTGTCAACTACCTTGTCGACAGTTATAAGGAGTTGAGCGGTGATGCGATGGCGAGCGTGATGTTGGTGAGGAATACGATGTCGTTCGCGATTGGATATGGGTATGTAACCCTTTTTTTTTTTTTTCTTGGTTTCTAAGTTTTTTGTGGAAGCTAATGATGTAGGATTACGCCGTGGGTTGATAACCTTGGATATCAGAACTGCTTTATATCGGCAGCGTTCATTGGGATGGCATGTTCTGCCGTCTTCCTTATTATAATGAAATGGGGAAAGTCATTCAGAGAACACAGCCGGGAGCGTTACTGGAATATTGTCATTGAGAATTGGGAGAAGGGAATGGGCCACTGAATGATATATTGAGATTCACCTACGCGGCCAATCTATAACCATACATGTGTAACCAACAACAACAATAACAACAACAACGCCCATCTATTACCGGACTCATGAATATAATATGACAGAAAGTCACCACTTAATCCTAAATCCATCCCCATCCTCCCTCGTAGTCCTCTGCAACGCCTCCTCCCACTCCCTCTCAATCCTCGCCATCGCCTCTTCCATCCCCGCGTCCTCATATCCACTCTCATATCCACTCTCACTGTCTACCTCAACCTGAAGCTCAATGGGGGACTCACAGCCCCGTAGTCCGATAAATCTTCCAAACCGCCGCCTCTTTGTCTTTAGGTCCACGTCCATCAACTCTTCACTCCCGTATCGGGTCCGTTTTCCATTTGCACGGGGATGCACCCAAGCAGGAATAGTCACCGGATAGCTGAACGTCCCCAAAACGGGTGGGGTGACTTGATGGTAATGCCTTGCTAATTCATCGAGTTGTGAAGAGGTGAGGAGGTGGTAGGAGAGGAGGGTCTTCGGGAAGAATGGGTGTTGGACGCCAGTTGTGGCGGAGACGAGGGGATGGAGGGTGGTGCGGAGATGGGCAATCACAGTTTCCAAGTTTATTATACTATTGCCATTATTGGTAGTGGGAGTGTGAGTAGCCGTGGTGGTTGCTTTTGGTGTTTTGATAGAAATAGTGGAGGAGGTGAGGGTTGATGGGGTGAAGATCGGAGAGGACGCGTAGAAGGATTGAGGCGATGGTGGGTTGATTCGCAAACGAGGTGGTGAGCGAGATGAACGGCGATTCTGGTTGGACATAGTTTTCTTTAAAAAAGAAAAAGTTTTTTAAAGGATTTGTAGAAAACCGTTAGTTTGTGTTGAAGTATGAGGGGGGAGACTCAGCTTGTACGGAGTATACGCAGATATATCGAGCTGAATTCGAAACGATGTCTTTGAAGAAGGAATTTAGAGAGGCTGGTTAAATTATTTATATTCATTGCGACCATATCAATGGCAATGGATTGTGGTCCTACGGAAAGATGAAACGGATCAAAATAGAACTCTTAGTGCTCGACTCTACGAGTCTTTATGGTCGAGTTTCAAGAACAATATACCAGCGGCACGCATTGTCCAAAGATCGGCTTGCTTTGTTCCAAAAGGGAAAACAAAACAGAAAGAATTTCGGAGACAAAAGGCAATAACATCTCATGCATTATCTCGTAACAACATGACTAGAATATCCGCATCATAAAGCAACCAAGGTGTCCGCATATAAAGTCTGGGTTGACTACGACAAGGACATCCCCCCAACACGCTTCTCCAACGGCACCACCTTGCTCGAATCAAACATTTCGAAAGACGTACCAGGGAGCGGAGGCAAACCAACATACTTGTTAATCCAGTTGAGCACCGTCTGGTGCCAGACAAGTGCGTTCTCGGGGTTCAACATCCAGTGGTTCTCATCTGGGAAAGACAAGAATGCACTATCGACACCTCTCGCCTGCAGAACATTGAACGCTGCCAGACCCTCAGCAATGGTGAGACGGTAGTCCAGTTCGTTGTGTATGACAAGGTGTGGAGTCTGCCAGTTCGCGGTGAACCGGGAGGGATCCCATCGGTGCCAATTCTCGGGGACTTTCCATAGCGGGCCGGCCATGTCGTGAATCGGGAAATAGAGCTCTTCACTGGCGAGTTGGGATGTCATGCTGAACACTCCATCGTGGGTCACCAGAGCTTTGAATTTGCGGCCGAGCGGATGGCCCTGGATCCAATTCACCATGTATCCACCATACGATGCTCCCAGTGCAACGGCTCTGTTTGTATCGACATAGTCCAGGTTTTTTTCGATATACTCGAATCCCTTCACAATATCTTCGTAGGGGAGGCCGCCCCAGGAATTGCGGATGGCATCAGTAAACGGCTGACCGTAGCCAGTACTACCTCTTGGGTTCGGGGTAATGGCGACATATCCCTGCTCTGCGAAAACAGCAGGATTCCAGCGGGTGCTCCACTGGTCAACCCACGCCCCTTGCGGACCACCATGCAACAGATACGCCAAGGGATACCTCTTACTGGGGTCAAAGTCGGACGGCTTTACCACCCACGCATGGACAGGATGATCTTCTCCTCCTTTGAACCAGATTTCGTCCACCTGCGATGGCGAGAGTCCGAAAGCAGCTCCCCCACGACTGATGGACGAAACAATTCGCACATCGTTAGGGGAGCTCGGATCAAGTAGAGTCCATAAACTGTTGTCAACGAAACTCGTGTTTGAAACCAGCAACTTAGGCGAGTTAGCCGCCGCAGGATGCACCTCATTAACAGATCCCGAATGCGTAAGCTTTTTGAGCGAGTCGGGTGTGGCTTGTTTGATGTTCTCAAGAGGAAGCTGATACAAAACGCCACGGCCCTTTTCCTCAACTTGAACAAGCAGAGACTTGTCGTCATGCGCAAAAGACACCCCAGACGGACTGAGATCCCATAGCCCCTTGCCGTCAGCTGATTGGAATACTTCGATCATCTCACCGCTCCACGGGTTAGGGACGTATAATATGCGGTTCTTATCAGACTCGTAGCCATCCTCACGCATCGTAAGAAGGGCAATAGAGCTACCATCCGAGGAGAGGACAGGAGAAGACATGGCCCCCTGGAGCGCCTGCACCTTGCAAATCTTGGCTTGCGACACATTCGTATCCATACTGGTCCACGAGAACATCGGGCTATAATAGCATGAGCATGAGGTGTGCAGTGCCGGGTTTAGGCCCGGATCTTTGGCAACGAAGACAATAGCCGATGGACTGATGTCAAAGTCGCCCGCCCCTCCCATAGGCGGGATAGGTGACTCGACACCAGCCAATCCAGAGACGGCGATCAAGTTCGTTAGTCCAGAGACAGAATACTTGCCAGCATGTCTGTTGGCCGGGGTGAGCGGTGCCTGCTGAAGCAGACCATACCAGATAGTGTTCCGCTGCGGTTCGATCCATGTATCCCAATGTCTCACGAAAAGTGATGTGTAGAGCCTTCCAGAGCTGAGCGGCTTCCTAACGTCGTGCGGGTTAAACAGCGACCCATCCGGATTAGCCTTGCCCGTCACCGCAAATCCGATCTTTCCCGACTCGATCACGGTAACCTTGAGATCCGATACAGGACCGGGGACAGTTCCTGCCGTGTATGTCTTTTCCGCCTCGCGAGCGTCCCCGATAATAAACGCCGTGTTCCCGTTCGTTTTGGCCTTCAACCAGACCAGCTGGTCGCCATCACCCAGCCATTGCGGATTACTTGACCCGGAGTCGTTTGTAATGAGGGCTGAGCGACCGCTAGCAATATCTATCACGCGAATCTCGTTCGTCTTGGAGTGGGATTCGAAGGAATAGGTCGTCTGCGTGTACACCGCCAGTGTACCCGAAGCGTTGGGGATGGCGCCAGAGCGACGGGGCGCTCCGAGGAGAACCCTGGACGGTCAGAGATTATATTAAACAGACAGATAGTCTTGTTTAAAGACTTACTCGGGACTGAACTTCATAGGTCTAATGGTCATATCAATCCAGAGAAGCGGTGATAAGAGCTCGACCGATAAGATAGAGCTAGGGATGAGCCAAGAGGACAAGCTGTTACTATGTAGGTGGCAATATTTGATATAAAGACGACAAACAATAGCAAAATCAAGTGATAAGAGATGGGAATGAGAGAAGTCGATGAGAGGAAGAAGGATGAAGAGGGATGGAGGCTGGGGAGGAGAGACAGCTGAGTACACTGAGCGGGGTGCCAAAGGTCCCTCCGGATCGGCATGATTTACGTTGCACCTCTTGGATCTCGGTATGCCGGACCTGGCATGAAGGTCTTTATATTCTAGTAATAAGCTTGCTATTTGATTCAAGTCATACATAAGTTATTAGGTCGGATTGAGTCGTCCAATCATGTCATCACCGTTCCTCGAGGGAAAACGATATATATGGGAGGGAGCCCTACAAAGGCAGCCTACTCTTTTATACGAGTGTCAACTGATTGACACGAGTAAAACACGAAGAATTATAAAGAATAACTGCCAGGAACCGAAAAGGAGGCAGAAGCATTGACTAGCAATCCATCTAACTCTATGTTTCTTCAGGAGCAGCTGTAAACTGTCCATGATCCAGTAGGCGCGAACTTTTAAAGCCTCCCATGTACAACTGCAAGCAATCAAGTAGTATGATCCTCACCAATCGAGTTAGAATCAAGTCCCTTTTCTGAACCTGATTTGACCACATTCACATAGCCACCGCCCCGCGGCCAGAATCATTTGCGTCTCGTAGGAATAGAACTGGTTCAGGTTCGGCCTGTGGTGGTTTTTTATTAATATTCGCAGTATTGTAACTGCCTGGTTTGAGATTATTATAATACGTTGAAGGTGTTCTCATTGGATGAGTTAACGTCTCAAAATAGGTGATAATGTTTTCTCCTCGTAAGATGAGAATAGCAAAGGGACCCGATAGTCTTACGAGCGACGAAAGATATGCGCACGCATTTAAGACTTGATCAGTTTGGAGGGCAGGGTCAGACGAGCAGCCATATTGTCACATGATCAATGGACCAGAAAGAGAAAAGGAATCATGATCAGGTATGCAGCATCTTGCCATGAGCCATAGATATTCTTATCTCAGTATTCACAACATGAATATGAAATAAGCATTAAATAAATGGTGTCTTGACATAAGGCTTCTCAGCAGACTCACAGCTACTTCCGAGTGTTACGAACCCCTAAAACTGTTGATGTACTCTGCAGTAGAACTGTAGAACAGTTTTTCTTACATCAAGCCCTTAGTCCACCAAATACACAACTTAAGCAAAGCTATCGCAATCCTCCTTCGCCAACTCTCTACTCTTCCTCCACAACTGTCTTGAACTCTCCTCCCCAGCCGGAAAATCAATTTTCGGCAGAGATCTAACTTGGCAATTATCTAAGAATGCACCGGATTGACCTTACTCATTATCAGCAATTTATATTGAGCTAAGTGGAGAAGTGACTTACTTTTAAGTCCTGGGTCTAGTAGTGCTCTCAGAACTGTGGCGCATCCTTGGGAGAGAGACTTTGGGGCTTGTTGTAACAGGAGGGGGAGATCTTCTTTGACTATTCCATGTTAGCATCGTATCATATAGCCTGCTGAATGGTGTACAGGTCTACATACTCTCCTTCTTCCGCTGAAGCCATGAAGCAACTTGCTCTGGTGAGACTGATGTATGGAGATTCGTTTTGGTATCTGTCGGACATGTTAGCATCACCCATGCGTTTCGGGATATGTCACGCACTCCCAGGATTAACACAAAACGCAATCATCGACCGTCCCTCATCAGGACTAGCCAGGCACTTCACAAATTGCACATTCGCAAACATCGACTGCGCATATCCATCTAATGGATGATACGCTTTCCCATCCTTATCACATCAGCACTCTTTCCATCCAGCTCCTTACTTGTAAGACAGAGGACTCACATCAAAGTTCACATCCCCAAACCCCCAAGCCCCCGCATCAGGCCTAATACTGCTCCCCACAACAACCACCCTCCCTTCATCCGGCATAACCCCCCTCAACCGATTAACAAGCACAAAATGGCTCAAATGATTAACCCCGAAATTCCGCTCAACCCCATCTCCCGTAACCGCCCATTCCCCTGCCATAACCGTCGGAAAACATATAATGCCGTCCAATGTGACCTCCAATTTCCGGATAACATCCGCGGCTCCGCGCACGGAGGAGAGCTTGCTCATGTCGACTGTTATGAAGATTACTTTGACACGTGGGTATTTGGTGTTTATAATTTCGTAGATGGGTTGGATAGCGCGGTTGGAGGGGCCGAGAAGGATTAGGGCTGCGGCGTCGCCCGAGGCGAGGGTTTCGGCGGTTGTGGTAGAGAGGTCGGACGTGCCCATGCCGGTTAGAATGACTGGTCATGAAGTTTTAGTTAATTTTATTTGTGGTGTATTTGACTGTGCTGAGGTGGGCGTACATGTTTTCTTTTGGACACTGTATGGGAAGGCATCGATGACTTCGCTGCCCTTTGTATCGGGGCCAAAGTTTGGTCCGCCCATTCTGCTAGTTGGCGTGATGACCCTGGAAAATGAATATTGCAATGACTATAAAGGATATTCTATATGGTCAGTAGAAACGCTTTGGTTATATTGATTGGGGTGCCTTTCGTCATCATGAGCAAGCCCGAGGTACGGAACTTCAGACGCGTCGGATCTCTAGTCCATCTGAAAACATGCTCTTGATTGGTAATTGAGAAAAAGTGACATCCTGGAGCAATAGATAATGAGATCGAAAATTCAAAAATGTATTGGAGACCTGTCTCCAACTGAGATTATGGTATCAAACTCAGACATGGAAAGAGTACATAAAAGAGCTCTGACGATGCAGGGAAATTCTGAAAAGAAAAAAAAAAAAAAAGGCGGGAGAAATAGAAGTTCTTGCTGCCAGTGGTTCAGAAGATATCCAGTCTCCAATCCATATTGTACAATTCAGTAATATCAAATGCACCACGCATGGGTCCGGGTGAGACGATCACACTAGAGCAGACGCTGCATTGTAGATAATCGCTCACGAAGACCCAGCATCATCCGAAAGGTTCTGGATGACGTCCTTCAGAATCTGAATGAGTTCGTCAATATCAGGCCTGTCTGCCGGCTCAACTTCCAGGCATTTGCGAACGACATCTTTGACCTGCGCACTGATCGAACTTGTTCCACTCGAACTCGCGCCCTCGCCCTGTTGTTCGCCCCCAGCTTTGCCCTTTCCCTTGGAAGCTGACTTCTCATCCGGGAAGCGCCAGTCACCGCCGAGCACACACATGCTCAAACTTCCACCGGTTTCCTCGCTGCGGGCTTCGAAAGGACTCTTCCCGACCAAGCATGCGTATAACGTGCATCCGAACGACCAAATGTCTGCTTTTGTATCAATGACAGATCCGGTCTTGACGTCGAATAGTTCGGGGGCTCGGTAGGGCATTGTGCTGTGTTCTGCGGCTGTATCCTGGACGGCCAATGCGAGAGAACGGGAGGTAATCGGAATGGGACTAGGGGCTAAGGATCCTAAATCCATGAGAACTGGACTGTGACCATCTTCGCTAATCATGATGTTGCCTAAATCGCAAATAGCCCGTTAATATACCGAAAACGTTTGGACTGGTTTGTGACAGCCTGCCAACTCACCAGGTTTCACGTCTCTGTGAGCGTATGGGCGCAGGTCACCGTCTTGCACTCCTTCTTGACTTCTGGTGACTTCATCATCCATCAACGGCTCATTCTCTTCCTCCTCATCATCCACTTTCTGACTAGCCCGGCGCTTGGGGGCTTCCATGCGCATCGACAATTCCGCATCAGCTTCTTCGCCTTCTCTCCGAACCGCCTTAGCCTTGCGCGTTGTTCCGGCGTTGCTCTTGACGCGGTACTGATGCATAGCCTTGAGCGCATTGGCTACACCCAGCATCAGGGCCATGAGTCTCTTCTCCGGGAACGTAGTGTGGTTGACGAGGTTGGCGTTGATGGCATCTTGAAGGTTTCCGCGCTGGTAGTATGGTAGTAGGATGTAGACCGTCTTGGATCCCGCGTCACCGCCGTCGGAGCGGAATTTCGAGCCTGCTTCGGTCGACACACAATGATCTATCGAATGGATGATGTTCTTCTGTTTTGCGAATAGGTTGTATGCCTCCACTTCCTTCAACGCCTGGGAGACGGATTCCTGGCCGAATGGGCAACGAATCTTCTTCAGCGCAAAGAGTTCTGACGTCGATTTATCCTGGACGAGGTACACGTAAGAGAAGCCACCCTAAATGACTCGTCTCGCGTCAGCGCACTTTCCGGGGTCATCCGCTGATTAGCAAAATGAGACATACTTCACCTAGGAGACGTAGCAGTTTGAAGCTGCGATTGTTGATCTTCAGCTGCGGCGTGCTGGGAAAGCAGCACATGCAGTCTGTAAAGTTGTAAAGGAGGTCGAAAAAGTATTGTGCCATGTTCGAAGTTCATGCAACGACAGGAGAGGGTAAGGGGCGATCGGATGAAACGGTGACGGAGGATCCGGGGTGATGTACGGAGTGCGGCGTATGGAGAGGATACGTAGTGGAATCGTGGCGTCTGCGTCAGTAACGGGTAGAACTCCACCGCACGACACAGTGTCTCGACTGTCTGTGGCTTGTCTGGCAGACAATGCTGAGGCTAATTGGACGTGGTCGACAGATGGTCTGGTCGTGGCAGGATCGCAATGGGGGCCGTGAGCCGAGACAAGTGTCCTCAAGGCAAAAGAGGCTGGGATGCAAGGCACGAAGATGTTGCACTTTGAAGCAGTGAAGAATAAGATCTAATGCGACGAAATAGAGCAAAGAGATAAGGTGAAGCTGGGGATGCTAGAGAAGAGGTTGGAGGAGGAAGAGAGAAGACGATGCTGTCTGATGCTCGCTGAGTGGAGCGGGCGGGAATGGCACAAACCCATGGTTCGTGAGAGATACAAATAGACCAGGATAGATTATTGTTAGTAGGGATTGACCTGAACTGGAGACCAATCTCAGTATATCTGAAGCTATCTTTGTCTTCCTGTCTGTCTTTCTTACTTCCTCTTTCTGTCGGGCTTTTTGCTTCTGCCCAACAGACACTGGAGAAAAGATAATACCGACAACGTCCACCACTACTGCTAACCATGACCTAACATCACTACTCCTCTTCCCCTTTCTTTTCACAGCTGGATATCAATTCTACTCAATTTAAGCAATTATTGATCTGATACATCTCTCCTCATACGAAGTCCGATTCTAAACCCAACGACGGCTCCGCTCGCTTCGTTCGCCGCTATTGTATCCCCCCTCCCCTGCGGAATCCCTGAACCCGAATCCCCCCCCGTTTGTCGTTCTTAGCAACGCCTACATCCAAGCAAAAGCAACTTCGATGGCGCCTCTGGACGATGTCCAGGTCGGGGACGTAGTGAACGTCCCCGGGGGAATGTATGGAACGGTCAAATACTTGGGAACAGTGGCCGGTAAACCAGGCAAGTTTGCTGGTATCGAACTGGCGTCGGAACATGCCAGACGAGGGAAGAACAGTGGCGATGTGGAAGGCAGAAAATACTTCTCGACGACCAGTCCGGGATCTGGGATCTTTGTGCCGATGAACAATAGCAAATATGTCACCAAACGAGCCTTCTCTGCCAGTGTAGCGGGCGGCGTCCCGCCAACACCAGCACGGCCCGCCGTCAACTTCAGCAAGTCTGTCGGTCCCAGTCCCGCTGCGCGTCGACCACAGGTGAGGCGTCCTTCTTTGCCTCGTCCAGAATCACCGCAGAGACCGGCCCAAACCCCGGCCAAGTTGAGTCTTAGCGGGCTGCGCACACCCTCAGGGACGGCACGCCCTGCTCCCAGTCCCAATGGCTTCCCCCGCAGTCCGATCAAAACCCCGTCGCGGATGTCCGAACGACCGCCCTCTCGGGTCAGTACGGAAGATGATGTCTCCTCTGTCTCTGTAAGGACCTCCGATGTTCACCAACGGGATTCCGTGTCTACGGAGATACAAGATCTGAAAGACAATGTGAAGAGCTTGGAGAAACAACTACTGGAGCGAGACAAGCAGCTTGGTGAACAGGCGGGCCTGCTGTCTGACTTCCAAAGCACCTTGGAAGAATTGGAAGGGTCGGATGGTCTCTCGATCCGTAACCAACTGCGCGAAAAGAACGAGAGGATCGCGCAATTGACACAAGAATTCGATCTACATCGAGCGGATTTCCGCAGCACCCTTGACACGTTGGAAATTGCCGCTTCCGAGACAGAGCGGGTCTACGAGCAGCGTCTCGAAGAATTACTGCAACAAAACAGAGAACTACAGGAACGTGACGAGGACGTCGAAGCTGTTGCACAACAACTGAAGCAGCTGGAAGAACTGGTGTCTGAATTGGAGGAGGGTCTTGAAGATGCAAGGCGTGGGGAGGCCGAAGCAAGGGCCGAGGTTGAATTCTTGCGCGGCGAGGTGGAACGGACCAAGCTCGAGCTGGACAAGGAACGTGGGAACTCTTCAGGAACGCACAATGCGCAATCGCCAGCAGATGGATCTTGGCCTTCCAAGGAATTGGACCAGAAGGATGATGAGATTCGCGGTCTTAAAGCCATCATCCACTCGTTGAGCAGAGGCGACCCCAACCTGTCAGCTTTGCAACTGAATGGCGGTGCGTCGCAGGATCCGGGGCATTTCGCGACCCTGGAACAGCGTCTGCAAGAATTTGAGGACGTCGACGACAAGAAGACTTCCCGGATCGAAGAATTAGAGCGCGAGCTCCACCAACTGCAACTTAGCGACAACAGCCGTGCTCGGAGTGGTACGATCACGGCCACGCCTGAAACACGGCACAAACCTTCAAGTTCCACCGGAAACATCGGCATAGCGAACACTGTCAACCACGCTCATCGTCTTTCTGACCGCACAGTGGTGCCCATTGACTCCCAAGATCATGGCGGCCAGCATCCCTTTTACGCCCACCACCGCACGGCTTCTGAGACCTCCAGCCGTCAGTTGGAGACCATGCACGAGTCCGATACCGATGGCCAGTCAGATGACGGCAGCGCATTGTGGTGCGAGGTCTGCGAGGCCAACGGTCACGACATCCTGAGTTGCACCAACATGTTCGGTAACAACGCTAAAAAGAACTCAGCCCCAAAAGAACAACCCCCCGACAATGAAAAGTCACCCGAGAACCAGAACAAGCCTACACCAGAATCATCCAATGCAGAGGATTCAGAGAACTCCAGCCTTTCGAACAGCATGACCAGCCATGGTGAACCCACCGGATCCCAGAAAACTGGCCGCGACGCTGTTCTAGAAGGATTGAAGGGGATCAGCGGCGGAGCGACTTCGTCCCTGCCACCCGTTGCGGGCAAGTCGTCCGGGGTGATTGATGGGTCGAAATGGTGTGCTCTTTGTGAACGAGATGGACACGAAAGTATCGATTGTCCTTTTGATGACTAAACACGGACATGGATGAGGCATTGGAATGTTGCCTAATTGTTCGACGCATTGATGCGCTCTTTGCATTGATTTGAGATGGTTATTTCCTGGGGCGGCTTATTCCTGTCTTTCTTTCTATTGCTTTTCTTTTCCCACTTCATTGGTTCCTTTTCGGCCTTTTCTTCATCTTCAGGATACCTTTTCCTGTTATTCCCTCTTTCTCTGTCAGTTGGAGTTCTTCAACTGCTATATTGTGTTAATACAGTTTCCTTTCTCTCAATCTCCTACCTGTTTAGATGTTTATACAACGTTTTCTCTTTCCCCCTTTTCATCATAACCTTCCTTGTCCCACCCATCCATTCCTACTATCCCATCCCTACCGTATCTGTACGCAAGGCCATTCTAATCATAAATCCTAATATGCATTGCTCCGCGGGCATCAATATCTCGTAACACGTTTTCCAGGCAATTTCTCAATACACAGAATGAAAAGCAACCAAACTACTCCGGAAACTTCCCCGGCTGCACTACCTCTCCTTCCCCATATTTCACATTCGCGACCTTTCCACACCCCTTACACCTCCTCTTCTCCTCATCCCCCTCAAACTCCTGCACAACAGCTTTAACCTGCGTCCCCAAGTCGGTACAAACAAAGCTCTTCTCCCAAACAACCTCCCAGCACCCCGGGCAATACCACCGCATCGTATCCAGCGCACCCTCCGGTCGTGGTGCCTCCAGCACAACACCGATTGTATCCTTGAACCTCACGGGGCAGTGCGGGGTGTTTGGGGGAAGGAGGAAGATTGAGCCTTCGTGGATGGGGATGTCTTGTGGCTTTGGTGGGCTGGTCGAGGTGTCAATTGTTTTGAGGAGCATAGAGCCGCGGTATTGGTAGAAGAATTCGGGGGTGCTGTTGATGTGGTAGTCGGTGCGGGCGTTGGGGCCGCCGACTACCATTACAGTATAGCCGGCGGTTCCCGGGGTGGCGGGGTGGTAGACGCAGTAATTGTTGACGGGAGGTTGGAGGAGATGGGAGTTAGCTTCGAGCCTGCAGAGATATTATTGTTAGGAGGTCACTAGCTAGTATGATTCACAGTATCTAAACCTGGATCGTTGCGGCGGGGGAGGGGCAAGAGGATCGGGAGAATCGACCCAACTGGGGGATCGATTACCATATTGGGAGATTGAGCGCCGGAGGAAGCATCTTTGCTTCTGGAACTATTCTTTTCTGTCAAGGTCCTTTTCCTTGTCTCTTATTCAGTAACGACAGTAGTCAAAGTTAACTCGAGCTGAAACCCAAGTGAAATCACGTGCTCGATGGAGATAAGGCCGGACTTAAAGCCCGTGCGGGTATCGGAAGAACCCTTTTCCGTCAATTTTTGGACATGGTTTTTCCATTTTTTTTATTTGGAGCTCTAGACGGCGCGATTCTTCAAGGATAATACGGAGAGGAATTCAATTCTATTTTGAAGATTTTTCTCTATCACAGCAAAGATGACTACCTCCCAACCCCCGCTCCGGTTTACCGGCCATAAAAATTTCCCATACCGTCTCGTCCTCTCGACATTGACAGGCCGTACGGTCCATATCTCCCAAATCCGTTCCTCGTCGCCTACGAACCCTGGATTGGCGCAGCACGAGATTTCTTTCCTCCGTCTTCTCGAGTCTGTGACAAATGGCTCACAAATGGAAATTTCGTACACCGGTACCATCATCGTCTACAAGCCGGGTTTGATTACAGGAAGCGCTGCTGGTGCTGGAACAAGCAGTGGAGGTGTAATCAAGCATGAGCTTCCGGCAGGATGTACTCGTGGCCTGAGTTATTACTTGATTCCTCTATGTCTGCTGGCGCCGTTCTCCAAGGCACCAATAAAGGTTATTTTCACCGGTCCCGGAGTGATTACTTCTTCCACCCCGACGGGTGACATGTCGGTTGACAGCGTTCGAACCGCCATCCTACCTCTTTACAACCAGTTCGGAATCTTCAACAACATTGAGCTCCGTGTTTTGCGCAGGTCGAACCCCGGTCCCAATGGCAAAGGTGGTGGTGGAGAAGTGCAGCTGGTCTTTGGTCATCAAGTTCGTCTTCCCAAGACTTTGCATCTGTTGAATGGCGGTAGAATCAAGCGTATCCGTGGTGTAGCCTATTCCGTTGGCGTTTCTGGCTCGAACAACGCCAGAATGATTGAAACCGCCCGTGGGGTTCTAAACCCTCTCTGCCCTGACACTTACGTTTTCTCTGACATGTCGCCTGCTCCGCTGGTGCCTGCACCCGAGCGGAACAACCCCTCCGCAAAGAAGAAGATCGGTCTTGGATTTGGATTGTCGCTGGTCGCAGAGTCCTCGACTGGATGCTTATTTTCTGCCGATATGGCATCTCCACCTGAGGGTGGTCAACCGCCGGAGGACATCGGAAAGCAGTGTGCTTATCAGCTACTCGAAACTGTCTCCAAGGGTGGCTGCGTCGCACCCCCAGCCGTCGCGACCATGTTGACTCTCATGACGATGGGATCTGAGGACGTTGGCCGAATTCAAGTCGGTCGGGATGTGATTGCTGACGAGAACACTGTTCAACTCGCGAGGGATCTGGCCAAGTTCGGTGCCCCAGGCTGGGGTCTCCGTGATGCTGCAGGGGAAAACGAACATGGCGATGTTATTGTCAGTGTTGTTGGACGCGGTATCGGCAATGTTGGACGTAAGGTGGCTTGAATGCCACCACACCGGAAAAAACCCTTCTGCCACGGCTACCGCTGCGCGGTCCATGCAGCCTTGCTGTCCGTGGTTCAGTATTTATATCGAGGATCGTGTCGAGGAATTTACCATTTCACGTGAAACCGACAAATTGGCAGACCAGCCAACGATTTTTTGCATCTGCTATTCCGACCTGACAGGCAGCTATAATATTTCATTTTTCAAACCACGTCACTGATACCCTCTCGGCATATTCGCCTTGCGATTGGATGGCATGCACTTCGTGCTACTTCGGACCTGCCAACTTGTGTCGGGCCTCAACACGTGGTCGGGGATCAAACCACCAACTTGTCGTTGGCCTCACCGCCGACTTGATACCGGCCTGTCGGATGTTATGGTTATCTGCAGGGAGTCGAAGGGGCTGCGTAAGGGCGCAGTGATTGTCGACTAGCCCATTGCCATTTCATCCGAAACCTGGCTTACGGCCGGCATTGGAATGCTAATGCCTATGCTCGTGCCCGACAGACTACTGTGTACAAAAAGGCTGAACGGCCGTCAGTACAAGTTGTCTCCCAATTTTGGAATCCTTTTTCTTGTATATAACCAATCTTAATTCATTTTATTTCCTTTTCAAACGTCTTTTCCCTCTTGTTTCATCTAGCTTCGTTCGTTTCGTCCGTTGCGTCGGTAAATGTGCTTCGTATCGTTGGACCATCACGGGCGAGGACATGGATTGGCACGGAGGAAGGAAAAGGACAGTCGGCCTAGCATAAATGATGAACGTGTGCTTCCTGTTGCCACTGACGAGTTTGTTAGTTCATGGAGTCTCTGTCCTTGATCAAAAGTGAAACTGCCGGGGCGCCGCGATTTACCCTTCAGACCCTGCTAATCGTGGTGGGCCTCCCGCTGTCATGAGCTCTGATCAATTTCAGCCCTATGGATAACATATATCGACTGAAAAATGAGACGAATCTCTTCCTCGTCGACATTTGAAGCTTCAAGGACAGTTCATCCTGGTGTCCTACGTCCGGCCACCGCCCAGCCTACCCCGACCACCCTGCCGACCCTACCACTTTCGGCAGGAGCGACCAACTCGTCCAGGCATCTATCACGACATTCTGAGGCCTCCTATCTGCTTAGTCTCGCTTGTCGCTAGCGCGATTTGCCTCCCAGGTTCCAGCTAAAATCCCCCCCCTCGTCGCTTCCTCGCTCGTCCGAAATCTTTCCTCGTACACCTACCTTGTACCTGCCAGTTCCCGCAGCAGACACCGTCTTGTCACCCCACGGAAACGACGACGGTCTGAGTATCATTTTATCATCGTCCCTTCCCTTCTTGTATCTTCCTGTGACTTACTTGTCGTCAGATGACTGTCTACATTCGTTCGTTCCTTCCTCTCCTTCGCTCTCTCGATCTTCCACCTCCTCGCCCCCCTGGCTCCTTTCTGACTCTATCACATTTTTGGACTTGGTATGACTCTCCTGCTCATGTGAAGGCACCGCGGGCAGGCCCAGTAAGTGACAGAGCTTGTGAGTACTTCCTTCTAGTCCAGTCTCGCCACAGTGCTCTCTCCTCATACTGATGATCAAAGGCTGGCTAAAAACACTTCGCCCGCACCGCCTGAAGCCCAGCTTAGTGACAGCGCTGGTGAGTCATTCCCGTAGTTTTCATAGTACATATGTTAGTACTGACAGTGGCAGGCTGGCCATGAGCACCGGGCCCAGCACGTTTTTGACGTGACAACAGTGGGCTCGTCTCAGGAAAAATCTCCCTCTTCTTACTGCTTATGATTTTTCCTCATCTTTCTTGCCTGCACTGCGGACAGGCCCAGTAAGTGACAGAACTCGTATGTGCCTCCGGTCTTGTCATGTAATTGTTCAGTCATACTGACGATGGCAAGGCTGGCTAAAAACAATTGTCCGCACCGTAGGCCAACCATCACCTATACCACCACCACTACCTACTCCCCCTCAACGTTGGAGCAACCATACCTAACGTTGATTCTCCCTCTTCTTCCAGTGCCTGCCCTGCGCTGTGGCCAGGCCCAGTGAGTGACAGAGTTTTAAGCATTGTCCTCGATATCTAGCTCATCTGACTACAGAAGCTGGCAAACCTTAGACTGGCTAAAAACAGCTTTCCACCCGCGGGCGCAGCAGCCTCTTTACCATACAGGTAAGCCTTCAATGCTGTTAAAGATAGCCATAATAGTGCTATAAGGCTGGTTGTGAGCCTCCGATCCACCTTCCGAAACCAAGGATACTCAGTAAGAGGCCCTGGAGAGTGGCAGGAACGAGCCTGGGACACGGCCATGCCTTCACAGCCTTCCTCCACACACCTGCACTACAGACAGGCCAGTGAGCGACAGAGTTTGTGAGTGCCTATTCACAACAATGACTCCATAGATCAATGTGCTAACTGCCAATAATAGGCTGGCTAAAAACAATTGTCTGCCCGCAGGTGGCCCAGTTAAGCAGCGAAGCAGGTATAGCCCATCAGCATCATTTTCGTTGTTAAAAGTCTAAGTGTTATATGTCAGACTGGAAACCACGTCTACTCGCATATACCGCGCAAGTTCTTTCTAGTGACTACAGAGTTGCTTACAAGCACGTGCGATCTTCTTCACTAAGCGTTAGTCTGCACCAGGCAGGCCCAGTAAGTGACAGAGCTTGTATGTACCCTTAAACCTCCGGTCAATCGCAAATACTAACTGGACTAGGCTGGCTAAAAACAATCGTCCGCACCGCAGACCAGTTTTCTTTTGGAACTGCTCGCGTATGTCTCTCATCAAGACTGCCTGGCCACACTAATAGATCTAGATCAATCCGAGTCAATCTTATATATGCACCTTCGGACTTGTTCTTGGACGGCACGAGCACGGCCAATTGCAACTGAGCCATCGACACTCCGATAGCGACATGATTTAACTACCTTGGCAATGAAGCGGGACAGATATGGTGAGGGGTTGATGGGTATTGTCGGAGTAACCGGTATCCTGTATATAGCTGCGTGTCCTGGCCAAGGTCCTACCGGTAATGAGCTTTCCTTGGCACTCGCCAAATTGGCGCCACGAATTGACCGTTCTTTCTTCACCGTCTACTCTGATACCACGTCGTAGACATTCTGTGAGCAGAAATGTATAAATCTTGGCTGATGTATTTTGAGTTTATTATAGAGCACATCCGGATGACTCCGAGATTTGGTTCTCTGCACACGCCGCCAAGATTCAAAACCGGAAATATCGAAAGTTAGGGCTGACAAGAAATGACGGGCCAATCAGAGCGCGCTAAATGCATCGACGCGTTTTTGCCCAGAACAACACCATCAGTTGTGGATACAGAGATAGAAAACAGGCAGAATTATTCAATGTCGATCATGGTTGTTCTATTTTCTTCTATTATTTCATTGCATTGCATTGCATTGCAGAAGTACGGAAGGAATGGCGAGGCTGTGTTTATCGTGGTTGCTTTCTGCCTCTTGGTCTTGGCGCGAATGCGTCTTTTATGCAACTATGCAGCGAGAATGATTGGGCAAGAGGACATGACTTATTTCTGCATGATCTATCTAGATTGCAATAACTAGAGCATAACGGGTATTACAAATACATCATAGATCTAGTTGAGGTCCGTGGTTGGCTACATATGATGTCGTATGTACTCCGTTCCGTGCCACGATAATGCAAATATCACCGAGTATTCGGAATCAGGGGCAATATTGTATTTCCGGCGTGTCCCTATGGTTACGTAGATTGCGTCAATCATTCGATGGTTCGATCCTGATTGCGTATGTATTCAATGGAAAATGCAAGGCTATGTACAGTCTAGTAATTCTAATAACAAAATGAAGTAAAAAAAGGGGTAGTCAAGTCGATAGACAGAAAATGAAACAGAAGAAGGAAAAATGACAGGAAATGGCTGTATCGAAGGTCACAAAAAGAAACGAAAAGAAGAAAAAGAAAGAAGCGCCTGCTATGGTATCAAATCAAACCAATGCGAAACAGAAATCAAAGCAAACAACACCGTCCCAAACGCCTTAGAAATCACTTTTTCTTAACCAAACGGAAGGGAAAAGAAAAGCTAGTCTGAAACATCCTCATCCTTTCCAGGATACATAATATCCTTCTTCAACACAGCGCGCACATGCCCCCCAAATACGAAGATGTACATGCATACAATCGCAATCGTCATTGCAGACCCCACGCCAAGAACACCGGGCGAGTTAAAAGCATTGCCCAGACTAATCGTAGCCAGCGTAAACCCCGTGTTCGGGAAGACCATCGCCCACCAGCTCAGATGGAACGCAGTGGGTCGTGCGCGGATCACTGCGATAGCAGCAATGCAAAAGAACCACAGACTAAGTGCCCAGAGGAATGCACCTGCCGCGATGGCGAGGAGTTGCAGTACACGGCCGTCTAATGCGAGATCGTCGCCGTCGTTGAGGAGGTCGAATTGTTCCGGGAGTCCTTGCGCCATGCCGATGAGTGCAAGGGCTGTGAAGGCTGGTGGGCCAACGCAGATGAACATTCCGGGGCGGTGTTCACGGCAGGGTAGGCCGGATTGCATCAGGCGGCCGACGTAGTGCGCGTACATCATAAAACTGATGGAGAAGCCGAGACCCTGGAATGTGACGCCGGCAGTGATGATGGGGATAGCGGAGCGCGGGGGCTGGTTTGCAGCAATGACTGAGGCGATGGTACCGCTGAGCATGACGGGGAAGGCGGGGAGGATCCAAGATGGCATCATTGTTTGCAGGCCGTACGAGTGTGAGGAGAAGACGAAGGAGTATTGGATGACTGCGACAAGGAGGGTGCAGGCGCAGTAGATCCAGAAAAGGACTTCAAGGGCGCGGGTGAAGGATGCACCTGGTTCGTCGCCAAAGTATTTGTCCAGGCCGCAGATGATGGTTGCGATGGAGAGCCAGAAGGTGGGGAAGAAGAGGCCTTCTCTGTCGTGGCGGAGGGAATCGAGGAGGTTGCCGTGGAGAACGAATCGTGCAGCCATGAGGGAACATACGACGCCGAAGAGAAGGAGGTTGAAGATGTAGACTGCGAGACCGATCTCGCGGAGGCCGGGGAAGGTGTTGGGTTGGTTGATGATGAGGACTGCCAGACCGCCTGTACTCATGGTGAGGGTATACCAGGCCCAGGTAAAGTGGTGCAGACGGTCAGAGAAGCGGAGGGGAGGGTCCCCTTTGAGCATGATGGATTCGGATTGGGAAGAGGAGGGTGGGATTAACATCGCGGCGGTTTTGATGTATAGAACTAAGTACAGAATTGAGTATAGAATAGGAAAGATATAGAGATAGAGAATGTAGATTGCTTATATAGTTGAATGGATATAGAAAAGAAAAGAAGGAATGATACCGAACAGACCAGGATAGGGCTCGGGATAGGGGCCGATACTTATACAACGGGAAGTTCGGGCAAACACCCATGGATCGTTATCTTACACCTCGGGAAGCCAAGATATAGAAACGGCCAAGATGCACATCAGGGGGGGCGACGCAAGCAGTATGTACTCTGTACTGCCACTGAGAATAAAGATGCCTGTATGTACTGTGTGACTGTCTGCAGTACCTGCACTGTGTTACTATCTTACTGTCCCTCAGTGCCTACATGACTCTGTCTATGTTCAGTAGTCATTAACACTCTACAGAGTACTATACAATACCATTCCCATACTGTATAGCACTCCGTATTCCGTTCTCCGTACGGACCGATAGGGGCGATCGGCGCCAAGACGTGGCGACGCAGTGGATATCTTGGCGACTTGGCGGGCGGATCTATTTTGGCTTCCGCCGATCACGAATATACATTCCATTTATGAAAGATGTATAACTTCAATACTTGGACAGGGCTCGGGGATTTTGTGAATATCATAACTGTATGAGATAGGGCAGGATCACGACATTCGACATCTCTCAGACACAACAACATCAGAAATATACAATGTATATTCCTGTTATCTATTCAGTATATCTCTTCTAAACTGTATACTATTATGATGCGAGCTACTAATGCCAAGTGCCAAGCCAAGCAAAGTCTATTGGGCACCTTTTTTTTTCTTCCTCCTAATCCTGAAATTAGGAATGCTGCCTCTAAAAGCCACAATCCCACTGCGACAAGACTCTGGGCGAGGATGGATTGCTCGTTATCTCTCGCTACTAGTCACGTCTATCACTAATCTATTCTCTCGTCCTGTTGTTAGCTGTCTGGGCACGAGGGGTTAGGCAGATACATGTCCAGCGTTAATTGCATTGGCACTGTATATGGCTGTGTACGCTGTGCTCCGTATGGTGCAGAAGTACAGAATACTGCAGAGTATGCTCCGTCCTCATCTTACATACCAATGGTATCATACCATCCACTCGCGTGCATTGCAACCCGAAACGACCTCCGAAAGATTTTCTTCACGGCCCGTCGGCGGTTCGTGTGGTCCCCTTCGCTTCGCTTCCCCGATTTTCAGCAACCCCCCCGGGGCTTCCGGGTCCTAGACCCTGACCTCTGGGCAAATCACCACGGGCCATCCGGGCACGCCCCTTTCTTACCCTCCCGAAACACCACCGACTTCCACTCGGCAACATTCTGTAACTTCGCTACAGGTACTCCGTACATATCACAAGCTTTCGGGATAGGTCGTATTTTGTCCGCTCCCGAATGGCGGTTCCAACCGGTTTGTTTGTTGCTATAGGGCGAATGTTTATTATTATCATCGGGAAAGGGTGCGTATCGCTCACGTTCTTGGCATTGTCCGGTACTGCAGCAATTGACGATTCGCTGGGATTGTCTTGCGAACATACCTTGGCGTGGAAGTGACGGTGACATACGACAAGACTGAACGGAGGGGGGAGGAGGCGATTGTATTGGATTGAAACGAGATGCATACGCTCTCTAGCTCTCGTTCAGCGCTGCGACATAGTCCTGTCTATTCGTTTCTGCATCCATCCCACATTACTTCAGCAACCGCCGGGCACGAACGAATGAGACTCATCCTTTGTGATCAAAATCTTGTCCCGGATGATCGTTGTTTCCTCTTAGTTCTGTCCGTCTCCGGTCGAGACCGGCCTAACTCTGTCGTCTTAACCCGACACTGCTGCACCTTCGGGAACCCAGTGCAGGGTCCAGGTGCGGGTGTCAACAAACTTAGTGACAGAAACAGGGGCACGGGGTCATGTGGGAGTATCAGGTTGGACAGGTTTTTTTTTTTTTTTCTGTCTTCTAGACTTTCTGGACTGTGATTGTCACTGCATGTCTTTCGGAGACAATACCTGATGCAGATTGATTTGCTTGGCTACTACTGTCGCATATCCAACTCCCACGCTTCTCGGGATGTGCAGAGGGTAGCACTCAACTTCCAGCTTGAATAAATTACTCAGATACCTGCCATCGGCATATTGGCTCCCACGGTGAGTGCTACCCCCTCACCACTAACCAATGACAAAGTCATTGAAAATACAATGTTGCCGACAATGCTCCAACCTCCGCCAATCAAGCTGCCGAGAGTCTGTTCTAGCCTTGAAGATTGTGTCCGTATCACTCATTTACTACTTTCTCCTTCCGTTCTCGTGCAGAAACGGGCAGCAATACTCCGTACAGGCTGGTAAAACGCTCATAGCAGATCCTTCAGTCTCCTTTCATTTCCGTCTTGCAAACCTTGGCTGCGTTACGAGCGATATCAACTCCCGATGAATATCCGAACCCTAGTCGATCCTGGAAGATTCTTCAATGCTGCCTGCTTGTTTTCGTCGTGCAGAACTTGGCTACAGGGTCTTTTCGTTGTCCAGATTCGAGGAGTCCTTGTCATACGCAATTGCATTGATACATTGAGAACGGCTGGTAAGTGACGGGACGGTGGATCTCGGCAGTCCAAGATGGTTGTCGACGAAAAGTTTGCGGGAGTGTTGATGTGGGTGTGCTGGCTACTAGGACCTATAAGGTTTCGGTTTTGTAGTGCGTATGGTGACTTACCTGCTTCAATGGCGTAATATGTAGGATTGGTATTCCCTAGAGTGTAGAACCCTATTTCCAGAAATCACTGTTGATAGTTGGGATATATCTTGTCTTCTCGAAAAGGTTGCTTTGTATATTATAAGAGGACATCTAGGTTACTCCTTCTCCTTCAACATTCCAACCAATGCCAGGGTCAAGTCAATCCATTGTGGCTTGATTCTATTGATTTTTTTGTACGCTTGGTGCTGCTGTCTTCAGTGAGCTGTCATATTCTCATTTGTACTTGATGTATGAATGCTTAAAGATATCATGGCACCTTTTCAACTCATTATTGTGGACTCAGTTCAATCTATTTTCACAAAACCGAAGGCTCTTGCTAGACCGGTTAGGTGGATGCGTACTGAATATATAATTCTGCGGCATGCAGTGGATTGTTACTTGGGGCAGTACTGATATATATAGCATTTTGGACTCTGCCTATTGGATATATATTCCCATTTGCAGCCATGTATCCTTTGCAACAGTCAGTATCCAAGTGTCTAGCTTGTAATATCCAATAATATACAATGAGTAGAGTGAGCATACATCATATACAACCATCATCCCTTAAGCCCTATATATATATAAACACAATTCAATGAACCAACCGAATCTCCCTAACACCTGGCGTCCACTCCTTCAACCCCTCCCCAACACTATACCAAAACCTCAACCTAACGCACTCCCTCCTCATCCCCTCCACATCCCCCTTCTCAACCATCTCCCCAAGCACCTTAACCCCCTCTTCAACCCTCTCCCGGTTCTCTCCTTTCATTTCATCAATGACCTTCTGCGCCTCTTCCCCGGAGCTCTCTTCTTCCGCAAGTTCCTCAATCTTTTCCTGTACCTCCATGACAGCCATCAACGTCTCGGGATCGAGCGCTTGTTTATCTGTTGCTGCGGATTCCTCAGCCGTCACGTCGATGCCATGCTGGATACGGAGGAGGTACTGTGCGCGTGTGAGCGGGTCGGAAAGTGTGCGGTAGGCTTCGTTTAGCAGCGCGGAAAGCGCTTCGGCTTTTTGTTTCGGTGCGCCGGGGGGATATTTGTCCGGGTGAGTGCGGTTTTGGAGGGACAGGAATTCTGCACGGAGGGTGCGGATAGGTATATCAAACTTTGTGTCTGGGGGTGGCCCATTGGGGAGGGTAGATGGGAAAAGGGTGTAGTAGTTTGTTATGTTGATGTTGGGGATGTCGTTCTCGGTGTTGTTGTTGAGGCTTCGGGGTGTTGTTGTGAATGCGCGGTTCGCGAATGTCTGGGATAGTGGTGACGACCCCGGCCGGAGCCGTTGGAGGATTGTTCGTAGGGCAGCCATTGTGGTCGGATCGATTGTTGAAAGTGCGAGGGAGTTCCTGTCAGATCGGAGATGGATGCTCGAGGCCGATTTTCGCTTAGTAAGGATGATGTCATTTAGCTAGTTAGCTAGCTCTACAGGATATATTTGGGCATTGAATATTTCAATTAATTGAGAATTGGAATACAGGACTACTCAATCCCCCACAGCTTCACTGTACGATCGTGCCCGCAGCTAGCAATCCACTGCGCATCGTTGCTGATATCCGTACTGAGAACATTGCCCGCATGTCCGCTCAGAGTCTTCACCAACGACCAGTCATCCGCGCTAAACACATTGACATTCTTGTCGAATCCACTCGTCACAAAGAATGTCCCCGACTTCTTCGGCTGGACCGGTTCTGCTTCCTTAGACGTCAGTGTGGGGGTGTCAACGTCCATTCCGCCTTCAGTCGTTGGCAGATAGCCCGTGGATTCAGCGCCCTTGTACCACCGCAGATCCGAAACGATACTCTTGTGTGCTCCGATACCTCCGATATTCTTTACCTGACGTAGATCCCAGCATTTCACCCATCCGTCTGCGGAACCGGACAGTACACGGTACCCGTCTACCCCCCAGTCGAGGCCGAAGATGTCCCGGATGTGGCCCTCAAGAATCATAACTGTCCGTCCTGTGCGGAGATCCCAGATACGGCCGATACTGTCGAGACCACCACTGGCAAGCAGTGATCCGTCGTTGTTGAATGCTACCGTGTAGACTTCCCGCGAGTGTCCCTCTTGTAGTAGTAGTTCCTGTGTCGTCTCCACGTCCCAAAGTCGCCAGGTCGTGTCGTACGAGGCAGATGCGACATATCGCCCTGAGGGATGGAATTCAGTCCGGCATACACGCCCCGAGTGCCCGGACAGAGTCGCTAACGGTTGTTCCTGATCCAATGACCACAGTGCCACGTTTCCTTCACCTCCACCAGAGACCATGTTGACCGATGATTCAGACACATTGGACGTAGGCAGTGTCGCTCCTGGAAACCATGCCAAACCACCAACCCGATCCGTATGCCCTTTCCGACTCCCCTTTTCCTCGAGGTTCGGCACGCTCATCAGGCGGATTCCACCAGACCAATTCCCCGTAGCAATTGTCTGTCCATCCGGCGCAAATCGACATATACTGACTGGCCGGTCACCTGCAATCTGCGACCCGTACAAATCGAATCCCTGGATCTTCTCCTTGATTGCCTTACGATGCTTGATATGCGTCCGCAGCGGTATAGTCGACTCCTCTCGTTGTCGTGCAACGCGCGCCTTCGCCCGCGGCAGCGAGAACCTTGCCATATCCTTCCGCGCCTCAAGCAACGCATCCCCTCCCTCCGTATAAAACTCCTCTTGCTGATCACCCTCCTCTTCTTCGTCCTCCGCCTCCGCCATCATGATGTCCATGCCCGCCTCGACGGCCGCGGCCTGCTGCTGATCCGACAGATCCGTCAACAGCTCACGTAATCGATCTCTTCGGTCAACGGGGCGTTCGCCAAACAGCGTAATCGGTTCGCCTATCTCTCGTAACCGTGTGCGCACACGATTGTCATCTGTCGGGACAGCCATGGCGGCTGCTCTGCGTTTTCGTTCGAATTGGGACAGAATCGCAGAGGCTCGTTCAGCGGGAATGCCAGCTGTTGATGGAGGGAGTTCATAATCGCGGTCGACGGCTGTTGCAATTAGTAAAAGCGTGTGTTGGGAGGATTTGGTACTTACGGAGGTCGGCCAAGTTGATGCCGTCATCCTATGTGTTTGTTAGTACGCGCTCTGGCTGATATATAAGTGGTGAGAACAAAGAGAGGATTGAATAAATGAGGGAAGCTTACCTCTGCTTCCTCGACGTAGGCTTGTCTCGCGGGGTGCATCATCTTGCCGCGGTTGGAGCAGCGTCGAATAGTCAGAGAATCTTCTCTTTATTCTTGCGGTGTTGTGTCCAGCAGTTATATGGTTTTTTATTGCTTGCTAGCTGCTGGATTCCTCTCAAAGGGCAGAGAAAAGTGGTGTAGGTAAGGTGTTGTTGTCTGTCCAGCTTTGACTTGCGATGGAGATAACTGCAGAGGTAAACTTGATCACCGCCTGAGGCATCAATCACGTGGTTAAGTGCCATGGATCTCAAAAGTCTACCATAGTTACGAGGTGATTTCATTACGCACAAAACCCTGTATAAGAGATCTCTCTCACTATTCATTAAGGACTATTCTCCCTAATTGTACAGTATTCTACGCATATTGTGGGTGTTCAAAAACTTTGCCAAGGCGGTCAACGCGATAAACTCGACATCCTTATCGACTGGCAGTTGGACTTTCGCACACTCCCTCCCAACACCCTCGTTCATTCGCTCTCCTGTCTTGAAACCCTAGCAAATCCAATCTCATGCCCTGGTTGGTGAACTCGCGTCTGTCTGTCTTCTCCTCAATGCCCCTGCAGTCCTCCACCGCCGCCGCTGCCCTTCGAGCCCTCCTATCGTTATCGGTATCGGTGTTGGTACAGGACAAGGGTCAGACATAAAAAAGAAACGGACACAGGACGGATAAATAGTGATGATCCTGAACTCGCCAAGTCTCGCTAGAGCGTGCTGCAGTGATTCCTGCAGTAGCCTACGCGCCGGTGCCAGAGAGAGATTAATATCTGCAGTATCGACATCGACATCGGTCCCGGCCCGGCGATTACGATTCTTTCATTCGACGCATCTGCGCGCTTCGAATCCGACTTCTTCGTCGCGAATTAAATACAATGTTGCAGTTTCGTCGTCCGGAAAAGGTCATCGTTTCCACCCCGTACGAAATGCATACAATTTTGACCCCGCCGCGCAGGATAGTCTAGGCTTGACAATCTCCGAGAAGAACCCTTATCAGAGACGGAAAAAACGCCCGGACAGCGGCGCAGACTCCTTCTTCGTCAGCAAGATCGGCCACGACCAACAAACAGAGAAAAACACACATGGCGCACTGGCTTTTGCCGTGGCTGACGGCGTAGGCGGCTGGGAAGAACACCGCGTCGATCCAGGCGACTTCTCCCACGGCCTATGCGGGTACATGGCCGAGTCAGCATTATCATGGACCTCCCCAGCAGAGAAGCTGCGCCCCAGACAAATCTTGGAAATGGGCTATGACCGAGTCATCGATGACCAGACTATCCCCGCCGGCGCCAGCACCGCCCACGTCGGGGTAGCCCTCCCCGACGGCCGCATCGAATTAGCCAACCTAGGCGACTCAGGCTCCGTCCTCCTCCGCCGCGCCGCAGTACACCACTATACACCCTCCCAAACCCACGGCTTCAACACACCCTACCAACTCAGCGTGATCCCGCAGCGCATGCGCGCGCAAGCAGCCATCTTCGGCGGCGCGTACCTCCAAGATACCCCGCGCGACGCAGCAATCACAAACCTACACATGCAACACGGCGACGTTCTCATGCTCGCCACAGATGGCGTCTTCGATAACCTCAACAACCAAGAAATTCTCAAAATCGTTAACCGCCAGATGATCCTCGCAGGCGCATGGACGGGCTCCGCTCCGGACTATAGCATCAAGGTCTCCGATGACCTCGAACAGCTTACGGAACGGGGCGGATTAACGCACCTCCTCCCCGATAGCGCAGAGGGTGAGGACCAGCGCCCTGCCATGGAGCCGTACACACTGTCTTCGTTCTTGGCCGCTAGTATCGCTGGGAATGCGAAGGTCGCTAGTGTTGATCGGAAACGGGATGGGCCGTTTGCGAAGGAATATCAGCGATATTATCCATATGATCATTACCGCGGCGGGAAGGTCGATGATATCTGTGTTTTGGTTGTTGTTGCTGTTGAGGAGGGGCGGCAGCAGCAGCATGCTAATTCCTAGTGTGCTAAGGAATTCCTGATGCTCGAATATCCGTTTCTTCTGTTCTCATCCGTACTTTTATATACACATGGGCATATTCATATTCATACATACATACAAGGCAGGAACATATTGGACTCCTGGCACTATATATCAACGCTACTTCTCTTGTGGCGGTCATTGGATTCATCGTCTCCTTTGGGATTATGGCATACAGCACATTTTTGGTGATAGATAGAAGCATTATTATAGACCACATTTATAGACAGTTTTATTCATCTTGATTTTGTGTCATTCTTTTTCATGGGGTTTATCAAGCAGAATCCAAGGCCGGTTACGGCGAGTGGTTGAGAGAAAAAAGAATCTAACCTTTTCATTCAACCCAAAAGGAATCAAATAACCACAAGAAAAACATAAAATGGTGTTCAAGCCACCCCAGACTCAACGCATCACAAGCTCTTGAAAAAGATACCATCACTAGCTAAATTTAAAAAAAAGAAAATTCTGGAGCATCACAATTAGCATAACCATATCTCTAAACAGAAAGAGCGACATGCTTATGCCGCCTGGGCGGCCTTTCCTTCAGTCTTCTCCTCAGTCTTTTCACCCTCCTTTTCTGGCTGCTCCTCTGCTGGCTTGTCTGTTGAGGCGGGCTGGCCTTTTGCTTCAGCCTCTGGTGCCTTTTCAGTCTCAGTCTTCTCTTCAGCCTTTGCTTCGGCCTTTCCAGTCTTCTCTTCTTCCTTTGCTTCGCCATCCTTAGGGACTTCAGCCTCCTTGGGCTTTTCTTCCGAGTCCTTGGGCTTTTCCGCAGCATCAACATCAGGCATAGGCTCATCCAAGTGCTCGTTGGACTCTTCGTTGAGCTTCTTTTCTTCTTCCTTGGTGGGCGTGTCGACGCTGTCTTCCTTGGTGTGACCGTTGGCCTTGGCCTTGTCTTCCTTGTCACCGGGGGTAGGCACCTCCTCAAGGTCGTGTCTCCACTTTGACAGCAGTGTCATCGCACGTTGCCGGATCTGGAGTTCTTCATCCCTGGGAAGGGAGTTGAGTTTGACGATCATTTTCAGAACCTTGTTGATCTTGGTGACGCGAATAATGGCAACCTCCAGGTCGCCATAGCTCTCCAGCTTGGAAATGTAGTTCGACATGGCTGTCATTTCCTCCGCGTTGGGAGGCGAGTCGCGAGAGATGAAGCCCTTTTGAAGCTTGTGGCGGATGTAAAGAACTGCCAAGGTTAGCTGCTGTCTAATCCACTTGAACCGAAATATTGACATACCCTCTTTTTCTCTCTTATTCTTCAGTTCTTGCGGATCAATTGGTTTCTCGGGCTCCTTGGCCTCAGCACCCGTCTCCCCCGCATCCTCGTCACTGCCGACCGCCTTGCTGCCCTTTTTGGCAGATTGTTTGGACTTGCTGGCGCCTGTCGCCTTCTTACCGGTACCCTCAGTAGGCGTCTTGGGTGTTGTCAGCTTCAACTTGGTGGTGGTCTTGGGCGTCTTTGCAGGCTGTTTGAGGGCACATGTAAGCTTGCGCGAATGGCCAAAAAAAGTGCCAGAAGTAAAGCTTACCTTCTCGTCCTCGTCTCCAGCATCCTTCTTGCGCTTCTTCGAGCTCTTGGGTTTCTTCGTATCATCTGCATCTTCCATCTCAATATCCTCAACACCATCATCGGCAATGTCCATGCTCTTCCGCTTGTTCTTCTTCGCTTGCTTTTCAGCCTTCGTAGCAGCCCGGGCCTCCTGCTCTTCGATCTCCTGTTGCAGTGCAGCGTCGTGATCCGCCAGAATGGTTTTGAAGTGTTCCAGGTCGTGACCTTCTGCGGCCACGTTGTAAGCGGACAGAAGCTGCTTGGACTTGCCTTTTTCGCTAACGTTCTTGCAAGCCTCGGGGTCAGTGGGAGTAAGGGCTGTGTTCTGAATCCAAGCACTATTCGTTCGTTAGCTTCTATGTTGAGAAACAAGACATATCGTAAATCAACGTACAATTCGTTGGTCTGGAAGAACATCACGGGGTAGGTCCTTTCATGAGCGCGCTTGCCACCTTCCGCATAATCATCACGGATAGTTCCATCAGCCCGATAGGCGCTCACTGGACGCGACTCTTGCAGACTCTGAGGGAGTATATCCTCATCACAGACGATGGATGGCCACGGAGGGAAACTCCGAAGACGCGCCAAATAGTACTCGCCAGGCTTCGCTTGCACCTGGTTGGCGATCGACTTCCTTCTGTTCGGCTTGGACTTGTGTTCCGGGATACCGCCAGACTTGCGCTTCGCATTCTTCTTGGTCGACGCAGGTGTTCCGTTAACTTCCGGTTGAGGAGCGGCTTCAGTTTTGGCAGGAGTAGCGGCGCCCTCTTGCGACTCCTTCGCGTCGGTAGCCTCTACAGACGCGCTGGGTTGTTCAGCTGAGCTCTCAGCAGGCTCCTTCTCCTTAGCGGGTTCCTCCTTCTTCTCCTCTGAGGGCTTCACATCGTTCTCTGCTAATGACGAAATAACCAAGTTAGCGACGTTGCATACGAAGGAGATGGATGACAGAAAGGTGTAGTAGGAAGGGTGGAACCAGGGCCACAAAATAGAAAAAGATGATCCATCACGGGATAATTACCAGATGGCTTCTCCTTCTCGGACTCAGCAGCCTTCTCCGCCTCTTTTTCTTGAGGCGCTTCAGCAGGTTGCTCAGCAGGCTTGGTCTCAGTGTCGGGCGCGCGCTGCTCAGCGACCTGCTCTCCAGCAGGGGCGGAGGCGTTGGGAGTTTCCTCGGCCATGATGCGCAACGGGACTAGCGATTAAAGAGATGGAAAGAAGACGACACGTCAATGGGTTGGGTGGAGGTTGGAGAGTTGGAAGCAGACGGGAGTCCGTGGGAGAGAAGAGGAAAAGGAAAGGTAAGTGGTGGAGACGGGCGCGACGACGGGAGGGCGGCGACCAACGCGTGCACAGTCGTTTTTCTGGGGGGACGCAGAACCGCAAATGACGCAACTCCCCCAAAATGCCAAAATTCACGGGAAAATATATATATATATATATATATATATATGATGCAATACAGTTGCTGATAGTCCTTCTCGCCGCGTCGCTCGTCTTCTTTTTTCGATCTGACTGACAGGTCAAGCACCCCTGTGCAGCAGTCCTCTCACTTGGTGGTGCGATAAGCCCGTAAACACGACGGTGCAACGTAGAGACGCAGAGAACGAGCACAAGAGACGGTCACGAAGTTTCGATCGATTTAAGATAGGAATTGACCAGAGAAGAGTCGTCAAGTCGCGAGAACTTGAATCCTGGCCAGAGAAGCTCGTAGAAACGCGCAATGGGCGATTCGAAAATGACGCGCCAATGACCGCCCGAACGCGAAGACAACAGTCACTTTTGCTATCGAAAGGCCACCGTTCTGATAGATCTCAGTGCTCTGACACTGCTAGCCTAGAGTCCACAGAGAAGACGTAGCGCGGCTATAGACTCTTCCTTGATTCACAGTAATATGGCGGTCGAGTAGTAGATGCAAATGTAGCAATCTGAGGAGACAATGATACTCCGGAATAATGTCCAATCAATCTGTATGTCTTGTTTAGAGAAATTCCCATCTAGCAAGCAGAGGAGACTTGACAGACTAAGTAGAGGAGACCAGACAAGCCCTCTATTATACTCCGATGCTTGCTGAAAGCGTCTGGGCTAGAGTAAGACACGGAAGACAGGATCAAGTATTCCCGTATGTCGCTTCTGGCTAATAATACAATATGAATACAATATTGGATGGCAAATGGCGGGATGGAGGAAGAGTGGCTGGTTGGTTTAGGGGACCGTTAAGAGGGGGAAAGCTGGGAAGAGTGGGAGAAAAGAACTCCGACCAAAACACGACAGTCCATACAATATCACGCTCTCCAGGCAATCACCAATAATTGACTACTGAAATACAAGAAGTAGATCTTGGCTTTTGAATCCTTCAAACTGCTGACAGAAATGGTACAGCAAGCGTTTAACATAGGTTTATATAAATCTGGGAGTAAGTGTTCTCCTGGTTAAGTTGATTACTTTTGATACATTTTTCTTCCAGAAATCGATCCAATTGGGGCCAGGCCAAATGTATTGATATCTTCCAAGAAACTCGGGCTATGAACAGAAGTCTATGTACACACAGAATGCTTCTAATCAAAATTAAAAATAGAATATGGATATTTGGATGCAGTGTCGCCTTGCATAGGAGAATGATACGGCATGCAAATGCAAACCCAACCGGATCGGTCAAAGAATATACAAAAGGTGATCGAAATCCAAAATAAAGGGGAAAAGAAGAAGGGAGGGTTAAGAAGTCCGGAGGAGGTGAAGAGGGCATAGAAGGAAGTCGCTTATGACGGAAGAGTAGTATCGGGCGTGTTATCGTCCCAATCATCTGCATCCTTGAGAGAGCCAACAACGGAAGGTTCCGGCTTGTGTATCCGGACTAGCCAAAGGAAGTAGTCTTCCAGAGGAAGCAAGTTGAGTAAGATCCCATTGAATGTCCATCCCAATGCGCATATCATCGCTCCCGCTACGGCATCCAGGATGAAATGGTTGGCAGTCGCGACAATGGCAACCAAGATTAGAAACGGATATGCGAAGCCCACGAAGCAACATACTAAGCGACTCCACGAGACTCGGAAGATTCGCCCACACGAGCTTGAACCGGCAAGGGCCCGACGGTGCCGGGCTGGAAGCGGAATAATCATGATCGTGAGTCCGATCATGAGGGAGTATCCGAAGTGTAATGATGGCATGGCCGCTGGAACAAACTGTCAGTTTCGCTGCATCGAAACTAGGGGGTACTGACTACATACCGTATTGGTTGCAGAACCGATTCTCAGTCCAGACACTACCCGCTCCGTTAACTCCATGCACGGTATCAACAAAACCATAGCTGCGTCCGAGTTCTCCATCGGGACCTTCAACGCTCTGATCACTCAGCAGACGAGGGGGCATGCACGGCCAGAAGGTGAACACCACAAAGGCAAAAAGGTTGCAAACCGCCAATGTTCGTCGCCGGGCCTGATAGAGAAGCGGGCCTGCCGGAGATTCAGACGCTTCGTCCCATGGCTTTCCTTCTTGCGGTTGATCGATGCGATTGCGTGCCGTGGTGTAATAGTATAGAAAGACGAGAAAGGCGATAGTACCTGGGATATGGATGAACGAATATGTCCAATTGATATAAGTCAACAAGGCAGGATGCCGGAGGAAGAATGCCTGAATTGATGTCTCCCGGAAGATGCCAATCTTCTCCTCGATCTTGATCAATTGCAACGCATGCTTCCTTGCAACGTCAACGGTATCATCTTTAAGGGTAAGCGCGGTAAATGCTCGAGCTAGTTGGTATGTCTGGTTCGATGGGTGCTTATTAGCTTTGTTCCGACGGCAACAGAAACAGGGGGAAACTATACCCAGTATACCAAAGCCCAGTACCAAACTTCAACCAAAAACGGAAACTTCTGAAGGACGCGACTAAGCAGGCGATCCTGGAAAACGGCGGTATTCGGGGTGGTGACACTGAAAGTAGCCGTGAAGAAACGAATCTGACGTTTGCGCCATCGGTTTTCGGGGGGATGCAGCAGAGAAGGGGACCATTCTGTTGGTGAACCCAGCAGACTGTCTTGATCCGAGTCTGCGTAACCAACCTGGCCCGATTCTAAAGAGTCTGGGGAGGACGAGCGAGAAATGACGTTGTCTTTTTGCCAGCGCGTTGTCCTGCGTGTGCGAAAGCGTTTGGATCGATTGATCCAGGTGCCTCCAAAAAGGAGGACGATGACCACCAGCGGCTCCAAGACGGCGCCTACTCCCATGGTGGTGAATATGCGGATGGAAGATACCGTTTATTTCAAGCGGAACATAAAGTAAATAGAGGAGAAGAGAGCTAAGAGAGCAAATGAACAAGAAAGCGATCAAAATCGGGAAGCAACGACTAGTTGAATGAAGATAGCGCGGGGGAAAACAAGTAAGCAAGTAAATGAGCAAGAAAGGGGATGACCTGTTTGGCCGGGTTGAAACAATGTCAGACAGTCATTTTTTTTTTTTTTCATTTATGTTTATGCCTGATATAAGAACTAAAATGATAGCCCCAGTAGCGGCCAGCCAGTCAGCATTGCGCCAGAGAAGGAGCTATTGGTCTCGACGGGAAGGTACGCCGTGTGTGAGAGAGTGTGAGTGTGCATTTGTTTGCTTACTGCATAACACACTAACCAACTAGCGACGAACACATCTCAACCGGGAAGTTTCTCACGTGTGTATTATTTTCGGAGCAGTAATTGTGCCGTATAGACCCCCGGAGGCTGACATGGCCGATCAGGATCTTCCCGCATCTATCTCTGCCCTATGACTTATGCTTTTGTGCTGCTCATAATTCGCACAATTCTCGGCGTTCGGTGTTTCCATTTCCCGATATGTATCGGGACCGGAGATCGCATTCCGTTGTCCGTATCTACGGAGCAATATTCTATCCGGACTCTACCAATTTTTTCATATCACAAGCAAATTTCTTGGATGATCGCAATATATGGCAGAGACATCCTCGGATTCTTCTTGTCTACTTCGTATAAAGTACCCTAAGTGGCTGTATTTGGGACGGTCTACAGATGTCCCATGGTACGGCCGGGCTAAGAATGTCTACATAGCATTGACTGCCATTCTCTAGTATGTTCAACTATGCTCTGATGTGCTGTGTATATCTCTAGGGGATCTACAGGGCTTTTATACCTCCGACAATCGCAGGTCAGATGCTCCCGGGCCGGACAGTATGCTTGATCTACCGATCACCCAGAGAGCGGACCCTCGGAATCCCATATATCGAACTGTTCTCACTGCCGCTCTTTAACATGGAACAAAGACATATTCCGGGAACAGAAAATATGTGTATCAAGGCCTGTATTTTTATTGAATAGATTATATTAGCGTAGACTGCATACAGAGACAGAATGACAAGTGACGTCATCCGCACAGCGTTGACTTCATCCTGCGAAACCACCTTTCTGGGTAGCTGAATATACTTACTTTGAACGGTATTGGAGATGAGCTACGTTTGACGTCAAACTAGCATTCACGCCATGATGGGTGGTAGTCTACCGGACTTCCTGAAGGGGCTGGAGCTCTTCCGTCTTGATATATAGCAGGAGCTTTTTCCCTTCAGCTTTGAATCCAAATTCGACTCACGAGAAAGCACATCACAATGCTATCCACACCCCGACTTTCTATTTCCAAGAACCTCTCGAGCCTGGCCTCGCGTCAGCTCCCCAAGGCTGCTTCGATTGCACCGGCCAGAGGTTTCTCTACCACGCCCTCTTCAGAAAGGCAAAAGGATGTTACCCTGTTACAGGACAAGGCAAATGGTTTTGGTTTTGCCCGCTCGAACCCTCGTCCTGCTAAGCCGAGGAGCACTGGTGTTACGGAAATCAGAGGACCATACTACTCGGTATGTCGAGCTGCATTATCCAGCTGTCCAACATTAAGCTAACAGATATCTTTATATAGGTAATGGGCAAGCGTTATTTGGCCGATGTCCTCGAGACGATGGGCACACACGTTGACGGTCTGAAGTTTGCAGGGGGTCTGTGAATCCATAATCAATGGCCAAGTGATGGGCGGAGACTGACAGGCATAGGCTCCTTCTCCCTCTTCCAGGAAAAGCCATTGCGGGAATTGATTGACCTAGCTCACCAACATGGCGTCTACGTTTCGACTGTATGTATGACCTTACACCAGTTAATAAACACTTGCTGACCATATACAGGGTGGATGGGCTGAGCACCTCCTCACACACCCAGATGCCAACTCGGTCTTTGACAAGTACCTCACCAAGTGCAAGGATTTGGGGTAAGTCTACCCATCTTCCTTGAACCCGAATGCTATCTAACATCACTAGCTTCGACGTGATTGAACTGTCATCTGGATTCCTTTCCTTCCCCGAGGACGACTGGCTCCGCCTCGTCGACAAAGTTCATTCATACAAACTCAAAGCCAAGCCTGAGCTGGGCATCCAATTTGGTGCCGGTGGTGACACCCCAGCCTCCGGTCTGGAAGCCATCGGCACCTCGGACCCCGGCAAGCTGGTAAACCTCGGCCACAAGTTCCTCAACGCAGGCGTTGAGCGCTTGATGATCGAGTCCGAGGGTATCACTGAGAACGTGGACTCCTGGCGCACCGACGTCGTCTCCCGCATCATGAAGGAACTCCCTCAAGAACGTGTTATGTTTGAGGCTGCTGACCCTAAGGTGTACAACTGGTACATTCGGGAGTTTGGTATTGACGTCAACCTCTTCGTGGACCATAGCCAGATTGTGCAGCTCTCTTGCCTGCGCCATGGTATCTGGGGAACTGCTGATACTTGGGGTAAGATTGTGTCGTTCCGGCCGGAGTAATGGAGAAGTATCTTATATATCCTCGATAATTGATGTTTATAACGATACAAATGAAGTAATTGTTTCGCTCAGTATCCAAATCATGGCTTTATTAGCTGTAGAGTACTCCGTATTTAAAACATCAGAGGCTTGGGATAACCACCAACGCCTAGTAGTACTCACTGCTTACCAATTCCCATTCTATTCTTCTTATTCCTCATTTCCATCTTCCATACCTTAGAATTTATTCTCTGTTGTTGGACTTGATCCTACAGAGCGCCGATACTGCATATGGCGCAACCGCAACTATAACAGCATTGCCTAGAGGAAGATGGCTGTAGCTCAACGCATGTGCGGTTGAGGGCAAGAGATTTGGTAATTTTGAAGAGAATACCACCTGTATTAGTCTGATGGCTTCTATAGTTAGCACAACGGGCAGGGACCCATATTTGTGCTCATTGCCTCGTGAGAAGTGGGTATTTGATAACCAGAGTTCTGCTCATCAGACTCTTTGAGTAAAGCACTTGCATGAAGCCTAGCCTTCACCATTGGTCGAAAATAGGCTCCAAGGATTTTCTAATGTCAGAAGTTCTGAAGTCAACAATTGCGGCGAGACATTTAGTGACCTTCAGTACTTGGATGATATACCATTCCGACTGCGGACCCTATGCTGAAGACCATTTACCACAAGTAGGATGTAGATAGTCTCTGTATCCTGGCAAGACTAAATAAAGCTTGGTCAGCATTGGAATGTTGGCGCTACGGCCGAGGCAGCAATTACGTTTGGCAATACACCCACTGTAACTATCAGTGCCCGAGATGCATTAATATCATTAGATGGTACTGATTTGCAAATGATAAATAATATTCTAGCACAGCACGAGGAAACAAGAGTCTCCATACTATTCATGGACGACGAAATCGTACACCACGCACCGAGGATGAAGCGCACATTGGCACAGTCAAACCGTAGTCGGCCTCGAGAAACTAGGCAGCATTGCTGGAGCGGGGTACATTACGTGAAATCATTGAATCAAGAATGCAGGTAGCAACGCGTGTTATGTGTACGCATCGATGTGCTATCGCTGTCTTAGTTAGCCTACAAGGCACCAAACAGGTTGGTTCAAAACATTTTCCTGTTCATCTTCGTCAATGATGTTTCCGAGTGATGGATGCTGATCATAACCCAAAAATCTCATGCGCGATGGGATCGAAGATCTGTCAAGGAATGATTGCACCCAATGCCCGTAGGGTTCTTATCCTCAGCCATCGGATGCTCTTATGCTTTGGCTTTTGACTTCCCCACGGAGTTGGGATCAATAAAATAACCCCAGTAAGTGAAAATTCGAAAAGTTCCAGGAGCACCGAAAGTGAAAAATTCTGATTGGTTCATAATCATGAAAGTTAAGTGGATGTGTTCGTCCAAGGACCCAAGAGAGAGACTCAGGCCGTCCCTAACGCGCATCTTACGCCGATGAACTGATCAACCTTAAACCACACCATTAACTCGGTTGAATCAGTCCGTAAGGGTCATAGGAAATCGGAATCAGTACCTCGAAGAGGTAGTGGCAAGAAGCGAACTGGAAGGAACGTGAAAGCAAGATCGTCCGAAAGGAACAAAGTAAGCTGGTCAGTCATTTATATTAGTTCGTGCGGACAATTTATCGATGAATATGATCACAAATCTAAAGATGCATGAAGACCATACAAATGCGGTTGCACAACCGGGCTGCATTTGGAGGCCTGAGACAAGACTTAAAAGGTGCTACGAAAGGTGGAAAATGACAACTCACACGCAATTTGTAGTCACAATTCCGAAAGTCGGCTTAAAGACGTAGTCGTGGCGTCAGATAACTCCCGATCATGCGTTCTCGACGGAAACCCAGGCGATATCCGCCTCTCGAGTGGCTCTTCTGAGAAGAACACATATTTCACGCCAATTGAAAATGTTTTCGAATATCGAGAAAGCGAATACATTGATGGACCATCGTGTATGCTTGTTCTCTTCTGACTAGCGGTGCTATCTATACATTATCTTTACTTCGTTAGTAGTCCAGATCTATGATCGACAATACTCCGTTTATACTAAGTCGGACCATCGGCGTTAGGGCATCGGGATAAGGCCCACAGGCATCGATACAGTTAGTCAGCACACTTGCTCCGCATCAAATCCGGGGAACAGTTGGAGAGCTTAGCTTTCTGTCCCTCTCGCCTCCCTCGTGCCATTTCCTGCATTATTTCCGTTCTTTCGCTGCATCAGGTGCATGTTTCCGTTCACTACGTGTGATAAATCAGAAATGTTCTGTACATCCCCCGCCTCGTCCTGGTAGTCCTCGACGCACACGCTGGCCAATCGCGGAACCCCCATTAACCCCGGTCGAACCACGATTTACCCGCCGATGCGTTTCGGAAGGAGCTTCATACATTAAATCATACTTTGACCGGAGACGAAAAAAGAGAATAACAAAGGAAGCGCCATGCCTCGCGCGAGTACAACTCCCGGCGCGCGTCTCAGGTGCAGACGAGCGTGCGACAGCTGTAAACGGAGGAAACAGAAGTGCAACGGAGAGCAACCATGTACGATCTGCGTGCAGCGGCACAAGGAATCGGAATGTCACTTCTCGGATAAGCCAGCACGAATGCTTAGACCCAACGGCACGAAAGAGACCATGCTGCTCAGTGAACATATGGTCCCCACGCCACAGCGGCAAACGGCCATGGACCATCTGCTGAATTCGCTCGAGGATCGCAGCGCGAATATGGAACAGCATCAATCGCGAGATGATAAAGATGGAACGGCGCCGGTGCCGAAAGTAGCGCGATTACTGCGTGACGGGCAAGGGAAATTCATGTACATTGGGGATTCGGCTAGTTTGTCTTTCCTGCAAAGCGTTCGACGGATCGTGTCTGCGTCGATCGGTCGGTGTGAATTTACAGAAGATAATTCGCGACACTCCATGCTAGAAGCCTTTCAGAACAACCCCAGTATTCAAGCGGGGCCACTGATGGAGCCACCGAAGAATGAAGAGGCTCAGCGACTGGCCGGGCAGTTTGTCCTGGCGACCAGTCCGTTGTTGGATTTGTTCGATCTTCAGGAGTTTCATCCGCGTTTGGCAAATTGGATTGAGAATCCAAGGGGTGACGAGGATACTGTTAGTTCGATCTTTTATTTAGTTCTTGCAATTGGGTCACAAGTGTCCACTCCCAACCAAACCCTTGCAGAGCAGTACTTTGTTAGTGGACGGCAATTGGCGTTTTCAGCCTTTACCGAAACTCCAAGTCTTTACACCATTCAGTCATATGTGTTGATTTCAATGTATATGCTCGGTGCATGTCGGCGCAATGGTGCGTTCATGAATCTCGGAACCGCACTTCGAGCTGCATATGCAGTCGGGATCCACCGAAAAGATGCGAATGCATTGTTCTGCGGTAGAGAACGTCGGGCTCGCGAGCGTGTGTGGAAGAGCTTGCGAATGATGGATCTGTTCCTTAGTGCCTCATTAGGGCGTCCTTTGGCGACGTCGGACATTGACCATGACCCCCGAGAAGATGCTATGCCGTCAGCGGAACAGCAGCAACAACAAACTCCGCAAGAGCAGCTTTCTGTGGCCGTCATCACCTTGTCGCGTATTTTCGAACGGATCCTCACCGATGTATACATGAAGCAGGTTGTCTCGATCCATGTAGCTGAAACGATTTCCAATCAACACCGTGCATGGGTTCGAAGTTTGCCCGTCTTCCTTCGAATGCAAACAGAGCGACTGGATTCCAAAACACTCGATGGTACTTTGGCAGCAGCCCATGTGTTTGGTTCTTATTATTGGTCGATCATTCTCTTAACTCGGCCGTTTCTCATCTACCGCGTGTCACAATATGTGAACAGTAAAGCAGGCCCAACCGAGTCTCGTTCCAGCAACTCCCGCATCGCACTTTTTGCTGACGCATGTGTCTACTCGGCATTGCGAGGTCTCGATATCGTCGACGACCTTGCCAAGTTTACATCTTTGCCACGCCGGCTACCATTCTTAATCAACTGTGTCTTTAATTCGGCCATCGTCCTTGGTGCAGCCTTCTTTGCAGACTACGACAACCTCCTTCCGCTCGAAGAGGGTATGGACAAGGCCCAGAAGTTCCTCGAGCTTTTCACCCCTCATGACCCCCATGCCTGTCGTTTCTCCCAGATCATCATTTACCTTCGAGGAGCGGTAGCCGAGTACGTCCGGCAACGGAATCGTCAATGGATGGAACGCCGCAGCAAACAGGTCGATCAGCTATTCGGCCAAGTTGGGCCTGAACCCACCGCTCCATCTCCTCTAACTCCAGATAACAATATTTCTCGAAGTTCCTCTTTCCTATCCCAACAACAGCACGCGTCCGACCTGCCTACGACCGCCGCCACTCCCAGTGCTACGTCCCATAATCATCCAACCAGCAATGATGTTTGGGACACTCTTTGCGGTGGTGAAGGTCCTTCGGGTGGCCTTCCCTATGATCCCGCCACGATCTCAGCACTCACCACAACTGGTATTCCCGTGGGCTGTTCGCCTGGCGGCACCATTCCACCATTGCAACCCCCGCCAACATTGTCATCCTCATCCGGGCAGCTTGCGACTGGCGTGGCTGCTCCAACAGGAATGGAACAAAACGGCCATACGCCTATCTCGGATGTTATCTTCCCGGATAATGGTCTGCTGTATATGGCGGAGGATCTTCCTGTATTTGGGATTTGGGGGGATTCGTGATCTTTAACTTCCCCCCCCCCCCCCCCCCCCCTCTTTATCCCTCTTTCTCTTCTCCCATTCCCGCTCAGTCCCTACCACCTCATTTATTTCTTTTGTGCATGGTTGTAAATATGTATGCGGTTGTGATTCCCTGGGTGATATTTAGCTGTTGGCGTCAAGGATACATGTGTATGTCTCTTATTCTTGTTAGTTTTATTTATACGTACATATATCATTTGTAATTCGTCCTAACAAGTGAATGAACGGGTGCTGGCTAGGTGGTGGGGATGGCACCCAACCCACCTTGAGAAATCCACAAGCCACAACGACGGTTCCTTCCCATCTTCCCCGGTCACTTAAACCAAATGGCCAACAACATGTTCCACATTCGCGATGAACTCTGTCTCAAAAGTCCAAGATCCTAAGCACTCGCCTTCGGGGAAATTATGGAAGCCCTAAAATATAATGGTGCTACCGTTGAAAGCCATCAAAGTATGCAATTGTAAGTGACCTGACGCCTTGACCGCGACTTCATATGTCGAAATGGCGAGCTAATGAGCGCGGGTCTGGAACCAGCCGTAGGACACAATCCTGTTTTGTTCTCGACTCAACCGACACTCCTGGAACAGTAAGTCGGCTATAATCAGTTAAATATTTAGCGCTTCACCCGAGACAAGATATGCATCGGGAAAAGAGCCACGCATTGTACCTCGGTGGTACATATCATACCAATGGCTTGTAACAATGCGACGCCAATAGAACATTGTTGCCCGCTCCGTCTGGTGGGCAGTCAATTCCGGGAAGAGCTAATGATGCCCTCTGTGCAATGTTCAAGATCATGGAACAAGAGGGTATCTTGACCACAGAGGTCTGCAATAAAAGGTCTGCCCTCCATAGCGTCCAGTCTCGTGTCCCAAATATCACAGCATGATTCGCATCTATATCGACCGCCGGTCCTTCACGACTATATATACCAGGACATCTCGCGTTTCTCCTATCAATAACGCGAGTAGTCGTGGATCTTAGTGGATCACATAAATAATGGTAAATTGTCGACATCGAATCGAGCGCGTGCGCAATTCGGTCTTGTCCCTGGCGCATAATATTATTATTTTTGCTGACCGCTAGTATAGATAGACTGGGAGCTGAGAGCTCAAAGTTGAGAATCCGCTGTGATGTACCTCTCTGCAGTGAGCCCACATTCCTACGAGCGAGCAACCCCGAGCTTGGCATTGGCATCAGCCATGTAGTACATGAGGCCATTTGTCGGCATTCTGTTGGATGCAAGGAGCTTGAATCGCTGGATTGGTCGGCCGTACGTAGACGTAGATATATGTGTAATGTGCGTATGTTGCTTTCAGGTCGGGACATGATTCCTAGCTTCAGCCATCGGTGAGCATGCTAAAGGTTTGTCATATGAAGGGTTGGGATGAGTCAAGCAGGTGTATTTCCAAGAGGAATAATTGCAACTGTGAGGCTGAGGCTGACAACGAATATTGGTAGACCTGTTCTTGCTGGCTGTAGCTTTGCAATGTATAGATGAATCAATAGTAATAATGTATTTTGTCTAACAAAACCTATGTACCATACATACATATTCCACAGATTGACAATAAAAGAGCCAAAACAAAGAAATGAAAGAGAAAAGAAGCGAAAGGATTACGACAGTACTAAAGCAATGTAGAGGAAAAAGAGAAAGTAATAGAAGAGAAGGAACGTCGAAAGCAAAACCAGTTTAGATGCAACAGATTAGAAGCAACATTATCACAGAGGAAAAGAGAGAGAGCACAATTAGCCTCTAATTGATGGTTCCAATAGTAAACGAGAAAAAGGAAATGAATGCATTTGAATGAGCGAAGCAAAGCTGGGAATAGTCCTTTTCTGCCGATAACGTGTCGTTCGAGGTTGAAAGGTATTCGAAAAGGAAACGCACTCTAGTCGCTGAAGCCGTAAAAACAAGGTACTGCTTCAGAAATCACTGCGTGGAGTAGATCCGGCCATGGCATAATACGCATGACAGCGTTAAAAGGTGGTTAAAGCAAAATGGGCAAGAAAAAAAAAAAGGGTATATCCACCCAATGAGAAAGGAGAATAAATTGTATACCAGAAAGAGCCATGTACCGTAAGAGCAGAAATTATATATGCCATCCAATTTAGAAACCGAACGGGTTCGTGGGCGCTGTAGACACATTAGTAACCTTGGCCTGTAGGGTAACATGGGACAAGGTGAACTTACTAGCTTGCGCAAGATTGGCCTTCATTCCCGTAGGCTGTGGAGCAAGCTTCTGAGTTTCCCCGGGCTTAACACCAAAGCGAACGGAGGGAGGAGGTCCGGTCTTTTGCGGCTGCAAAGGCGCAGCAGTGGGCTGCTGTGGAATCGGAGGCACCGGCGGAGGCGAGGTGTTGTAAGACATGCCCCCAAAACCATTCAGACCGGTAGGCTGAGGTTGCAAGCCAGTGGGCTGGGGTTGCAACGCCGGAGGAAGCATAGAATTGATGCCGGTCGCCATCGGCTGCTGCGGCTGCGGCTGGAAGCCCCCGAAGCCCGTTGGTTGCGGTACCAAGCTTTGAAATCCGAACTGGCTTGGTTGCTGAGCTTGCAGCAGCTGCTGCTGCTGCTGCTGCTGGATTCCAAATTGAGACTGCGGCTGGAACCCTGTAGGCTGCGGCTGCAATCCTGTCGGTTGTGGCTGGAACCCTGTCGGTTGTGGCTGGAAACGCTGCTGGCTCAGTTCGGCCAGACTCTGTCCCGGAGGAGCAAGCTGCGGACCAGTTTGAGGGATTCCAGTCAGCTGCGGTTGCAACGGAGTCGCGCCAAACCCAGTAGGCTGCTGAGAGAAGTTCTGAGGTGCCGACAGAGGCCGGGGTGGAGGGGGAGGAAGAAGCGAACTCTGGCCCACGGTTTGAGGCGGTTGCGGGCGTTGACGCGACGGCTGCTGAAGGCCAGTGGGTTGCTGGGCCAATTGAGCGAAGAAGTTTGGACTGGCACCAGTCTGCTGTGGCTGCTGAGGTGATACTGGCGAGGACTGTGCGGTGGGTTGGGGCTGCACAACCGGTGCTGCGGGCTGCGGCTGGGGAGCCGCCGTTGGCTGGGGTTGAAGAGGCGGGTGAAGGACAGATAGATCAGCCAATGCGCCTGTAATTTGCTGTGGTGTTGCAGGAGGCGGTGATTTCGTAGCGGGAGCCGTTGGTGAAGTAGCCGGAGCTGTCGTGGGGGCACTAGCAGCAGGAGCAGAAGTAGCAGGCTGATTAGGATGCTTGACCTCCCAGGCATCATCTTCAAATCCACGTTCGACAGGCTTCTCGGGTGCAGCCGGGGTCGAGGGGGTCTCGACCTGTTCCTGTTGTTTGGCCCCATCCTTCTGCTCAAACACCTTGGGGTCGACAACATCACCTGTCTGGATGGCTGGAGCCGGTCTGCCCTTCCGAGTGTTGTTGTGCAGAGCACCACCAGGACCGGAGAAGAGGCCACTGGGACCACCGTCCTCGCCGTTGCCAATGATCTCCTCGCCACCAAAGCTGACGTTCCTTGCCTTGGACTTGGAGCCGGTTCGACCAAGGGTGGTGTCCAGGTAGCGCATCACTCGGAGGATATCACCTTCCTTAAGTCCCAAAGTACGGAGGTTCTCAGGTGTGATATCTGGAAGAACACTTTCGTCCATAGAATCCCGGATAAAGTTCTGGGCATATCTCTCGCACTGGTGAGGTCCAACACCCGCTTTCAGGAAGAAATCGAACCAGTCATAGTCAGATTGCTGGAACGACGCGCCGGCCGTTCTGGTGTCGGATTCCGCACGAGAGTTGCTGCGACGACGAACATCGGAGAGCGGCTTGTCTTCGTCCAGAGACACACCAGTAGCCTTTTCGACATATTCCAAATCTTCGACCGACATCTTCGGAATGGGGACTGCAATCTTGATACCGTTCGTTTTGTGCAAGTGAATATTCCCTTCCCGCAATCCGATGAACTGCGCATCCACAGTGAAGGTCTTGGTACGGTCCGTCCATCGCCGCACTTTACTCGAATCGGGCTTCGGCCTGCTACCAACCTTGCTTTCGCGCTTCTGGCGATCTGAACCCTTGGAGTCAATAGAGTCGGTTCGCGCATTTCTCAGGGCTTCTTTTGCCAATCTGGACTCTTCTAGGCGGTTCTTCTCCACGGTCGACAGCCCCGACTCAATTCCGGTTGGCTCTTTAGAGACATAGCCGGTAACGTCGATATAGCTGCTAGGGACAACGCCTTCTTTGCCGTTCTTCACGCGACGAACCATCCACCACTCTTCGGATTTCGTGTCGTCGAGGATGACGACTTCATCGCCCTCAGCCACTGTTACCTCATCATCGCCCTGCGCCATGAAGTCGTACGAAATCTGACCCTTCTTATTTCCACCACCACCGGTACTGGCGGCGATAACTTCCTTCAACCCTTCGGCCCGATAGGCACCGCAGATCTCGCCAAGGGCAGCGACAATTTCACGAGCTGTATCTTTGGCTCCGGCGTGGAAGTCGATACTTCTACTTGGGCGAACCAGGTCGACAAAAACGTGTTTACCTTCAATCGAGTAGTGCGAGAGCTTTTCTGCCGACCATTCCTGGTGCTCTCCATCTCCTTCCGGCGAGATGAAGATTGTTCCCGTAGCGACATTGATGCCCAGTGTCGTTGGCATCTTCTTTCTTTTACCCATAGCCTCGACCATTTCGTTAATGTTGTACATATGATACCCCGAAGGGGAACGCGGAGCGGGTTGTCCAACACGGTTGTACGGGGGAGACTCCTTTACATGTCCCTCCTGGCCGTCGTCTTTGATTGCCACAATCTGTGGGCGGGTTGGCACAGCTGCTGGGGGCGAACGCTGCCGGATCGGCGGGGAGACTTGCTGCGACGGGGGCCGCTGCGGCAGACTGGGGGGAGGAGGAGACGGTTCATTGCGATAGTTATCCTCAGGCTCATATGTCGGTTGAGGTGGAGGAGGTACGGCACGAGGAGTCGGAGGTTGATGTTCTTCAACAGGCGACGCATTCTGCTTGTGAATAATATCGGCGATGGCTGCGGCTGCCGGATTCTGAACCGTATCGACAGGAGACCTTGGCGGCTGGGCAGGAGGTTCTTCTTCCGGCTCTGCCGCTGTCGGGGGCACGGGCGGGCGCTGAGGAAGCGCAGGAGCTGGCGGTTCAGCAGCATGCCCAGTTGCAGGCTCTGATGTTTGGGCAACGGCGCCGTGGTCTGCCACAATCTCAATGTAGTTCGCGGGGGCAAATCCGTAATCTGCATTGACGCCGACTAACGTCCAGTCTGGATCTGAAGTGTCGTATACAACCAGCTCCGTCTCTTCAGAGAACGACACTTCTTCGTCCGTTTGGCGTGTGTAATCGTAGAGCGCCTTTGCTACATGAATGGGTTGAGCCTAAATAATGAGGACAAAAGAAATTAGCATCCTGTAGTCCATATAGATACCCAGGGGTTATCTCGTTGATGCCCTCCTTTCCCCGAGCGGTCCCCGCACAGGAACTGTTTTGACAACTGCAATTCGCATGAATATACCTAGGAAAAGGCAAAACAATAGATAACGTTCGAAAAGAAAGTAATTCCATGCTATGATCCCATCCTGTCGCAAATCATCCTTACCTCTTCAACATAGTTATTGGGCACGAGACCCTCCGGTTCGTCCTCATCCTCTCTATCCGCCTTCTTCTTTGCTTTCCACCAGTCGTCTTCGGCATTGCTCTCGAGCAAGTAGAGCAAATCTCCTTCACGAAGCTCGAGTTCCCCCTCTGCTTGGGGGTGGTAATCGTACACAGCCGTGTATACACCGAGGAATCCCATACTGGCGATAAATCTATGGTCGCGTCACTGGGGTATCGTTGCTGCTACTGCTGCGAGGTGCAGCGATCAAATCAAGGTAGGTCGTGCGTCCTCTTGTTGAAGTAGTTAAGAGGTACGTTTGCTTGGGAAAATCGGTCGGGGGAAACCGACAGGGACGGGGACGGGGGCTAACCGGACGAATGCGACAGGAGTAGCGGGAGGAGAGAGCCTGAGGGAAAAACAGGCTGAATGAAATCAAAGAGATAAGAGGAAGAAAAGAGAAGAAAAGAGGAAGGAGGAAGTGGTAAGTCCACCGTATGGGGGAGCGAGAAGGAGAGAGACGAGGTTGGGTGTGGCTCTGGAGAGTCGATCGTCGTCGTCAGTTCGGAGGCAGAGCGTTGAGGGGCGGTCACGTTACTTGCGCCCGAGACAGAATTATATTAACAACAATGTACAAAAAGGACAAACAGTATAAGGATCAGGAGATTTGGGTAGTTGCAGAAAAAGCTCAATGCGTCTGGTTTGAATAGGGTCACTCCGAAGCAGCCAAGTATGCACTGGAAGGCGCCACAAGGGAATGTTTCTAGAAACATAGCAAGGTAATCTTTTATACACTACGGAGTCCCTTGGATGGATATTGCTATGATATCTTAGAAAAGAATACAAGAATCATATTCTGTGTGTCTGGCACAAAAAGCGAAGTACATCGAATCTATGTATACAGAGGTATGCTAAGAATTGCTGAGAACGAAATACAATAATATCCAAATAATTTATGAAGATCATAGTTCATCTCTGAAGAAGACCTCCTCGCTACCTTGTTCTGCATCTTCAGGCGAATCTTCCGGTTCGCTGGAGTACCCGGCTTCAGCAGCAGGCTCGGGTTCAGGCTGCTTCTGGACCTTCTTCTGACTCTTTTCGTTGTCCTTCGCGGCAGGAGTCTCAGTCTGTTCAGACTCGTCGGGCACCTGTGCAGACCTAGCTTCTTCTGCTTCCTCCTCATCTGACTCGATAACTCCGCGTAACCCACGCTCACCATTGACCTCGACCATTTCCAAAGTCCAGTCTCGGCCTTTGGCCTCCTTTTCCAGGTGTCTCTTCAGCGTTTCAATCTTGTCCGGATCCAAGTCGTACTTTTTGAGCTCACTCTTGGACAACATTTGCACTTTTCCGTTCTCGCGCTTGGCCACTACGTCCACTTTCTCTTCGCCAACGGACGCCACCCGCCCCTTTTCGATTCGTTTTCCTTCTGTCCCGACCAACTTCTGAGCGCCAACCTCAATATCTCCGACGATAGGAATTTCGGACAGCGGAATCCCCGAATCCACTAGCTCCTGGGATAATTGATACTCTCTCATTGCTTCCCAGTCAGCAACATCTTCGTGGGCCAGAACTTCGTGGCAATCGACTGGATAGACTTCATCCTGTTGTGGTGGCAGGAACGCGACATCATTGCACAGACGCGGGGTGTAGACGACCATCAGATAGGAGCAGGTAGTGAGCTCCTTGATCCATCCGATCCGGTCCGTGGACTGGGGATGGCAATGAAACTGGATCTCAATCTTCCGGCTCTTGCCTGTTAGATCGCAAACAGTCCCACCCTCGAGCTTCTGGACCAGATATCGTGACCCTCCCTTGGTCTGGAGTTCTGCCATATCCGTGGTCGTTCTCTTCTGCATTGGTTCCTCATCGATATCATTTCGATCGTCTTTACGGGGAAATCTACCCAGGACAAAGGAATGGGTCGTTGGATCCTCCGTAGGCGGATAGCTGGGAATGCCACCTCCAGTCGGCAGAGCATGAAACTGCTTGATCTGCCTCTTGTAGCAAAGCGAATAGGACCACCACCCAGAAACGTAGTACATGCATTTCCCTTCCAATTCGCGGAGCAGCTCCAGCCCACGATCTGTTGCGCGCGCCAATTCCTTCTTTTCTTCGTCTTCGTTCGGCTCGTTCGCTTTGGTCTGATTACGATTGTCAAGGTCCACCCGTGGTATTTGGCAAAGGAATCGCTGTCCGTTGAGGTTCATCTCTTCGTAAAAGAATTCCGGGGTTTCACCATCTTCACCATCTCGTTTTGCTTTGTTTGAGCCCGACATGTAGACTTGTGCTTGTTTCTGTTCGACATTTGCGCCGCCGTATGCTGAAGCGTGCTGAGCTCTTAGCAGTTCGTTTGCTTGCGACTCGAGAACGTAGTCATCTGGGAATCGGACTTGGTACTATACGGTCACAACATGGTTAGCAGATCCCAGTAAAAATCCATCTATATGGCTGATCCTTCGCGAGCCTACCTGGGGATGTGCTAGTAAGTCATCGTGGATGTTGAACATCTTCTTGCCAGCCCACGCGCCAGACGTGGCATATGCCAGCGCCAGTAAAGGTGTGAATAACCATATGCATCGTGTCATGTTTTCAAATCAAGCCAAGTATAAATACGTTCCTCTGTTTCTCTCGTTGTCCGGAGCTGTCGCAGCAATGGTATCCGACGCTGATAGGGGAGCTTCCCCGCGGTGAGGTCGGAGCTCTCAGTGATGCGCAATCTTGAAACTGGTAATTCTCTTTCTGCTTGAAGCATTCAGAAATAGAAAATATCGTTGATTTATGGATTACAGAATTCGTCTAACCGACAACGATTTTCTGAAAAGGATGGAGGTGCAGGGAGATAACAGGCCAGCTGTGAATATCGGACCGAGCGCCGGCGATGATGGCACTGCACGTGCAAGTAACTATACAAAACATAGCAATATAATCAATTATATTAAGTAGAGCAAAGATCATAGATCAAACTAGAATGCACCCAAATATTTGCTGGTACATAAGCTCCAAGGTCATCAATGAATGTATCTAATCCGTAGGGAAACTAAATCTCCAAGGGATATATATGCTTGATGAACAGCTACAAGAATTTCTAGTTGTATCTGTGAAATCCCGTTTGGATTAGTGCTTCACATTTGACAATGTACATACGCAGTACACAAAAGTATGAGTCGCAGAATAACTGTGTCCAATAACCAGTTAGTTAACTAAGTTACTCTTAACTAACCTAGGCCAAATACATACCTTATTGCTCAGGCAGATATAATTCGGACTAAGGTTAATCCGTCGCGGTGCTGACAGAAGTCTGACAAAACGGTGGGTCAGCGGCGCAAACCCCACAGATCGAAGGTTAGTGATGGATTGGAAATCCTGAGAAGCCAATTGCGATGCGACAATTGCAAGCATGAACAAATGGCTTATGAGAATTAGAGCACCGTGACTAACGCTGACAGCTTGCTTTTAAATTCTGCTTCCCCCAGACTCACGAATTTTCCCTTGTGTTCTTTGCTACCGTGCCATTGTTGTATAAATAGCCCTCATCCGGGTCGATGAAACTGTTTCTCTCATTCTCAATTTGCATCATAGCAATCTTTCTTCGATATATTTACCAACCGGATCAAATTAAGGATCTAGTTTCTTATATTCAGGAACAAGTCCCTGCTACCTTGTCACAGTACTTGAACACCGACATCACAACTACTCCACCGAACACCGAGTACACACCTATCGTCCACCCAGTCACCGAAATGGCTCTTCCCCGTGCGATTCGTCAGGCTTTCCTTGCTATTGAGCAAGGCGAAGGTGCTGGCGCCCGTGTGCGCCGCTCCATTGGCACCATGAAGCTCCGCAACTTCAGTCCGTTCCTCATGCTCGACCATTTCACCATTGGCAAGGGCGCCGGTTTCCCCGACCACCCGCACCGCGGCCAAGAAACCATCACTTACCTCCTCTCCGGCGGTGTCGACCATGAAGATTTTGCAGGCAACAAGGGCACCATTGGCCCCGGTGACTTGCAATTCATGACCGCAGGAAAGGGTATCATGCACGCGGAGATGCCCCACGAGAACCCCGACGGTAGCCCCAACGTGGGTATGCAGCTTTGGGTCGATCTTCCGGCGAAGCTGAAGATGTGCGAGCCGCGCTACCGCGATCTGCGCGCTAGTGAGATTCCCTCTGCGAGCCTCGATGATGGCCGGGTTACTGTTAAGGTGATCTCGGGTCAATCGCACGGTGTCGATTCCGTCCGTGACCTCGCATACACTCCTGTTTGGATTCTTGATATCAAGATCAAGCCTGGTGGCAAGATCACCCAGCCTCTGCCCCAGGGTTGGAACGCATTCGCATACACTCTGGGCGGCACCACTGTCTTTGGCTCCAACGACTCGACTCGACTGATCAAGGAATACCACAATGTGGTTTTTGAGCAGGATGGCGGTTACGTGGAAATGTCTGTTCCTGACAATGCGGAATCCGACTCGCACATTTTCCTTGTAGCCGGTCAACCGCTCGACCAGAAAGTGGTTCAATACGGTCCTTTCGTGCTGAACACCCAGGAACAGGTTTACCAGGCTATGCTTGACTTCCAGACTTCGTCGAATGGATTTGAAAGAGTGCGTGGGTGGGAGAGTGAGATTGGCAAGCGTATGGCCTATTGATTTGATTGCGATATATATATATATATATATAAACAATGGCGTTTGGTTTGTACTTTAGTCATGATTGTTTACTTAGTGATTTGATATCGGTATAGCCTTCTGTTGCAATTTGCAGTTTAGTTCATATTAATGATCGCCACAATCTCGAGGCAATGCAGTTCCATCTTTGTACACAACAGCTATACTGATGAAGAGTAAGATTTCAATTAAAAAATCCAGAATCAATCAAACCTCAGATGTATATCTCCGACAGTAAGAAATATCCAAGGTTGTAGTTCAGTCTCGTCATCACCCATAGTCCAAGGGTTCTCGGATATTCCGAGCGGGTAAGCCGAGATGTTCGTTTCGAGACGAAACGACTAGGCTCGGAAAGATGAATTTGACGATGATCCGAATAAGGGAGAGATTAGTGATTGATTAGATGCCCGGTTTCGGAAGACGGAGGTCATTCTTGCCTCCGATTCCGACTTCATTCTTCCGTGCAGAAGTTAAGAAATGCTGATTGAGATCAGATAATGCACCTCGGGATCTCAGTTCAGCCTCAACTCTTTCTGCACCTCAACCTCAACAACCACAGCCATCTCTTTCATAATCACAATACTCTCCAATATTGCTATCATTTCAACATCTACTTCATGGGTGACGCGTTACCAGGGCTTAGCCCTGCAATCTTCTACAACTTCCGTCTCCACTGCCTGGACGCGTGGACCAACTTTGGCTTCTCCGGAGTCCCAACGATACCGATAGAGCCCTTAGTTGCTTCAAATCGTGGGCCCCAGGCAATTTGGTTTGGTTTTAGCTTGGTTCAAGAACGCTGCTAAAATGGGGGGCATACGTCAACCCTCCCAAGGCCCGTCAGCCTTAAAAGGGACGGGTTTTCTTTGGTTGGATAGGATAGGGGAATAAATAGTTTTTCCTGCCACTCTTTCATTCCTTGTTCCTTAATTTTATGTGGTTATAAAGATGAAGCTTCATCCACTTGCTCTTTTGTCGACCCTTTTGGGTTCGGCTCTCGCATTGACAAACTCCTCAGAGGGCCTCCTGAAAGCTGATGGAGGTATGTATACGCCACGAGACCCTGGATGATCATTCACACTGACAATTGTAGTCGCCCTTGGTGTATGGCAAGAAGCCTACCAAAAAGCCTCGCGCTTCGTCTCCCAACTCAGCACCGCCCAGAAAATCCAGCTAATCACCGGCAACGATGTCAACACCACTGACGGTACCTTCACGGCCCTCCAGTTCCTTGACGGTTCCATGGGTCTCCAGGACTACTTCTACGCCTCTGCGTTTAGTCAGAGCTCGGCTCTGGCTATGACCTGGGACAGGGAGGCCATGTACGACCAGGCCCGTGCCGTGGCTACTGAGTTCTATCTCAAGGGCGTCCAGGTTGTTAATGGACCTACGACGCAGCCAATGGGCAGGACTGTCTGGGGTGGTCGTTTGGTTGAGACTTTTGGCCCGGATCCGTATCTCAACGGTATTGTTACTGGGTTGAGTGCCAAGGCCTACGTTGATACTGGTGTAATTGCGGGTGCCAAACACTACATCCTCAATGAGCAGGAAACGAACCGCACGTCAGGCGGCGGCCCTGGGGGAGCTGGTGGTGCTCCTGGCGGGATGGGAGGATCAAACTCCTCGTCGACCTCCATGTCACCATCGAAGCGTGTGGCTCCGGGGGGCTCTGGCTCCAGTTCTAGCTCCGCCCCCTACTCATCGAACGCTGATGACAAGACTTTGCACGAGATGTATCTGTGGTCGTTCTACGATGGTGTCAAGAATGGACTGGGAGCTGTCATGTGCGCCATGACCAAGGTCAACAATACACTATCCTGCGAGAACTCGGACGTCCTGCGTAGACTACTCAAGAGCGAACTCGGATTTCCCGGTATGGTCTTCCCAGACACCATGGCGCAGCAGCACGCCTTGGCCAGTGCAGTCAACGGTCTCGACTACGGATCCAGCAGCCTCTGGAGCACATCGACCATGAAGCAATTCCTCTCAAACGGCAGCCTCCCGCAAGCCCAACTAAACGACATGGCCATCCGCAACCTCATGGCCTACTACCACGTCAACCTCGACAACGGCACCCAGCCAGCTACCGCGGACAAAGATGCCTACGTCGACGTTCGCGCAGACCACTCCAAGCTCATCCGCGCCAACGGCGCCAAATCCCTCGTCCTGCTCAAGAACACCAATAACGCTCTGCCCCTGAACAAACCACACACAATGTCCATCTTCGGTGCACACGCGGGCCCCGCCGCCGCCGGCCCAAACATGGAGTTCAGCGTCCAGGGCTCCGGTCCTACCTACCAGGGCCATTTGGCTACAGACACGGGATCCGGACAGAGCTCGTATCCTTATCTCATCACCCCGCAACACGCACTTACTACCAAGGCTGCCGAGGACGGCACCATGATCCGTTGGATCCTCAATGACACATACAGTGGTGGTAGCGGCTCCGCATTGGTTATGCAGGGCTCAGATAGCACGGCCGTGACGCCATCCATCTCCACATATGCCGAGAACACGGACGCCTGCATCGTCTTCCTGAACGCACTGGCTGGCGAAGGCGCAGACCGCACGGAACTATACAATGTCGATCAGGATAACCTGGTGAAATCCGTTGCGGAGAACTGCAACAACACCATCGCCGTGATCAACACCATCGGAGCGCGTCTTGTTGACCAGTGGATCGGAAATGACAACATCACGGCCGTCGTGTACGGCTCCCTCCTAGGCCAGGAATCTGGTAACTCGATCGTGGACGTTCTCTACGGCGACGTGAACCCTAGCGGTCGTCTTATCTACACCATCGCCAAGAACGAGAGTGACTACAACGTTGATCTTTGCTATACCGCACAATGTAACTTTACCGAAGGTACTTTCCATTCCCCCTAAATACCATATTCTACTAGTACTAAATGCAGAAGGCAACTACATCGACTACCGCTACTTTGACGCCTACAACAAAACCCCCCGCTATCCCTTCGGCCACGGCCTCTCCTACACAACTTTCAACTACTCCTCCCTCCACATCTCCCCTCCCACCCCGTTACCTGCATACCCAACAGGAACCCCCTCCGTCGGCGGTCCGACAGACCTCTGGGATACCGTCACTAACATCACGCTGACCATCAAAAACACGGGCTCCCGTGCTGGTGCTGAGGTGCCGCAGTTGTACATTGAGTATCCAGAGGCCGCGAAGCAGCCTGTTCGGCAGCTGAGGGGATTTGATAGGGTGGAGATCGCGAAGGGGGGGAGTGTGGAGGTGAAGTTTGGGTTGAGACGGAGGGACATCTCGTACTGGGATGTTGGGGCGCAGAAGTGGGGGGTTGCTGGTGGGAAGTATGGGGTTAGGGTTGGGGCGAGTTCGAGGGATGTGAGAGTTGAGGGGGAGTTTGAGGTTAAGACTGTTTGAGTGGCTTCCTTGAAGTGTGGTAGTCTTTTGCTTCGATACGTTGCGTATCTATCTAGAGTATGCGTACTAAGCATAATGCTCCTGAATTGTTCTTGATAACGAGTGTGGCTACACAGTTGAACAATGTGAAACAATCCTGGTTATACCTATGCTCCTACCTTACCCTATATCTATGATTTATTCTCGTCCCTAACTAACATTCAGAGCGCAAAAAGAGTAGCTTGTCTATCTTACAACTCGCATACAGCCCCGAGCACTTCATACTCATCACAAACAATGACATCAGGACCTGATAACCCAAACATCAAACTACGAAACCGATTACTTGGCAAAGTGCAAATCATATCCAAGCCATCGGCGAGCATTCACACCCGCGACGTCCAAACCAGGAGTACCATAGGTCAACGGCGCAAAGAACCAGAATCCATAGATCGTAGCGCCAAGAATAACCAGGGTAGCGATCCATCCTGCGACGATGGACTTCGTGCCCATACGCTCGGAAGCCTGCACAAAGCGACGGGGAGCAGCGGTGCGGGACTTGCCGGATGGGTCGTCAGTGGTCTCTGCAGTGGTCTGTTTAACGGAGATTGGCTGGAGGTTGAAGATGAATTCAACCAGGGCACCAGCCACCAGGGCAGAGGCCAGATGAGCGGGGAGGTAGTGGTGCAGGAAACGTTGGCGGCCCATGAGCCAGAAGGGGAAGTAGTGAGCTGCCCAGCAGAGGTAGAAGAAACCAGTGCTGTTGTACACGCGGGAGCGGGTACCAGGGCCCCAGACTGTTCATGTTAGTTTCAAAACTATCGGGAAAAGATGAAAGGAAACATACTCTCTTCCAAAGCATCGACTCCACGTCGAAGAGACAGCTGGTCCGCACCAATGATACCAGCAAAAACAGCCAACAAACTGCTAGCAATCCACCATCCAACGGGGTTACCAAGGAAGTAGATCTGCTCCCGTGTGCTTTCCTTGGTCCAGAAGCTGACACCGCGCAGGAGGAATGGCCACTGGAAGGGCTCACTTGCGTATGGGTGGCTGCTGGTCAACGCATTGTTGTGCAGGAACATGGCCCGCTGCAGTTCGAGATACTTCCGGAGGAATGGCAGCTGCTTTACCTTGCGCTCTTCCTTGGACAGACGAGGACTGTCTGCCGGCAGCGACTCAATGCTGTCTACGTACCACAAGTTGCTGGACTGCAGGATGTTCTTGTTTCCGTTGATTTCGGCTTGCTTGAAACCCCAGTCCGGCAAGGGTGTTGTGTGCGTCCACATGGCCACGCGGGTGGGAACGTGGATCAGCTTGAAGTGACTCGACAGAGTTCGGAAGTCCTGCTGAGCCTTGCCGTTTTCGATCTTGATCTCAAACAGCGTGTCGTTGTGTCTCTCGCCATCGGCCAATTCTTGCGTAACAGTGGTGAACTCCTGATTGGTTGGGAAGAAAGGCGAGGCCACATCGTGGGTGAGAAGAATAGAGTTCGTTCCCAAATGACGCAGTTGAATAATGTCGCCATTCTTCACCGAATGAACCTCGCCATCGGTCAAAGGCACAGTAGGCAGAATCTGCCAGTGGTTGTTCGTGTCATTAAAAGGATATCCGGTAACTTGCTGGCCCTGGCTCGAAATCCGTCCGTCGTCGTAGCGCAGAGGATACCGCTCCCAGTGGCTGTGGAGAAGGGTCTTGGTGTCCTTGTGCTTGATAGTGATACTGTCGAAGTACTGAATGCCAACAGATTGCGCGGCCATGGCATTGTCACTCAGCGTTTCCTGGAACTCTGGCGTCATGAAATCATCACCGGGACCGGAGCGGTTAAGGATCGTGAAGTGGACCTGGAACCAGAAGAGATAGAAGAACAGGGGCAGGATGACCAAGCTAAGGAAACGCGCCCCAAAATGCTTGCCCCATTGGAACATGGAGAGCGCACCCCGTGGACGTCTGATGTCCAGCAAGTTCCACAAGTCGACAACGACCGCAGCACCAATGGTGATGAAGGTGAAGACACCGACGTATTTGGTCGAGATGACACAGCTTAGCGACACACCAGTCAACAGGAGCCACTTCCACCACTTCCGAGTAAACGGATCATGACGCAACTTGTAGAAACGGATGTAGCACAGAACGCTCAGGGCCATAGCGATCACCAGGGTCGAGTCCATGAGAATCAAGCGGTCCTCACCAATATGGGCATTGTCAAACAGAACCAGGCCGGCCGACAACACGCAAGCAGGCAGGGAATATCCTGACTCCCACATGATCTGGAACACCACTGGCACGGTGAGGGCACCGAGGGTCGCGGGCATGGCACGGAGTGCGACATAGGGGACCTTGTTCTCAATGTACGATTCGCCGATGTTCTCGAACAGGTAGTGGCCGTCATATCCAATCATCCATCCCATGAAAGCGAAAAGAAGTTTACCGAACGGAGGGTGGACGTCGAAGAAGTAGGTGCGTTGGAGGTAGTATGAGGCAAACTAGAACAAAGCAACCAAAGTTAAGCCTGTGTCTCTCGGAGTAGGCGTTGGAACTCACCTTTCCGAAGTGCACCTCATCAAAAATAACTTCATTGGGGTAAGAGATGCCCCAGAATCGAGTGATGAACGCGAGCACAGTCAGAATGGCCATGGCCAGCCTATAGCTCCATTCCGATTGATGCTTAGGAGCCACGGAGCCCCCTTGGCCAGCAAGTAACGGCGAAGATGCATCGTCCGAAGCGTAGTCCGCCTCCTTCTTTCCGCCTCTCTTACGGAGAGACGGCGAAGTGCCAGACATGTTGAACGAAAATTGTATAATTAAGAAATCAAGAGAGTGACCAGGAGTAGAAGAACTGCGGAATTAACAGGGGGGTTAGTTTAGGACAACAAGAGGCACTAACACCATCACGGACCAGGACAGCACACTTACAAGAAGCAATTCAACAAAAGGAATCAAAAGAAGACCATGAGCAAAAGCGAAAAGGAGAGGCGACGGTGAGGAACTGGTTGCGATGCGGATTGCGTGTCGTTTTTGGGCGGATGTTTTGGCTTCAACGGAACGGAAAAGGCGGAGGCCCGATATAGGAGTATACACCAATTTGGGGTTTCATGTGTAAAAAAATATATAAATGCACTTGGTTTTATTCCGTATATAATTTGCTATTCAATTGATAGCAACCCAACTCCCAAGCCATACTATATATCTATGCCTAGACTCCGTCCAAGACACGCTGGAATCAACAAAAGGCTCAAATCAAAGCAAAAACAACAAAAAGTCGTTATTCGTCAACATCAGTCATGTCCAGCAAATCCAATTCCGTCTTAACTAAAGACTGAAACTCCGTTCGAGAGATCCCTGTGCTCTTGGCTAGCCGGAACAGACTCTTGATGTTGGATGTGATGTGCTGTTTGACTCCTACTTCACACGCAGACCGGTTCTCTGCTTCCAATTCAAGCTTCGCCACTGCATCGGAGCTGGCAGACGAGTCCGACGACGGACGGGGGTGATTGAGCGACATGACACTCTCCTCGTTGGCTGCTCCTGCTGGGTAGCCGTTGGTCCGCGAAGAGTCTGTAGCATCGGACCCATTAACCTGCCTTTGCAGGAGACTGGCCAGCAGGTCCCCATTGAGTGAGCTCGGTCCCACCTCGGGCTGTTCCTCCTCAGGATCATGGTTATCCATAGCTGGCTGCACATCGCCGTATCGAGAGAAATACGATGCCTCAGATGCGGTTTGCTGTTCAAGGAAGGAGACAGGATTCGGGGCTGGTGTCTTAACAGCTGGGGTTCGTCCCGGTGTCGCATCGTACTGGGCCCAGTATGCAGCATCATCTTCGTCCTCTTCTTGCTCTTGCTGTCCTTGACCGTCTTGCTTGACACGTTCATCATTCTCCGCAGCCCGCAGCGCATCCTCCATCAACCTCTCCTTGGACTGCGCATTCGCCTCCCCAATCGAAGTAGACCATGTCCGCTCGTCCTCCGCCTGTCCCTCTCGGGGTAGCAATTCAGCCAGTCGCCAGCCTGGTCCTTCATTCTCTTGATCAGGTGGGCACCAAAGGTAGATAGCCTTTAAGCAGTACTCGGGAAGCACGACTTGTGCATGGAGCGTTTCTTCGTCAATCCGCTTGTAGCTCACGGGCAGTTCATCGGGCAGCTCGATCTCCCCCGAGACGGGGTGGGGCTCGAAATTTGTGCCGTCCACGAGAGTCTGAAGCTCCTCTCCTTTCTCTGATTTCCACGTAAGTAATCGGAGCCATGAATCACTTGGCGAAACCGAAACAGATGTGAGGAACTGGACTCGTTGGCGCAGAATCGGGGACAAAAGAGGGAGGAGAGCCGGAGGAGGGCGTGGCGATACGAATGCGGTGGGGAGGCATGCCAGGATGGGAGGCAGTAATGTGCGGGGATCGGGAGGATGTATAAGTTCGACCATGTTGTTTGATATGGTATACTCAGTTGAAGCAGTTGGATGAAGGTGATATAAAAGACGAGGGTGGCTAAAGAGTCTTTGTTGGCAGTTCAGAAGATGCGTTTGTTTATCGTTATCAGCGGTGGACCAAACGGGTCTTCTGTATGGATCGGTAGTACGCAGTAGTATGAGTATTTCAATTACAACAAAGCAAAAAGAGCATAGGGAGAGAAGCGGCAGCAGGGAAGCCTCACTCTTTTAACTGTTACTCCAGAGCACTTCTCCGTACTCTTGCACGCCTCTCCTTTCGCCCGGCGTGGGTCAATGGCGCTTTTTGCGGGGTCGAGTTGGAGCACCCAAAGGAGAAATGGAGATAGAGTTGCCCAAAGGGCTGTGGCAAACACCGATTCTCGATCTGTCCTCCATAGTATGTAGAGGAGCAGAGATAGATTATTTTTGTGTAGACATATGACCTGTGCTATATTGATGGACCATGTGCATGATTGATGGTGAGAAAACGAGGTTTGCCGTCCGGTGACAGATACAATTACAATGGTTTGCTTGCGATGTTGGCACCGAGAATTCCCCAAACGGGAAAAACGAAGCTATACAAATTGGACGAAGTTGCTAACAGCTACTCTATTAAGTGTCACAATTGTGTGCTCTGTACTTTGTACCATTCGGGTACCGATAGCTGATATACTCTGGCGAGGTCAGCCCCAAGGATCTGCGCGGACTATGTAGCCCACCGGGCTATTTGGCTATTATTGATTCCTCGAACATCGACTTTGAGTTTATCTTGCTTTTTCCAGCTGGCCCACTGTGATGGTCAATCCGAAATCTCTGCGGTCAGAATGTTGCAGCTTACCGGTCTATCAATGCATGCACACTGATTAGTGACAATGCCAGCGTGCATCCCTCGAATCTTCTTTTTATTTAAGGCCTCAGCCTTGCTGTTAGATTTTATGAGAACTTCTCTTCAATAATTCCATCAATTTAAGAAGAATGATTGACACCACAGAGTCTCATGTCGATACCACCGCCAAAAAAGACCATCCCTTCGAGGAGTCGGTGGAAAACAGGAACAGGATAATTATTAGCAACGATGTCTACAGCAGACTCCAACCAGAGGAATTCACGAGTCTGGAGAAAAAGGTCCGACTCAAAATCGACATTCGCCTCTGCACAATCGCAGGTACCTTGTGCTGTCTGAATCTGCTCGACTCGGGCATTCTCTCTTCAGCCTCGGTCACGACCATGTTCGACGACTTGGATCTCCACGGCACACGATACTCCGTCTCCATCTTCATATTTACCATCGTCAATGTGGTCTTTAAGCTTCCTAGCACTGTGGCCGTGCGACTTGTCGGGCCACGTCTCTGGCTCGCGTCCACCACGTTCTGTTTCGGTGTGATTACTCTCTGCACGGCATTCATTCACACGTGGGGACAAATGATCGCCCTGCGCGTGCTGCTGGGGGTTGCCATGTCCGGAATCTATCCTTCTATGACCTATCTCGTCAGCGTGTGGTATACCCGGCGGGAGCAGCAGCTTCGCTTCGCTGCGATGCAATCTGGAGAAGTGCTCGGGTTGGCTACGGGCAACATTGTCAATTACGCCCTTAACCACCTCCATGGCAAGGGTGGGCTGGAGGGCTGGCGCTGGATGTTTCTCGTCCAGGGTCTCATCGCATGTGTGATTGGTATCGGCACATATTGGTGGATGATTGACTTTCCGGAACAGGCGCATCGCAGCTTTCGTTTTCTGACAGAGAGGGAAGCATATATAGCATCTCAGCGGGTTCAGCATGATCGTGGCGATGTCGTCGCTGAGCCGTTCTCATGGAGCAAGGTCTGGGTGTGCTTTGCGGATCCCAAACTTTATGGGTTTTCTGTCATGTTCTTTCTGCTGAATTTGGTGTCGACCTCCCTAAGCTATTTCCTCCCTATCATCCTGCAATCTGGGATGGGACTCTCCAGCAATGCATCCATCATCCTGTCAACTCCGGTATGTTCATTTCTTTGGTTTCAAATAACAATGGCAGTGCTAAGCTCAACAGCCATACTATTGGGCCGTCATCCCCGTTCTTTTCACCTCCATAATCGGAGACGCTTACCGCATCCGCGGTCCTCTTATCATCTTCAACTCCTTTTGTCTCATCGCTGGCTTCCTAATGCTGGGCCTCCCCTCTCAAGTCACAGTCCGCTACATCGGCACCTTCCTCGCCACTGGTGCATACGTCTCCAACTGGGCGGCGCTGAATGCATTCATGGCCAACAATATTGTTGGTCAATGGAGGCGAGCCACCGTTGCAGCGGCCGTGGCGGCATGCAATGGCCTAGGAGGCGTGGCGGGGAGTTATATCGTAAGAGAGCAGGAGGCGCCACGGTATCCGACTGCTGTGTGGGTGTCTGTTGGCTCACATATTCTTATGATTGGGATCGTGGTTATGTTCACGGTGTACTTCTTTCTGTGTAATCGGAGGGCAATTCAAAGGGAAACGGTATGTCGTTCTAAGGTATCTGATACCTGTAACATGATTGATACTAATAATTTGCAGTTAACATTCAAGTATACTTATTAATAGAATAGTCACGAAGCATATGTTATAGATGTCCATTTAAGATGACGAGCAATGAACTTATGGAATACGTATCTATCCACGTCCTTCTAACCTCGAAGTTTCTATATTACTGCTAGATGGGAATATCCTAATTGGTTTGAAGAACCGGAATATGAAACGGTTTACAAAGATCATGCCGTGGCTCATTTCTTCACGAACTATGGACTATCCGCCAGGCCTTATCAAATCGTCCCTGCATTCGCGGCACAGTCAATACGCTCAAAGTAATATTTCCTTCCTTTTCCTCATACTTACCCTCATTGTTCTACTACCTATTATGATATCGGGTCTTTGAATTCTACAGCTTGAGGGTATACATCGCTACCTACCATCTTCCATACTTCACACGGCACCTCGAAATTGTACCAGATTTCAAATGGCAAGGACTTAACTCCTTGGTTCGAATAATAGTCCCAAGAGCATAATACCCAACCCTCTTCATTAACGATGGCTATCACGCTCTAGCATTCGATGTGGCCTATCCTTATATTGATGGCATACTTGCATTCAGAGAACCAGGTGCGATATAGGTCGACTATGTATTGATGGAAGGGTACTTGGCCCGACTTTTCGTATCTTAGTCCACAACACAGTGTGTATTTCTTGGTTTGTGCTGAACAGTTTGCAAGCACGGCAAGCCCTACATGGACGTTTTCCCACCAAATGACAAGATACAGAATCCTTAAGTGGATCGAGATAGACGTGTATGATATGATGGATACAAGTACATGACCAAGGGGTATATGCTAAGCTAAAAAATAATTATGGTAAGAACATTACGTGAATGACATGTACCGCCAACAAGGATATATGCCACAAAAGATAAAATGCATGCAATTCAACCCACTTTATCCTTCTGCTCCAACTTCCCAACCAACCGCTTCATCCCCGTCCACTCCTCCGAAGATACATCCTCAGGCGTACCACTGAGCCCCTTCCCGACTTCGAAGACGGTAACGACACCGTCGAGTCCACCAGTTGCCAGACGTCGTCCCTCACGCTCTTCCCATGCAACCTTATTCAAGCTGCGGGTGATGATACCAGCGCGGCCAGTGGATGGCGTGGCCCGCACGATGGGGACTTCGGTATCTGTGTACAGGTCCCAGACTTCGAGGTGGCCAGCACCGTCGACGAGGGAAAAGACACCGGGGCGGTGGGGCGACCACCTCGCGTCATAGACAATATCTTCGCGGTTGATGTCTAGAATAGGAGATACCACTTGGGTCGCTGCGGCAATGGAAGTAGCGGAGGCGGTGGTCGCTGGAGGGCGTACACGCCACAACCTGACACTCCAGTCCAGACTCGAACTCAGCATCAGATCACCGAGATCAACCGGGCCTCGAGCGGGATGGAATGCTGTTGACATGATGGGAGCTGTGTGGCCCCGGTACGCGAGACGGCGGTCTGTACCCGCCTTTGCGCCGGCTCGGTCGTAGCGGTGGCATGGATAAATTCCGCCGTCTTCTGTACCGACGATGAAGAATGTTGGGTCGGATTGTGGGAAGGACATGGTGGTAGGTGCGATATCTTCGGTTTTGGATGGCGGGATGGACGTCAGTTCGAGGTATTCTTGGGGTTGGGAAAGCATATCGACTGTCCACCCGCAGACAACTCCGTCGGTCGATGCAGTTAGAATGTTGTGAGCGTTTTGTGTACCGACAATCGAGATGCTGTAAACTGGGTGGGCGTGTCCGGAGCCGGTGAGCGGCGTCTTCTGTACAGGCGCACCCCCGCCTGCACGCGACGAACGGGTATCCCATAGCAGGACCTGGCCGGAATAAGATCCACCAACAATAAGGTTAGGGTGGAACGGAGAGAATTTGGCCGTCAATATGTCTGATGTCGAGTGAAAGACGTATTCCGGTCGGGAGTGCAAGTGTTGGTTCCATATTTGGACGAGACCGTCTGGTTCATGAGGGGCCGAAGGGTTCTTGGTGTAAGAGGCCAGGACCAGTTCGGGGAACTATGGCAGTCAGATTTTGTACATAATGGGTAGATACAGTTCACACAAACCTTTGGAGAGAAGCTTAGGTCGCTAATCATACGCTTTTTGCTCCACCGGTCGTCCCAAAACTGGCAAACTTCCTTTATTCCTCTCCTCTTCCCGTGCTCTTCATCCTCCTCCATATCACCGTCAATACCTCGTAATTCATAATCCGCTAGAACGTCGTATTCTTCATCAAGTGCACGCTCGATAACCTTCGCTGACCGGTCCACAAAATCCAGGAAGTCTTCAGAAGAGGTAACCGCCTTGAGCTCATCTTCCTCCAGAGTACGTAGGGGGTATCGTAGTTGCGACGACTGGTTAGCGGCATCCTCGTCTGCTGATGCCTGAGTGGCCTGTATTTCCTCCTCGATTTCCTTGCGAAGCTTCTTCCGGATTTCCTCATCGCGCAGACGATCCTTCTTACTCCGGCGCTTGGGCTGCGTAGGATCCTGGGGGTCACCACTTTCTGATCCCACCTCGCTTTCAGAGTCTGATTGTGGTCCCAGATCGTCTGTTTGTATGCCTTTGCTGTAAGTGACGACTTCTGGCCTAGGCGTGGGAGCTGGTGGTAATTCAGGGGCAGCCACAGAAGCCTCCGCGGAAACCGTTTGAACGGCAATTGATGTAGAAGTCGGTCGCGTAGACGGGGCAAAAGACTCTGTATTCTCTCCGCTTATCTGACTGGCGCTCAGCACCGAATTTGGCCTGCTGTCTTTTCGCGACGTGCCATCTGTTCCATCGGGACGGTCGACGAGACGGGAGATCAAGTCGTCGAGCTCTGCTCTGCTGTCTGAGCGGCTTGGTACTGGTGATACAACCTAACGACGATGATTAGGACTCTATCGAGAAACGTCCTGTACAAGTACACCATCCAAGGAGTAAACTCATACCTCTGAAGTCTCTCCGCTATTGGCCCTGCTCAGACTGAACTCCTGCTGCCGCAACTCCCTTTGTCGTTTCAATTCCGCGAGCTTGGCTCTTTTGGCGAGAATTTCCGCCTTGCGCTGTTGCATCGACGACATGTTGAGTAGATATGCAGAAATGTCCAGTCGATATAGATAGCGAACTCGTTGTTTTGTTCACTCCCGTGTCCGCACTCCGGACAGGCGGATGACATAAGCAGCAGCGAAACGGACGGCGGACGGGACCGGAAAAACTCGCGTACAGGGACTTCGTCGTTCCCTAACGAGAACGTCTCTTGGGATCACTGTGTTTCTGCCCCGGAATTGCCAATTATCGAACCGGTCGAATACCCCTTACGAGCGACCCGGCTCTTTTTATCTTTGATTTGTCTTCTTCATTGCCGCTCCGGAAGCCAGGGGTCTTCGCAAAATGTCCACTTCGCAGGGTGTTAATGTGAGTTGCGTTGCTTGTCTCTCATCCGTCCGCAGGGACCCGGCAATTGGTAGTGGACTGACCTGATGTTTCTACTTCTTTTCGCAAACTACAGGTTCTCCGCTATTCGGCTCTCGCTGCCGGTTTTGCGTACGGTGTCTACCACCAATCTTCGCTCAACTCCCAGGCTAGACGTGCGGAGGCCGACCGTCAATATGCCCGTAAAGCAGCCCTGATCGAGCAGGCTAAGGCAGAATGGAAGAAGAAGACCACACCTCAGGAGCCCCAGACACAAAACAGTGGAGGTATGTTTCCCGGTCCGGCAATTAGAATGCGATCCGGCATCCCATCATCTTGCGCAACCCCGGAAGAGGGGGAGGGTGACAGACGAGATAACTGACTCTCCCGTGCAGTTATTTCGGATCCCGCGGACAACCGGTTTGACTTGGAGGCCTACTTGAAGGCGAAGCTCGGGGAGTAAACGGATCATGGAGATGACTGACGGTTGAACATGCAATGAGGAAGAGTTGGCAATTATCGTTTCAGTGCAAAGATCGTGCCTCTCCAGGGTACGATACGGGCTTCATCCCGTTGTGTATTATTTGTTTGGTATAATTCCCAGAGTCGTGTCTTTGCGAGCGAAAAGAAGGAATGATTTTTCTCTTTTAATTACTAGACATTATCTCTGAATCTTGTACATACCCTGGGCTGTTGTGCAGCTGTACTATGTACACGACAGTTAAACCAGAGAAAGCAAGTATTTGTTTTATTATCCCACTCTGATGTTCCGCTGGCTTGCTTTGCCTCTGTCAATGCCCGGTGCCCAATGCTGTTGGCCCCAAACCATGTCCCATGAACCATTATCCTGGAGAATTCGGGAGAGTGGATAACCTGGAGTCATGATGCGATGGGTATGTCCAAGTGCTTAACATATGTGGTATCTGCGTCTTCAAATTTTCGCCTCAACTCTTTCCCAGGAGCGCCATGACCTCATGCAGTCCTTTGACCTGATGATCATCTGGACCATGAGATGGAGCAATTGGTTTCGGGAGTAGCAGCTTAGCTTCTCCATCCCATTTCCACCCGCAGTTCGTGAATATCTGGAGTATATCGGGATTTCCCTGCTGTGCAGCGGCAGGATTGAGCCCAAGATAACTTGCTGCCGTTTCAGGCCTGATCGCCTCGTAAGTGTAGCTGAGTTCTTCTAAAGTCTTGTTTTGGAAATACACTAGAGACGGGTATAAGTCAGTGCGATAAGGTTATGGTCCGGGCACTGCTTACTTACCCTCATATCTTTGCACTAACGGCTGGAGTGGCTCCGGCCACGGCATCTCTCTGAGGTAACGGTAAACATGCTCATGGCTTCTCTGCCAGACCGCGCGCAGGAGGATTGTACAATTCTGCAATAAAGAGTTATTCTCGATTAGGTTTTGCGGAAGTCGTTTCGTCAACATGCGGGCTTCGGAACTGTTTGCTATCGTATTAGCGCATCGATGACCTAAGCTTCGACGAGAACAACCACGTACAGCTCTTCAATGAGAAGATGCGAGAAGAAAAAGAAGGAGTAGAATAAGTTTAGAAGCTCCTGATTCCCGTTGCTGTCTGCCAAAAGAAGAGCTTGTCCCTCATACTGTGATAGTGTGTCATAGAGCTCGAACGGCGTCGCAGCGGATTTGAGGATCGACGAGAGCTGTTTTTGGGAGAGAGGTGGTAGATCCATCGTGTCCTATAAAGACTATCGTTTTGCAGGTAAGATATCTCAAGACGTGAGCTCTCACTCAGCGTAAGTATGGTTGTGATATGAAGCTATCCGTGCGGGGAGCGGAGAGTTGCGTACCTGGTGCCAAGAGAGCGACCTTCAACTGAGACCACCTTGCAACCAACACCATCTTAACCCTACGACAACCTCTCATTCACCCCCCATCGGAGTGGCCAAATTGGACGAAGAGGCCATTCTTTATTGTTTCTTTTTTATTGGCATCTCGTCCTCCTTTTTCTTGCCTGGCCATTATGGCCGACGCACCCGTCGATGTTCTGCTGAAAGGCAGCTCCGGCAAGAACATACGCGGCCTTCTGCGCATTATCATTCTAGTTACTATCGCAGCGGCCGCAGTGTCCAGTCGTCTGTTCAGTGTTATCCGTATGTTACTAAGAATTATAATCCTCTAAACGATTTCGATTGCAAGTTCAATTGACCGAGTTGCTAACGGTTTCTCTGCTTATCAGGTTTCGAGAGTATCATCCATGAATGTATGCGTGTCCAATCCGTCTATTCCCTATACCACCAGCAAGTCCTCGAATCCTGCACTCACGATCGCAATACGGGTTCAGATGTTGGAAAGGAACTTGGAAATGCTAATGTGATCTCCGTGTCTTAGTCGACCCCTGGTTTAACTTCCGGGCAACAAAATACCTGGTTCAGAATGGTTTCCACAGCTTTTGGGATTGGTTTGACGACCGTAAGTGGCATACAGCTGCCAATTGAGACACGGAGGGCTTTACTGATTGCTGCTATCTTCAACCATTAAGGCACGTGGCATCCCCTGGGACGTGTCACTGGTGGCACACTCTACCCCGGTCTGATGGTGACCAGCGGCGCGATTTACCATCTCCTACGCTTTCTTACGCTTCCGGTTGATATCCGTAACATCTGTGTTCTGCTCGCGCCTGCATTCTCCGGTCTCACGGCCTTCGCAATGTACCTGTTGACCAACGAGATGTCTTCGTCTCCGTCCGCTGGTCTCCTTGCGGCTGCTTTCATGGGAATTACCCCCGGATATATCTCCCGCTCCGTCGCCGGTAGCTATGATAACGAAGCCATTGCCATTTTCCTGCTCGTTTTTACCTTCTTCCTGTGGATTCGGGCTGTCAAGAATGGCTCCATCATGTATGGAGCCCTGACAGCGCTGTCCTACGGTTACATGGTGTCGGCCTGGGGTGGATATGTTTTCATCACCAACTTGATTCCTCTGCACATTTTCGTCCTTCTGTGTATGGGAAGATACAGCACTCGTCTCTACATTAGCTATACTACATGGTATGCTCTGGGAACTCTGGCAAGTATGCAGATTCCGTTTGTCGGTTTCTTGCCGATCCGGAACAGCGATCACATGTCTGCCTTTGGTAAGATGCAGTGTTGGAATTCAGGAGAAATAATTTCGCTAATGTAATGTACAGGTATCTTTGGATTGCTCCAGCTGGTGGCTTTCGCTGAATTTGTCCGAGGCTATGTGCCAACCAAACAGTTCCAGAAACTCCTCACCAGCATGATCATCATCACCGTCGCCGTTGGCTTTGTTGGTCTCTCTCTGCTTTCAATTTCCGGAGTCATTGCGCCATGGAGTGGCCGTTTCTACTCGCTGTGGGATACCGGTTATGCAAAGATCCATATTCCCATCATTGCATCCGTTTCGGAGCACCAGCCGACCGCTTGGCCTGCGTTCTTCTTCGATCTGAACTTCCTGATCTGGCTATTCCCCGCCGGTGTCTACATTTGTTTCCGTGACCTGAAGGATGAGCACGTCTTCGTCGTCATCTATGGTGTCCTCGCCAGTTACTTCGCCGGCGTCATGGTTCGTCTGATGCTGACTCTGACTCCCATTGTTTGCGTTGCGGCTGCACTGGCCCTCTCCCACATCATCGACAACTATGTGACTATCTCGCCCCGCCAGGCCCAAGCCAAGTCGACTGAATCGTCTTCCGAGTCTCTCCGTTCAAGCCGTTCCCCCGTTGTTGGAATTTACTCTTACGCCTCCAAGGCTATCGTGACATCGTCTGTCGTGATCTACCTTCTTCTTTTTGTCGCCCACTGTACCTGGGTCACCTCGAACGCCTACTCGTCGCCGTCCGTTGTTCTAGCTAGCCGACTCCCCGACGGAAGCCAATTTCTCATTGACGACTACCGTGAGGCCTACTACTGGTTACGTCAGAACACTCCCCAGAACGCCAAGATTGCGTCCTGGTGGGACTACGGCTACCAGATTGGTGGTATGGCTGACCGTCCAACTCTCGTGGACAACAACACCTGGAACAACACCCACATTGCCACTGTTGGAAAGGCCATGAGCTCCCCCGAGGAAGTCAGCTACCCGATCCTTCGCGAACACGACGTTGACTATGTGCTCGTCGTTTTCGGTGGTCTGCTCGGATACTCTGGTGACGATCTCAATAAGTTCTTGTGGATGGTCCGTATCGCCGAAGGTATCTGGCCCGATGAGGTCAAAGAGCGTGACTTCTTCACGGCTCGTGGCGAGTACCGTGTTGATGACCAGGCCACTCCTACCATGCGCAACAGCTTGATGTAAGAACCCATGCACATGTACATACGTGAAACAACTGCTAATTACGGAAATCTACAGGTACAAGATGTCCTACTACAACTACAACTCCCTCTTCCAGCAAGGCCAGGCCATCGACCGTGTTCGTGGCGTGAGACTTCCTGCCGAAGGACCCCAACTGTCGACGATGGAGGAGGCCTTTACCAGTGAGAACTGGATCATCCGGATCTACAAGGTCAAGGATCTTGACAATTTTGACCGTGATCACATGAGTGCTGCGGCCTTTGACCGGGGCCACAAGCGTAAGCGGGCTACCAAGAGACGGGGCCCTCGTGTTCTGAGAACCGAGTAAAAGCATTAGCTCAAGTGGTATAGAGGGTTCTCTTGCCTTTTCTTCCATCCTGGTTCTCGTTGCATTTCGTGAATAGGCAAATATATAAAATTGTTTTCTCCAGGTCTATTTAATTGCTAAGGTAGCGGAACCCCCGTAGTGAAATAATTCAAGTCAAGCCGGGACGGGAACAGAAAACTTGGTAGGATATCAATAACACATACTATACAGATCTAGATAACAAATAAGGAACTGGGAGGTATATCTTCTCGTGCCTCGAATCTCGAGTCAAGGTAAAGAGCCATCTTCTTGCCCCAAACTACCGCGGCCCTTTCGAGCAGCGGCTCGTGTTGGCTTCCTAGCCCTGACACCGACATATAGAAGCCTGGAATTGTATCTCCGTACAAAAAAAAAAAAAGGCCCATTGAGAATGACAGAAGGAATGCATAACTACCCGCATATACTCCTTGTTACCCCATTACACCATTTATCCTGTAGAACATCCGAATAGCGCTCACTTCATTTTCAGAAAAGAGACTCAGGGACGAATGCAATCACTGCTTCTTCGGCTCGGCGGGGGTATCGGGGACCTGGACATCGGAGAAGTCTTCCTGGCCGACGGCGCGGAGGGTGTAAGCGTCTATAAGCGATACAGTTAGCTTCTGTTCCTGGTTATCTCCACTTCTCACATAGCATGGAATGGAGGCAATTCTTCGCTGTTGTTTTCCTCTTCGCATAGATGAATCGGACCACTTACAAACACCAATCGTGAGCCCGCAAAGCGCCAACCCAGTCACCGCATTCTTGACCAGGTACGGCCGGCGAGCACGCAGGAGGGCCGCACCGGCGCGGTAGTCCTTTCCGTAGTAAGTCGAGTTGAAACTATTGGATCGAGAGTCAGTCAGTCAGCGTCGGATTTGCGGGATGCGATGAGGATGCGATGGGTGGGCATATGGGTTGGACGTACATTCCGGCGGGCATTTTGTATAGATGGGAGTGTTCCCTCTATTTTTCAATTTCGAGCGGTATGCGAATGGATCTGGACTGAACGAGAGACTTGGGGAGAAAAAGGGAACGTCTTTTTTGGTCGGAGATGGGAATGGAAGAGGCCGGCGGAGATGGAGCCGGGCTTGGCGCGATGCAGCAGATAGGCTGACAGCATACAGAATACTATATAGGAGTATTTATAATGTTCTACATAAATATGAGCAGGTGTTAGAGTAAAGGAAATTCTAGTACATAGGTTATTTGTATTTGGCAAATACCACTGCTCTTTTAGTCATGTTTGGAGAGCTGTATAGAAACCAAGTCCGCTAACCCAAACCGCACTAGCGTGATTTGCTCTCAATATTGCTTTCAACTTCCGGCTGTTCTCGTCTCGACCACAGCCCCTCAGTCTTCTCTTACTCTGCTTTCTGGTTGGATTTTATTTCTTGTTCTTGACCTATTCTGTTTCAATTCCTTATCTCTCTTCTCTCCTTCTTCCCCGCTTCTTCTACCCTACCATCTGGACCCTGCGCGTCTGTCGTACAGCCGCGAAGCTCATGCGCCGAGTTTCCTGAGCTGTCTCCCGCGTAAAACCACCGTCACGACTACCCTATTTCTCACAACTGACTCTAAACTACCATACGATCATACCTTGCCACCACCGACGATCTCTCCGTTCATGAATTCCTCCACAGACCCTCTTGCGGGTCAAATCGCCCAGCTCAACGCCGCTCGCACCCTGGTTCTTGGAGACGCTGCCTTCTACCCTCAGATCGTGAACGGTATCCTACCTATTATCGGAGCAAATTCGCGACTAGAACTGCGACGATGGGGCGCGGAATTCCTAGCGGAGACCTTCGCCAGTCCCGTACTGGCGTCCGCTCAGAAGGAACAGTTGGCGGCCAACGTGCTGCAGACGATACATGATCTCCTGGGGTTGCCGGATGGGGATACGGTGGTGTTGAAGCATAGCGTGGAGACTGCGGCTAGTTTGTATCCGTTGGTCTTTAGGCATATGTAGGTTCTTTTTCTTCCTAAGCTAGGGGGGTTTATATCGTAGATGTCCTGGAAGATGGGGGTAAGGATTATGGTTACTGACGCGTGGAAATTATAGCATAAATCGTCCGGAAGACACTGGTGCTTGGGAGCGGATGTCTGCGATTAAGCAGGAGATTCTACGGCAATGGGATTCGTACCCTTACCCGGTTAAGATTTGCTGCATCAAGTTTGCGCAGCGTGTTGTCCAGGTCCAGACTCACGGCACAATCTCTGACCCCAGAGTACGTCATGTTCTGTCTTCTGGGTAAGGGACTACAGATGTATTGACTTTATCTTCTAGCGCCCCGAACAGAATGAAACCTCCCTAGCCATTGTCCCCAAAAACCACCCCGTTTTGGCTCTACCGCATCTAGAAGCAGAGGCTTCCGGCCTGCTTGATCGACTTCTCTCCGTCTTCCAGGAAGAATCAAGCGATCCCCTCCTTGTGAACGCGACACTGAATTGCCTTGCAGTCCTCATTCGGAGCCGTCAATCTGTCGGCAGCAAAATTGTCAATGCTGTTCTCAATTTCTATCCCGCGAGACAAGTACAGGGGCCGTTCACCCCGGTCATCAGAGTTGGTGTCAAGTCAATGGAGAGGACGGCTAGAGCATTATTGATTAACATCATCAAGAGGTGAGACATCTTTGGAGCTACTTAAAGCGGAATATAACTGATGACTGATTAGGAATCCTAACCACCCTCTTACGGGTAAGATGCAACAACACATTGAACGTCTGATGCAGTCACGCCTAGAAGTTGTCGACGATGCGTCGCGGAAGCGCGGATTACCTGCAGAGCCTACGGATGGTCTGGACAACGCCAAACGGGCCAGACTAGATGCGCAAATGCCTCCGTTACTCAAAATTCCTCCTCTGCCACCGGGCCCGATAAGCTACCAGCAACTCTTCAAGATTACCGAAGATGCCGGGCTCTCGTCATTTGATGTTAAACAATTGCCAATTGAACTTCTGGTTAAGATTGTGGTTCCTCTCCTTGCTCGTGCTGACCAGTCGGTCATGACTCAGGCTATTGACGTATGTCACCTAGTGAATTTGGACGTTTGATTTCTACTAACTGTAGCAGGCTGTCCGTGTCCGATATCAAACTGTCAGTAAAAAGCAAGCAGCCGACCGACAATCAGCGGCCGCCAACGCCCTCGCCCTGGAGGAAGAAGACGATGACTACGAACCAGAATACCAACCCATGGACGTCCCAGAGACCGCAGAGCAAGCAGACGCCGTGTCAGCAGAGATAGCAGATCTCCAACAACCCGATCTAGTATCTCTCGGCCCATTCGTATTACCGCAACCCCCACCACTAAGCGAAGATGAAGCCGGTGAGATCGGTCGAAATGCCGTTGGACGGGTATTTGAGATGCTCGCGTCAACGGAAGTAGCCTCAAAACCAGCCCAAAACAAGACTCAGCGACAACCAGGCTTTGCACGATTGGCAGGGAGCACATTCGACCGGGATGCATGGATTACGCTCCTCACCAGACTTGCTACAAGAGCACCAGCTGGCCTCGAACTAGCAGGTAGCAGTGGTCAGAACAGGAAACCAGCAATATCAGACTCAATACGCGAGACCCTTTACCGATACATCCTCGAAGACTTCCGATCCCGCGTCAGTATTGGTGTTACATGGCTGAATGAGGAATGGTACAACGACCGGATTCAAATGAGGTTCGCCGCGTCCCAGCGGGGCGAAGGGGACGATGATGAAGCACCGACAGTGCCATTGCACTATGATCATTGGGTGTTACGATTGCTGGATGGGTTTCTGCCGTATCTTGACTCGCGGGATACTAAGATCTTCATCCGGTTTTTGAGTGAGATCCCCGAGGTTACTATTTCGATTACTCAAAGGGTTGCGAGTCTGGCGAAGGATCCGGAACGTGTGAATCTTTGTGTGCAGTCGTTGTTGTAGGCGTTCCCTTGGCCCTACTTTACTCGACATATAGCTAACTTGATAGGTACCTTATCATGTTCCGTCTACCCGCACGAGAAATCTGCCTAAACGCACTCGAAGATGTCTACCGTACCTGTAATTCCTTCCCTGTGCCTACCAAAGCCAACTCACCAAGCTAACAAATTAAAAGATGAGGAATCCCGTCCATCCGCAGGCAAAATCCTAGTCAGATGGCGCCCGCACATTATCGAGCAGTCACAGCCAGACCAACAACAGCAAGCATCTCTCGTCAGTCGACCAGCTGCTACGACTGAAGCTTCTGCATCTGCTACTCCGAATCCGTCGGGTTGAAATTCTTTGTTATCTTTCGCTTCGATATTGCATTCAGAATGGCAATTTATTAGATGATTCCCCCTGCCAGATGTGTCTTGGTTTTCTTTTTTTTTTCTTCGGTTTTTTCTTTTTTTTTTTTTTTACAACTTATGTTATATGGTCTGGGTTGTATATCATAATATCTTGAGTGGTATTTTTCAGTCACAAGCATAGATACAAGGGCAATTGTAATCATTGATCAAGAATCGAATACCAGGGATATATGGTCAGATAATATGCTGGGTTGATAATATTGTTTGAAATAATGTACAAGACTTGCTCAAGCTGATAGGATATATTCCCAAGCACCCAGCCAAAAACCAATAGAAAACAGATCCATTAATCCAATCCATTCACATTAGCCATCCTTATATACTTGGATCACTCGCCCTTTCACTTTCCTTTTCGTTTTGGAAAAAACCAAAAAACAGTGATGGACGAGGACGAGGACAATGAAGCAATAGCAAATCAAAGCTAAATTGAAAAGTAAACCTCCCATATGATAATCAACTCAACTCCAGTAAAAGCAAGCAAAGAGACATGGCACCATGGTCTATATCATGACGGAAAAAAAAAATAAGTATCAAAACTTGAAGAGAAGCCCCAATGCACCCCATTAAACTCGCCCGTATTCACATATCCCAAGAAAAGAAGAGAAGAAAAGAAGGAAGTACAACAATGTCGGAAAGAAGCCGAAAGTCGATCCATCCTGGTATTTCCAATTATGCAGGCTACCAAACGCTACACGCCTTTGCACAAAAGCCAAGTCCGGTCAATGAATGAGCGAAACCCTGGAGAAAAAAGAGATGAGATGTAACAGATCCAGCTCTACCGTGCTGTCATCTGGTTTGAGCTAGAACCGCTAGGGATCCCCCTGGGCTGGTGAATGGGTTTTGAATGCATAGGCGGTGACGGTTCTCGTTTTGTAGCCGCAGAGTGGAAAAGCCCAAGGCGGCCAGATGGAGGGGAGAAGGCTATATTACGGGATATAGGATCAGTCCGGAATTCTTGTGAAGGTCTGCTATCAAAGGCGTTGTTCCAATGGAGATGAGGTTTCCGCACATCCAGCGGTGAGGCACTTGGCGACCGGAAACCAGAATGTCGATCCGCGTCATAGTCGTGATTTCCAAACTGGTTATAACCATGCGATTGTGGTTCCTGTTCCGTGCCGTAGGGCGTGTTGTTCGCGGACGAGTTTTCCGCAATTGTAGAAGCTGACCCGTTGGGAGCATGAATGTCAACCACCCGTTTCTGAGCCGCTGGAGTGGTGAACGGTGGAGCCCGCGGTTGCTCAAAGACCCGATTCTGGGGTCTTTGCTGCAACTGTTGATGAACAGGATGTTGCGGGTTGGCCCATGGTGTGTGCTCCAGGAAAGCCTCCTCTGCTGCTGTACGGAAGGCATTCGACGATATGGCTGTCATGCGTGGAAAGTTCGTTTGCGGTTGTGACGCTGCGGATCGGGTTTCCGTGGCAATCTGGAAGGATTTAGGTTTAGTTTCACAGGATTACACTAAGGCTAATTCAGGATAAACTCACCCCCATCTTTTCCATGTCTTCGTCGATCTCCGAGGGTCGCGCGGCTGCTAACGACGGCGCGGCCGGAAAACCGACATACTTGGCCACTCCAGCCATAATAGATACTTCTTGGTTATAAGCAGCCTGATGGGCAATTTGCTGCGAGCGGCGTGTGGGGAAGGGAATGGAGTGATGTGGACTGATCTCCTCAGTTTTGAAACGGTCGTGTTGGATGGCGTAGAACTGTTTGCTAATAGAACTTGCGTGCTTCTCGCGGGTGTCGCGGACTCGCTGGAAGAAAGTGCTATGGATCTGTGCCCGCTCAGCCAAGCTTTTGTTCATCAAGGCTGACATGCGATATCGGTATAATGTTTGCTCGTAATGGATTTTGGCGTCGCGATGGCGCTGAACACATTCGAGCTGACGCAGGTATTCCGGATGCGTGGGATTCGGTCCGGTGAGCATCTCCAGCTCGCGATTAAGCTTAGATATCCGCTCGTCGTAGATTCTGAGATGGTCAGCAAGGACTGTAGATACCAATGACCAGGCTACTTACTTGTCACGCAGAGACGCAAACTCCTTCTCAAGCGTCGCAAGCGACTCCAGAGCTGACATCTTCTTCGAGGCTGTAGAGCATGTTAGCAAGATAGGTGCAAATAGGGAGCTATGTCAACTTACACTCTTCTTCCTGCTTGGCAGCGGCTTCGGCATCAACTGGTTCGTCCGCATGTTCGGCAGTGTCATCATCATCAAAGTGGTCATCGCCTTCGATACCACCAGCTTCAGTCTCTTCATCGGCATCTCTGACTTTCCGTCCTTTACGTTTTCCTTTTTTACCCTTTTTAGCTTTTGAAGGAATTGATGGCAGATCAGATTCGGGAATGTCGTCGGCCAGAGTTTGGTCTTCGTTGCTTTTGGGTGGCTCTTCAATCGGGATAGGTGATAGGATCAGGTCGTCCGGGGGAGGGTCGCTCAGGTCACTCTTAATGGAACCGCGACGCTTCTTAAGCGGCTCATCTTCGCCAAAGTCCGTCCCGGTCTCGTCAAGCGAACCTAACCGCTTGCGCTTCTTGCCACCTTCTGAGTCGTCCAAAATGGGCGTTTCGTCAAGAGCTACAGCGATACCATTCTTCTTGGTGCGCGACTTGCTCGGAGAGTCGTCCGCGACGGGCTCGTCATCCTCCTCAGCGTCGTCATAAGTTGTGGACTGAGCCAGTTTGCTAGGACTGGGCCCGTTACTGGCACTCAGAACTATGTTATTTCCCTTCTTATAAGGTGAATCTTCGACGCGCTCCGTTTCCGCTTCTGAATCGTTCTCGGGTACCGGTTTAAGCTTGGGCGAACCGTAAGGGGACAGGTCATGATCCGAGACATCATCAGGTTCACTCAAGCTACTGGAACGACCATCATCGATAAGCGAATCGTCCAGAAAAGGGTTTTGTGCGCCATTGGCATCATTGGTCCCAGTCCCGGCTGATGGACCAACCGATGCCTGCTCTCTGCTCTCAGCCACCTGCATGGGGAGGGTCAGACGCGAAAGCGCACGACCGCGTTGCAAAAACCGAAAGACACAGAAATCGGACGAAAGACGGCCTTACACCCTCGTCTATTTCAAGGGTCCAGAGGAGTAAATGAGAAGTACGAAAGGCCGGCGGTCAAAGCGAGGATAGTGGGCGGAGGGGAAAAAGGAAAAAGAGACCGAGCCTGGATAATCGGGGAAATTGTCAGTGAAACCATCGCTTAGAGCCATGGAGTATAAGATTGTCAATGAAAGAAATAATACAACTAAATTTGAAAATGAAAGCAAAGGGTAGCTCAAGGAGACAGAGTCCCCAGAAGGCGGTGCGGAGATTTGAAGCCCCAGCGAGAGCATCATCAGCAAGCGCTCCGGATCGGGCCCTGGCAGACTGCGACGCCAACCATGAGGTAGTCCCTCCCTTTGCGAGTAACATGTTGACCCTGGTCGATGGACCAGAATATCCGACAAATCACCAAGAAGATCGTAGCCCATCAAGCACGTACCGTTCAGCAATGCGCCAGCAGAAACTCTCGACCACGGCGGCTCGCGACCGAGCACGATTTCCCACCACCACACGTTATGCAGCGTTCTAAGAGAACGATAAGTATTGTAAATTAGACGACGTGTCTGTCTCCAGCTTTGGAGAGTCTCACTTGGAGACTGCGCAGACGAGACGAGTGTCGCTGTGGAGGCTCGAGAAGGACGGAGGGAGGACGGTGGTGTGGGCTTCACGAAGACGGCAATACGAAAGTGAAGCGTTGCGGGAGAACAGTCGGCATTAGAAAGGAGGAAAAAAAAAATTGAGTCGTAAGAGAGAATAGACCAACTAGACAAAATGAATAGCAAATAACGGCAGCCGCGCAGCAGAAATAGCAGAGCACAGTCCAAAGGCGTCTAGGAGAGGAGGATTTCAGCGGGCGAAAGCAGAGCGAGCGAAAGAAGCGTCACGGCGGGATTCTGCCGCACGTCGCTCACCGCCCGGTCATAAGCAATAGAGGGCATTCTGTACTTCGGAACACATCTCACTGGCTGTAAATGAAACAGAACATAGAGTAAGATATAGAGAATAGAATACTGTATATATCTCCTATTTGCAATTAATTCCTCTGCAGAAAGTGCAGCAATCCACTGTATCGTCTCCAGCGACTTGGCTCTCAGATAAGGACTTATCAATCCGGATCCCTTTGGCCGAGCAATTCGAGAGCTCCCTGCACAAGAATAATAGATGCCTTATCAAAGAAAGGCATAATTGTGTCTGTAGACTCTTCTTTCTCATGTAATGTACACCAACCCATATCCGTCCGATATTGTCTCAACAAACTGGGATTCTATCAAATCACGTGATACTGTCATTGTCCGCGCCAAGACCCGCGCATCGCAAAAAAAAAAAAAAAACCTATAAGAGCTCCAAACATCGCGCGATTTACAGGGCCGAATCTTGATCATTGGCCTGAATCGAGACGCGATACTACTATCCCCATTGACTTTCATATTCATCCCGAATAAATATGGGCAAAAAGAGCAAGTCGCAGTCGCAGTCAGCGACTGGATCACAGTCTTCTGCTCCGTCCACATCGCTTCCTTTTTTGGCTGGAAAGGCCTCTGTGGATACTACAGTGGCTTCGCTTTTCGAGAAGAGTGTGAGTGGAATTGCTTTTATATTTAAATTGGGTATTAATTGCTGATGTCTCTGGATAATTAGGCCGGTCCAGTTCAAACTCCATCCATATTGACCGCCAGCGAATCTAAGAGAGGAGAGGAAGAACCCGAATCTCAGGATGAACAAGTCGAAGACCAGGATGAGGAAAGCGACGCAGCTCCAGAGGACGGATCAACAGATGAAGATGAGGAGATGCAGGAAGCACCTTCAGAGGATGAGGTAGAAACTTCCGAAGCACCCAGCCGGAAACGCAAGAGGGGAGCCGCAACAGACGATCTCGAAGAATCCTACATGCGCCGCCTTGCGAAGGAGGAACAAAGGGTAAATGAGAAGCGTCGTGAGGAGAAGCGGCAAAAGCAAGATAAGGAGGTATCTGAGGAATCTGAGGAATCTGAGGAAGAGAAAGACGAGTCCGCATCAGACGAAGAAGACAAGCCCCCTGTCCTCCGTCATGAAATCCAGACCGGCGCCGATGCGGAATCTCAAGAAATTGAAAAGTCCAATCGCACCGTTTTCCTGGGCAATGTGTCTTCGAAGGCTATCAAATCGCACTCTGCCAAGAAAACTCTTATCAAACATCTCGAGTCGTTCCTATCTACACTTCCCGAATCTACAGGTCCTCACAAGGTGGAATCGATCCGTTTCCGATCTACAGCTTTTGCTAGCGGAGGCAAAATTCCCAAGCGTGCCGCCTTCGCCCGACGCGAGTTGCTGGATGAAACGACACCAAGCACCAACGCCTATGTTGTCTACAGCACAGTTCAAGCTGCGCGCAAAGCTCCAACAGCCTTGAACGGAACAGTCATTCTTGACCGACACCTACGTGTGGACAATGTCGCCCATCCGGCAGCCACAGACCACAAGCGCTGTGTTTTCGTTGGTAACCTCGATTTTGTCGATAAGGAAACCGATCCCGAAGACGAGGAGAAGAAGAAAAAGAAGAACAGGGAACCGGCCGATGTCGAAGAAGGTCTCTGGCGCACCTTCAACCAACACACAGGCAAATCCAGCGCCAACAAAAACATCCGCGGCAACGTCGAATCTGTCCGAGTCGTCCGTGACTCAATTACACGAGTAGGCAAGGGCTTCGCCTACGTGCAATTCTACGACCAAAACTGTGTGGAAGAAGCACTCCTACTTGAAGGCAAGAAATTCCCCCCTCTCTTACCCCGCAAACTCCGTGTGTCACGCGCCAAGAAGGTCGTCAAAAAGCGTGAGCCTCCCAGCAACGAGAAGCTGGCTGAGTCGCGTAAGACGCTGCAGGGTCGCGCCGGGAAGTTGCTAGGCAAGGCTGGTGAGGCGCAGATGAGAGCAAAGGATAAGGGATCTATTGCGCAGAATTCGCTGGTGTTTGAAGGACATCGGGCTACGGAGGGGGCGCGGATCAAGGTGAAGACGAAGAGTCGGGGGCAGAAGGCGAAGAAGAACAATCGCAGCAGCCAGAGAGCGGCGGCCTATAAGGCAGCAGGAGGAAAGAAGAAATAGTCGCGTATGTTTGTAACGGAATTTGGCATCAATGTAGTAAATAGACCACAAAAGTTCATATTCTAATCTCCATCTGATAATCCGATAATAGCGATAAGGCATCCATGACGTCAATTGATAGTACTAACCACCTTTGACTGATTACTTTTACCATGTACACTCAGTCTCAGCGAATACTTCAAAGTAAACAAATCGCAACATAAGAGCATCACACATCTCTTCCTATTGCCCTTTTCTTTCTTTCTTTCTCTTTTTTTTTTTTTTTGTTGAGCAGTTCAGCAGTTCACAGTTCAACATCTCTTGCGCACCGCCTTGAGTCACCGATATGGCTTAGCTGAAATACATAGTTACCCCTCGTCCTTGTCCATCTGTACAGCACTCTCTACTTGCATATAAACCAAAGCAATAAATTAACAAATCAATACATATCGATACGATCTTGTTTGCCCATTCCTTGCGTCGATCGATTAATAACGACATTCCTACGCCAGACCCAGATACGAAATGCGACCTCCAATGCCTCCAATGCAGCGTGGTATTCTACGTCCACAGCCGGACCAGACTTCAAACCAGTCTTTTGACTCAGACGAGATGGAACTCCCTGCACCCAATACCGAGACAAGTTTCGAACGCGAGGTAGGAGATACCGTTGACGCAACGTTTTATCCAAGTATCTTGGACGCTCTCACTGTTCGATATTTGCTACAATGGAAGGTTGTGCCGGGTGGAATACCGCCTGAGATTGCGGATATGATTATCGAGGCGGCTGAGTACTGGGCGTCGATGGAAACGAGAATAGATGGGAAGATTGTCGTTAGACAAGATGCGGACCGGGAATTGCTTAGGACGGCTCCGCTGTGTTATGAAAAAGTATGTGTCACGTCCTTTTCCCTTTTGCTTGATGCGTACCAAACTAACACATTCTGTAGACATCAGATGGATCGTTATCCAAGCCCCTTCTACATCGGCTTGCCCACCCCTGCCGAAAAATCGTGTTCTCCCTTGATTGTCACGACCAAGGTTGGGGAGGAGAGCCAGAATGCAGAGGTACATACCGGGGGTCGTATACCTGGTTCGACGCAGAAGTCGTTCCGATCGACTACGAAAACGAAGAGGGTAAAAAAGCCGGGACAAAACCAGGCGAACCGAATTTCATGCCCAACGGAAACAAACTGCAATCCAACTTGACTGCCACACGGGAGACCAAGAACTACACTATCACTTGGCATCATTTGGATGCCATCGAGCCGGGGACCGCTGATGCAGAAGAGATTGAAAAGACTCAAGGCCGTGGACATGCGACTTTAGATGGACGACGGGTGCGAGAGATGCGGCCGGGCGATTCGATTTCGGTCTGGGCACGAGCGAGATTTGGCGGATGGGTGAACCATGTCCAAGCCTTAAGTGTGCGAGTTTTCTGGACAGTATGAACATAGCACTACATAGTTCTCTAATGATATGATATGATGTGTACTCTATACCCCATTAGGTAAATCCGGGGTCATCTTTCAGCCCTGACTAAGAAAACATATCAAGCCAATAACCTCATTCTCAGGCACAATCACGCAATTGCGCCAAGCCTGTTGACCCGCTATACAAATTGGTTTGACTATAAGAGACGCTCTTCGCTCTCATCGCATGCCCTTGGATTTCTCCAGATATCGTCAAATTCAGGCTGTCGGGTCCATTCCGACACTCCCTCGCGGTCCTGTCATCATGACAACTCCCCAACTCCCACCGACGCCGGGCGAATGAAGCTCCCCCCGCGACACAGCCAATCCCTCAACTTAACCATTACCCGATGGAAAGCGAAAAGCCAGGGCCTGTGGGGCATGACGTGTTTCTCTTGTCCAATGCCGGGATTCAAGTATCAGGAGAATTGAAGGGCCCAGGCGGTACTCGCCGTACTTGTGCCAAAATGATAGCATCGAGGACACCGAGTGAACGGCGTTCTTGGGGGGAAGACGCCGGTCAGCTGATTACGCACCGCATGAGGCATTCCTTCCTTGACGAGTGAAATGCGCACACCGTCTCTCTTGTCGTGCGGTCGTGGTCCCTTTTCTCCGAGAATTACGCCGTTTCGTTCTTTCTGTGACTATCTGTGTTTCCGTCTTTATCCCTGACGGTGTCGCAGCGCTGAGATAAAGCCCGGGTCGATTCCGCCGTTTGCTTCACTGTTGTCACCCTTACAGCTTTCGCTATTCTTTTACTAAATTATTACTCGTTTTCCATTCCTATTCTGGTTCTATCTTTATTCTACTCGGTTCATATATATCGGATACTCTGCTTACAGAATGACCGCCCAGAAATGCGCTGCAGTCGTCGTAGGTGCCGGTCCAGCCGGTCTGGCTGTTATCGGGAATCTACTTGAACGACAACTCGCTGGCAAAATCGCCTGGATTGATCCATCATTCCAAGGAGGCCGTGTCAACAGGCAATATCGCGAAGTTCCTAGGTGAGTTTTATCGCCGGAACTCGAATCATGAGCAAGCAACTAACAATCCCAGCAACACCAAAGTCTCCCTCTTCCAAGCATATTCAACAGCCGTTCAGCCATTCCGCAACGTTATCAGCACAACACCCACACCGAATCCGTTCGCTACGTTGGCAAAGCTTGACCAAGATAAGACATGTCACCTGCACCATGCTGCTGATATGATGCGCGCCCTCACCGACGGCATTCTCAAGATGGACCAAATCTACGCATGTCGGGGTTTAGTGGTGGCTGCGAACCAGACGAGAAACACAAACTGGACCGTTTATGTCCAACGTCCGGGCTCCTCCGATGAAATCCAACTCATTACACCCCGCTTAATTCTCTGCACTGGATCACACCCGACATCCCTCCCCGTTCCCGTAGCGGGACTCGACAACCTCCAGAGGCTGGACCTTGATGTTGTCCTCAAACCCAGCGACCTTGTCTCCATCATTCCGCGCTGCCACAACCAGACCGTTGCCGTCGTAGGCGCCTCGCACAGTGCTATCCTCGCTCTCTTCAACCTCTTCGATCTCGCTCGTACCACGCATCCCCGGCTCCGTGTAAAGTGGTTCACCCGTCATCCGCTTCGGTACGCAGAGTTCATGGACGGATGGATTCTGCGCGACAACACCGGTCTAAAGGGTATGGCGGCTGACTTCGCCCGGCAGCAACTTGAAGATGCAATGCTGCCCAAATCTGAAGCGGGCCGATTCATCAGCAAGGTCGATTGTAGTGGGGGTCCTGACCGGGAGCAGAAGCAGATGGCGGAGCATCTGCCCGCATGCTCGCATCTTGTCCAGGCGATTGGGTTTACCCGGGATCCGCTGCCGGAGTTGTCTATCGACGGTTATGCGTTGGACAAACCGCAGTTTGATCACGATTCTGGTGGATTTATGACAGAGAGTGGACGGGCCGTGCGGGGATTGTTTGGTGCTGGCATCGCATTCCCGGAACGAGTGGTCGATCCGCATGGTAATGTCGAGTATGCTGTTGGACTGTGGAAGTTTATGAAGTTTTTGAAGAAGGTTACTCCCCAGTGGGTAGTAGCTTCGTCTTGATTTCTTGTTTTATTATTGCGCTAGCTATACCTATTACGTCTGATTAGTTCTATTTTCATAATGGCATCGCGAAGGCCCACTTTTTTTTTTTTTTTTTGGAACGCTAGCCCTATGTCTGTGGGCCTGTAGTGACGATTCACTGAGCCATCTACATCATGCTTGCTCAATACACGACACAACAATTCAATTGCAGACAAAGCTTATGGGAAACGTCATTTCGGCTCTCTATATAAGCGCCTTCAACGGTGGCCCCCAGGTATGTTGTTGGTCTTCTCTGGTTGCCAAGCACCAGTCTTTTTGTCATCACATCGAGATCCCAGCCCAATCAAAGTATGCCGCTATCCTCCTGCACTCCAAATAGATTAAACCAGTCAATCAGAACCTGCTCTACTCAGATAACAAGCACTGTTAGGGCCCTGCTGCCCACGATGAGCAAATGTGCCTACCATGGATCTAGTTCGTTGCGTTGTTCATCCATGCGCGGAGCATACACGCTCTCTCCCAGACCTAAGCCACCTTCCACTCGATTTTTGAGGTCTGTGGATCTATCTAGCTACGGATAAAGCTCCTTGCTCAGACCGAGGTATGTTCACCGTTATATTTCGCGATAAACACGGTCGTATTGAGCCGGAATCCAGTGCCCTCTGGGCGGAAGAAGCAGTGCGAGTCGAAGAGTCCGTAGATGAAAGCAAGGACATTTTCCTGAAAAAGTTGGGTTACCTTGACGGAATCTTGGAATCAAGATCTACATAATGAATTATGATTTATGTTGATGATAACATTATGCAGTAGAAAAGGAAGTAGACAATAGTTTACTGTAAAAATTCTAAAACTGTAGGCTGGAACTGGACCGTATATACTATCATTATCATGCTCATAAATACTGAACGATATTCGGTGCACTTGCTTCTCTTTGGGCATTTGATTAGTTCCCAATAAACCATATGGAGACGAGTCACAAACCTATATGTAACTGGATGACTCCTTTTGTTTCAGCAGCCATTGGTTCAAGTCGAACTTCCTGTTTCGTAACTTTCCAGGGTTTCCAGCCCACATGAAAGGATCGACCAAGACGTTATCATTACCCTGGTCACCGCCGCCGAGGAATTGAATCAAATGCGCTATCTTAAAATTCTTGTTCGTCTCGTAAGCGACCGAAACGATCCAACTGTTCCCGGGACAGGATCTCATATGCTAGTCCATGAATAAGGTGAAGTGGTAGGCCACGGCCACTTCAAAAATGAGTTTAAGAACTTGGCAAAAGACGAGCGTCAGAGGATTACGGTTTTCCTGTCTCTACTACCACTACATAGAGATAAACGTGATATACGGGTCTTTTGAGGCCTATTATATAGACAACAACCTGAAGAAAAAGCCACATGATGCAACAGATAATTTCTCATCTTTCCCTTCTCTCTTAAATTAAATCGAACTTCATATCAACATGCTATTCCACAGATGCACGCCAGAGGACTGACACGAACGCCTTCGCTCGACCAGCAACCCTCGCGATCTAGTAGATACCTCGCGCTCCAGGTGCAATTTCAAAGACAAAATCATGATTCTTCTCGCGATGCGCCTTGCACCATGAACATAGTCAACATGCTATGGCTCGAATCAAAGCTGCAAGATTCTAGACATGGCTCGGCTTGCTCATGTTGCACGGTGACTGCTTTTTAAGGCAATGTCTGTAACCCAGCAGAGTACCTTATTGACATACTCTCATCGCACGTCGAAGCAAATATCAGATCCCGATGGGCTGTCCAGAGAGAGGTCTATCTTAATAATAGGAAGGTACAGGCTTTGCGGAAATTTCTAGCTCTCTATGCGGATAATAAGGGGCAGCCTAACGCCTCCCAGCTCCAGACCTATGAAGGAGAACTTGAATTGTTGGATGGTGACTATATGGGATGCTGTCGGAAGGAGTCGAAATTTGATATTAACTTGCCAGGAGGAGTGTTCAGCAGGGCCTTCAGGGAGACCAGGAAAGACCCGAAGTGGTACCTTCGCGAATGGCTGCGCCAGGACTGTGCCGGACGTGGCGGCTGCTGTGCGTGAAAGTGCGGCTGCTGCGAGAAAACCCGGAACACGACTGGAGCAAAATGGACTCACGGACATTGTAACAGTGCCTTTAGTTGCTGTATTCGCACCCTGGGCCAGAATGGCACAGTTGTAGAACAGGACGATTATATGAAGTTTCCGCTTCATACCGAAGCATCCCTGTCAGAGTACGTTAATCGCATCAATCGGACGTATATTTGGGGGTCAGTTTCGTAGATGAGTTTGGTCTGGATGGATATTACCATAGTTTCTGAAGGACTGCCTTACAGAACTTGTCGAATTATCGAGGTAGTCCTCCGCAATAATACTATAATACTATGCTAGTTTACGTTCCCAGCGCTAAAGTCCACTGTGAAGATCAAATAAACCAGCTAGCATGCTACTTTTTACATTTCCCTCGCCATGATTCTTTTGCATGCGAGCTTGTGAGATGTACATCGACTACAGTACTTCAATAGTCCGATCAGCCTCTGGGTCAACATCATCATTGACAGCAGATGAGCATAGGCTGTACCATCGATCATATTGAGGCGTGCGAACATAATGCAGTGGCAAACGTCACGGCGTTCCTCCGGGACCAATCATTACATGCCAAGAACAGACCTTTACAAGCAGTTATTACTCGGAGTACATTTACGAACATGCAGAGTGCTATTTTGGAGGCGTGTTCTGGATTGATTGCCGATTATAGGGGTCAAATAGTCAATGACCAATCGCTATGATGCATTGGCAACGTGGTTCACCTGATCCCGGAAGATACTCAGCACCGATACAAAACACTAGAGATCACCCTGAAAGTTCGTAACTGAACTTCAGCCGCGAGTCATAACCAGCCTCTTTCCCGAATGCTGGGAGCTTTGACAGTGCTAAGATATGTATACGCTTCATCCTATAGCATTGATATGGCAACCATAGAAGACAGGCTCCTTGTTGAATAGGCTACGCACCAGCCAGCCCCTTACAAGACTCTATTCTTACTGATCCTCATTTTATCAGAGTTCCCGTCTTTCTATACAGACGCCAAATTTCTGGGTATTCATTGGCAACAAGGGTCCGTGGCCTCAACCCCCCACACGCTATATTTTAGGTTTATGGAGCCGGGTTGATATCAGACTTCTCGAGGATATTGCCCCCCGGATGAGAATATGTACATAGTAATTCCTCTCTGAACTAGTCTATTTTGAGTGGTTCCAGCTCATCCCCTAATTGATGTATCTCTTACATTCTCAAACCAAGTCATAGGCCTTTAATCAAGCTGATAATCACTGATAATGTTTACCCAGATTTGCAGATAATGAGACGCCGATGTTGATTGGTTCACCGCTACATCTCGGCTATTGTTGTCGATCATCATATCAGAGTCGACAGCTTTTTGATTATCAGGGGCAAGAGAGTTTTCTACGGGGACAGTCTCCGAAAATGTTGTGTCCGTGCAATCTATGCCAGTACTGGCATCCCATTCATCCTCATTCGCATAACTAACGTACAAAAGGTATCACTGAACTAATTTGTTCCATCCCAAACATTATTAATAAAAGCAGAATCACAAAAATGCAATGGTATCGCTTTTCCTCAGTAGCCATGAAGACTATAGAAGCAAACATTGTCCAATCCCAGAAAAGAAAAATAAATGAGTGAACGAATGGAACGATTCAAAAAAAAAAAAAAAAAGGCTATGTACCAAGAAAATAATTATAGAAGGAAAGCCTCCATTTTATATACCCAACACGGTATCGAAACATACCAACTTGTGGCTTACATGAGCGCAATGGCACCCAAGACGATGGCCAGCATACCACCAGAAACCCGGTTGATCATACCGGCGCTGGTGTCAGAGGCCGTAGCATCGGCAGCGCTGGCGGAGCTGGAGCTAGAAGCAGACGCAGAGCCTGAGGCAGAGGGGGTGCTGGAAGAGGATTCGGTGGAGGAAGTAGAAGAGGTGTCCGACGCAGTGGAAGAGGCACCGGTGGTGGTAGTAGTAGCAGTAGTCGAAGGCGAGCTAGTGACGTTGGCCGTGGTGGTCATGGTCGAAGTGGAGGCCGAAGTAGAGCCCTCCGACGAGGTCGAGGCGCTGGAGGAGGCCGCAGAAGAAGCGCTGCTGGAGGAGCTCGCAGAGGCGGAAGCGGTGGCACCAGACACGCTGAAGCGAGGCAGGTAGTTGGATTCACCAGAGTCAGAGTCGTCGATGATCTCAATGGTGTAGTCGGAGTTCTCAATGTCCTCGGACGGAGTCCAGGTGTAGCTTCCTGAGTTGTCGATGTGCGCTAGATCCAGTCAACGAACTGCCATCTTCTCGGAGAAATCAATGGGGCATAACTCACAAGCAATGGTGCTGCCCGAGTCCGGGGTCGACACCTCGCCCGACTGGAGCTTCAACGAGACCGTGCCATCGGTGCTAGGGGTCCACTTCAGGGTAGTGGGCTCGCCAACCTCGAACTTATAACCACCGTTGGGGATGTTGAAAGCGTTCGGGTTCTCAGCAGCCGCGAGAGTAGCAAGGGCGCTGATAGCCAAGTAGAAGTTGGAACGCATATTTGATCGAATGTAGCTGTATTGCTAGAGATAACGGTTGAGGTAAGATTGGATCGGTAATCGAGATGATATATAAGAGGCAGTAATATACGAGGATAGTATACAAGCAGCAAGGATGCGTATAGAAGGATGATGGAGAGGAGAGAAGAAAAGAAGAGAAGAACTACCGGGGACAAGAGCATATAAAAAAGAAAGGAGCGTTTGGTCGTTGTACATTATTTGGAAGGTCCGCACTGCCGGTCGTAATAATCATTTTGGGAAACTACACGGCGCACACCCCCGTTGATTGGACTATACCATGCCATACCAGTCAAGCTAGTCTTGGATAGGACTAGTGGGTACAAACAAACGAACCCTTTCAGTGCTTCTTCGATGAACAAACCAATGAGAGTTCTATATTGTTAAGTTAACGACCCACCCTGGTCCTGTTAAGATTAAGCCATGTGGGCCCCGCATAAGGCAATGTGCCTGTCAGGGGGCTGATCCCGGTATCGGCGTTACTAGCGGTTTTTGGTGTATATTTAATTTCCTTGGGGGACTCGGACCACGCGAGCCCGAGATACGGTAACACGCCATAACACAAAGAAAATGCACGAAAACGGCCCGAGGAGAATTTTCGGTCTACCAACAAAGTTTTCTAAAGAAAAGGTATCTAAATAGTGTACAAAGTAAGTTAGCGATTGAAGTACAATTCCCAAGGGCAATCACAAAGTTGCCGCAGCGGAGGTTAGATCTCCATCGGCCGTCGGCGTTGGACCGGCTATGATTTCACCCTGGTCTCCTGGGGCTTGAATGCCGGGCTCAATACCAGCTGTGGCGGCTGTGGCAGCATTGTCTTTGTCTGAGACAGTTGTGGCGTTTCCGTTGACAGGATTCGGAGGTTGCGCATGATTCTCCGGAACGGTCGGTTCATCCAGTAATCCGTTCTCTCCTAGAGCCATGATCGCCTCCATTATCCGATGATTGTCGTCCTCTTCTTGACGATCAAGTAGCTAATTGTGACCAATTTATCAGTTATAAGTCTCGTATTGTGATACGATGCAGGGTGTCAATAGCACATACCATCTGCAACAGTCCTTTCCGACCTTTCTCCTTCTGCTGCAGCACTGCAGGCTTTGCTTTGGCCTTCCGCTCCGGCAATTCATGCAAAAAGTTACAGTCATCCCCTCGTAGACATCGTCCGTTACGAGCAAAGTGGCGACATACTCGTTTTTTCACATTCGTACGGGGCGGTGGTGGTACTTTTTCCGGACCCTCGCGGCGAGATGTCAGTTCCTCTGGCGCTGAGCCGTCACTATCAGCATCCTCATCTTCATCGCTATCCGAGTCCGACGAGGACTCGTCGGATCCGCTTGAAGATGTCCAATCGCTATCACCGGTCATATCAGTGGCTTCTGCCGCTTCCATATTATCAACTGATTTGGCTGGTTCGCCCGAGACATGTCCCGCCGGGGTCGCTGACGGTTGGGTTCCTTGAGACACGTCTCCATCTTCTCTGAGGCCTGTCGATTCTTTTCGTAGTTCTTCTACCTTGAGTCGGGCCCGCTCTGCATCCGCTTCGGCTTTGGCAACCCGTTTCTGCTCCCGCTCGAGTTTCCGACGTAGCTTATCGGCCTTCTCCGTTGCCTTGGCCACTGCATCAACCGGATCACCCGGCGCGCGTTGCTGCTGTCGCTCCTGAGCATCTTTATGAGGCCGTTTAGTTGTTTCTTGTTTTCTGGCTTCTCTCTTCTGTTTCAGAGCTTCCTCCCGGGCTTTCTTTGCCTCCTCCATTGCCTTTCTCTTTTCTTCGGCTCTGGCTTGGGTTGGGAATCGCTTTTTCCGCTCTGAGATCCATGCTGCGATCTCTTCTGGCGTCTTGAGTGTTGCCGTACGTCCCCTGTAGGTAAACCGAAGCGGTGCATTAGCCGCTCCGCCGCCCCCAGATGCCAGCTTTGACTCTTCGTCTACATCGTCTTCCTCCTCACTGGACTCGTGATCTTCTGTTTTAGGGGTCAGACCAAGCTGATTGTGCTTTCTCTTTTTTTTTGGTTTCCGTGTTACATCCGAAGGCGGCGGTGGCTTAGATGGTAGAGGGTTTCCAAAGCTTGGAACGGGAGGCGGTGCAGGAACTCGAGGTGCGGTTGACTGTGGTTTTCCAAATGCCGAAGAGTGGTCTCGCTTGTTATGGTGCTTCATCGCCTTGTCCCCGTTGGAATTGCCGTAAGCATTATTATTCAACGGTTGCGGTCCCCAAGCATTTCCTTGATGGGCTCCAGGGAACGTCCCTGTAGGCGCAGTTTGCCCATAACCCCAAGGCATACCAGGGGATGCATGCTGGTATGGCATTGCCGTATATGCCTGTGCCATATGGCCCATAGCTTGATTGTACGTATCGTAGTTCGTCGCTTGGCGTTGGTATGGAGAGACTTGCGCTGCGGTCGGTGGGGGAAAGGTTTGCGGGGACGTGAATGCGGTCGACGTCGGAGGGTAGCTGGAGCCATATTGAGGTGCTGCAATTGCTGGCGTAGGCGTCGTAGACAGAGGTTGAGTCGGGAAACCAGCGTAGTTCATCGGCGCATATCCAACGGACGGAGGAGCAGCGTTCGCGGAATACGCTGGAGAAGGGGCTGCATAATGACCTCCTCTGCCTCCTCCTCCTCCTCCTCTATTCCCATGAACTCTTCCGCGGCCTCTGGGATTTCCACCAGCACCCCGTCCACCCCGTTGGCCACGGTAGCTTTGTCCGTACTGCGGCACATGGCTATGCTGCTGCTGTGGTTGCTGTTGTCGGGGTGGAGGCGGAGGAGGGGGAGGAAAAGAAAAGCCCTGGGAGCTCATAACGGGGCCTGTCTGTGTAGTCCTTTCAAAAATGACAGGACGAGCGCCATCCTTCAAGCTGTTCTAACGGGTTTCTTGAAATTCGATCTCAACTTCTTTGCGGCCAGCGAGCGTTGTTCCGTTCCGAGCGCAGAACGGCTATGGTCATGTGACTTGCTGACTCGATCGGGCAAAAAATCGAACGGATTCACAGGCTGCGATTGGCCGAGAATTGATTAAAAAGAGATATTTGGGATACTTGCATTGTTGAAAAGCGATACAACATGGATATCTAATATTTGACTTTGTTGTTCTTGTGGATAACCCGAACATGAAATGCAACCCTCGTTCTATCGTGTCTGCCGTGTGAGATCAATTAAGATATCTGTATCGCTTTGGTGCTTGGCCATAGCACCCCTTATAGTCCATCATGTTCATTCTGGTGAGTCGCATGTTACGGCCTTGTGCGGATAGGGACTAATCTGTCATAGACTACCATCTCCGACCTGATCCAGATCTCCCCAGAAGACTTTTCCAAGTATAGTGCGGTTGCCATTGAAGACAATATCAATGAGAAATATGCCAACAAGGTGCGTCTATGATCTCAGCGTCATGCAGGTTTGCTTTGGGCTGATAGGTGCTAAGGTGATCCAAAAAATCGGCCTGTGTATCGGCTTCTACGACTTATTAGAGTCTTCGGACGGTCTTATCGGCCACGGGACGGGTCTGGTCAACGTCAATGGTGAATATCGTGCTGCTCAGGAGATATCGGTGATCTAACCCATAGACAGTAAAATTCCGCTTGATTGTGTTCCGGCCGTTCAAAGGAGAGATCATACTCGGGAAGATCTCCAGTGCTACGGAGCATGGGATCAAAAGTAGGCCCCCCGTTGAGTCAGTTCATGCAGAAATCTGGGGCTAACGGCATACTACAGTTGGTGTCGAATTTTTCAACGACATATTCGTGCCCCCAGACCTTTTGTTAGATGGCGCCAGATTGTAAGCATCCGCATAGTTTCTCCTACAAGAATGCAACTAACACACTAGCAGCGACTACGCGGATCAAGTCTGGATTTGGGATAGCGAGGACGGTTCGTCGTTTTATTTTGATGTAGGAGAAGTTGTCCGGTTACGCGTGGAAATGGAAGAATGGCATGATCAAATTCCCAATGCGCCAGACCTTGGGGATGCTGCAGCAACCGAGAGAAAGCCTCCGTATTCAATTATTGTAAGTGTTCATATATTCTTTTCTTTGTAGAAGAGCTGTCCATGCTAATGCAGTTTTCAGGGCTCGATGCAGATGGCTGGTTTGGGTCCGATTTCCTGGTGGTAGTTGGCGTTTCTTTAGTTTAAATTGCATTAACGAGTTGCATGAGATTTATGAACGCTGAAATAATGCTCAAGATGCCTCAATAAGCGATCTCCATACAGGGAAGCAAATTTTCACTCCGTAGCAATCGGCGTCTTTGTCCGGCGTACGGAGTACGGAGTAAAGCAAGGGACTCGGTTAATACCTACCGGAGTGCTCATAGTTCCCTGGTATGATGTGCGTGGAAATGAATGAAATAATAGCATTTCCCATGTTCCATTCGTTTTCTATTTTTCTTCCTCTCACTTGATATTTACTTTCACTGGAGCATAGACACTGCCGGCGCTGAGAGATCTGATTAACCGTTGAGCGGGGTGATATCATATCAGCAACATTTATAGCTGTTTGCAACTGTTTATATTGTTCATCAACCCCAAACCTTTTTATTTCTCTTCTTTCTCTTCTCTATCTACTCAAATCGCAAATTTTAAGCAAAATGACCGCGCACTCTTCAGCGAACGGCCATATCTCAGCATCAAATAAGACCCGTTTTGGGACTTTGGCTGTCCACGCTGGATCTCCCCATGATCCTACAACAGGCGCAGTGATTGCTCCTGTGAGTTGTGCTTGATCGCATATTTTGACATTTGCGACTGATAATATTTTAGATTTCTCTATCGACCACCTTTGCCCAAACAGACGTTGCAAGCCCTGTTGGCCGATACGAATATACTCGCAGCTCGAACCCCAACAGGTGAGCTAAATGAGGAGATTGCATTGTGAAGATCAGTATGCTTACAAGATTATCAGGGATAACTTTGAGGAGGCCGTCGCAGCGCTCGAGCACGGCAAATACGCTTTGGCTTTCGCCTCTGGTTCTGCCACTACCGCTACAATTCTCCAATCGTTGGCAGCAGGATCGCACGTTATCTCAGTTTCTGATGTCTACGGAGGCACGCATAGATATTTCACCAAGGTTGCCTCAGCCCATGGTGTGGATGTCTCTTTCAGCCATAGCATCGAATTAGAAGTGGAGAAGTTGATCCGGCCTAATGAGACCAAGTTGATCTGGATCGAGACTCCATCGAATCCGACTTTGGGCTTGGTGGACATTGAGAAGGTCGCAGAGGTCGCCCATGCACAGGGAATCAGGGTGGTCGTGGACAACACATTTATGAGTCCTTATGTGCAGAACCCATTAGACCACGGTGCTGATCTTGTGGTCCACTCCGTCACGAAATATATTAACGGGCACTCTGTATGCTTTACCTGTATTCTCGATACGAGGAATCTTTGCTGATTGCTACTAGGATGTGTTGATGGGCGTCGCAGCCTTCAACTCCGACGAACTTAAACAACGTCTTACATTTCTCCAGAACGCTATCGGAGCCGTCCCGTCTGCCTTTGATTGCTGGCTCGCCCACCGTGGCCTGAAGACCCTCCACCTGCGCGCTCGCGAGGCCACGACAAACGCAACAGCCGTCGCCAAAGCCCTCGAATCCTCACCCCACGTCATATCCGTCAACTACCCTGGACTCGACTCCCACCCCGATCGCGCAATCGCCATTAAGCAACACCGCAACGGCATGGGTGGTGGTATGCTGAGCTTCCGCATCAAGGGTGGTAAAAAGGCCGCTCATCGATTCTGCCAGTTCACCAAGGTCTACACCTTGGCTGAGAGTCTTGGAGGTGTGGAGAGTCTTTGCGAAGTTCCTGCGAGCATGACTCATGCCGGTATCCCCAAGGAAGAGCGCGAGGCCGCTGGTGTCTATGATGATCTCATCCGTATCAGCTCCGGTGTTGAGGATGTTGAAGATCTTCGGGCTGATGTGCTTCAGGCACTTGAGAAGACTGTCGCTGCCAGCTCATAGACCAGACCCGGAAAGATTCTCTCCTGATGAAGCATACGATATCTGATTCTTAGACCTAAGAGAGCAAATCCGCATCAGCTTAATAGAGGCAGTTCATGCCATAATGAACCACGCCCGTATCCAATAGAGCAGCATCTTGTATTGTTTATATCTTTATCTTTTCAGTTTGAATTTTTAGATTTTTATGCATAGTTAACTAGTTAGTTAATTTAATGCAGTCATTGTGCTTAGTAATCCATACGATGCACGGCAAAAATTTTTGGGGAAAAGAGATCCAGCAGAGAACAGTCTCAATGTCGAATTCGATTGGTCCAATCTTATGGAGCATTGAATCTTCGCGGTTCAGCAGTCGAAGAAATCCACATTGACTACAATAATACCTCGTGGGCAACAAGGATATTTGATATTTGCCCCGCCGAAGATAAAATATTGTACTCGCGGGATTCGTTATAGAGCATCAGATAGCACTCTAACCTCATCTGAAGCATCAATCCGCAAGAATGGCATTTAGCTTTGGGTTCTCTGGTGATGATATCGACATCGATGACTGGGAGGTCGAGCAGCCTGTCCAAGTGAATTCGATTTCTGCACCTGAGAATGACCTCCCCGAGCCGGTAGCGGCGAAGAGACATGAAATGGGAGAATGGGTGGGTTTGTTTCTCAAATTTTTGATTGAGCACAATTCCCTAATGATGCCCATAGATCCCCACTCTCCCATCGCAAATATCATACAACAAGCTCCAACTCAATACGGGCAATGAGCAAGATGATTTGACTATTGCCCGTCGCGAGGTCTTTGACATCCGCACCCAGCTCATGGCCGAAGACGGCGAACAAGATAACGAAGAGCTGATCTCCGGCCTGGAGCACGGTGATCTCAAGCCAAATTTTTACGAAGGCGGTTTCAAGACGTGGGAGTGCGCGCTGGATTTGGCAAAGTGGGTTGTGGGTGAAAATGCTATTGCTGATGCCGATGGGGATTGTCACATAATTGAGGTCGGTGCCTTTCTTATTGCTTCTAATGCTCTTGTGCTGACTGGAATAGGTCGGTGCCGGCACGGCAGTACCGTCTCTGGCGCTGTTTGCGCGGCTTCTTTCCGTATCGACAGAGCAGCAAAAGACTCACTTTACTTTTGCGGACTATAATGCTGTTGTCCTGCGTCTGGTTACATTACCTAATCTTCTTCTTACTTGGAACCAGCACCGTGAGAAGCAATCGGTGTCGACGGATGTTCCGTCATCAGAGCAGCAAGAACCGGAACAAGAGGAAGAGGAAGAGGAACTGGACGTCACACCGGAACTCCTGGAAGAATTTCAACGAGACCTTGCCAAACGGGGAATCACCATCGACTTCATCTCTGGTGCTTGGTCGCCTGCTTTTGTTGACTTGACTTTCTCCAATCCTAGCGGAAACCGTAGGACACTGGTCCTCGCTAGCGAGACGATTTACTCGCCATTATCGCTGGGTGCATTTACTGAGACCTTGCTCGAGCTGTTACGGCAGTCTGGAACTACCGAAAGTAAAAGCAAGGCTCTCATTGCAGCAAAGAAAGTCTATTTCGGAGTGGGGGGTGGGGTGGATGAATTCCTTGCGGTTCTGAGGAACACCAGTGGAGATGAAATGGATGTGAAGGAATTGGTGGATATCAAGTCAGAAGGCGTGGGCAGGGTAGTGCTCGAGGTTACACAGGCTGAGAATATAAAGACATAGCCAGGGTTCTTATTGTCCGTTTCATCTCGCTTCTACTCGTCAATGGGAATTCTTTACTGATGCACCTCGGCCCCTGACATCCTTGTATATAAAACGGCATTCACAATCGAACAAACGAACATGATAATGAATTGCTAGCCCAGTATATGTACAACCTATTTTCACCCTAGTGCGTTTTGGAATCATTCGAGAAGATCGAAACAAATACCGTATGTATTGGATTTGTTTAATCATATAGAGACACAACCTTGCCGTCCTTCAACCGTGCAACACGAGACTCCTCAACCTTCTGGTTCTGGCGGTCGTAGTGTGCGGCAACGGCGCTCAGGTTGGCCTGCGAGCCGGCAGAGACGTTCCATGGGGCACCAGAGTTAAAGCTCACCCTAAAAAAACAATATCGTTAGTCACCAACCTATTAAACCGGCAACACGACAACCTGGGTAGACGTACTCAGGCTGCTTCAAGTCATAAGCTTGCGCGGGACGCTGGCTCTGGAACAGGTGACGGTCGTACGCAGCCTTCTCCATGGCCACGGTGTGGATAGCATTTCTCGTCTCAAACACCTTCTCCTCGGGGGTCCATTTTTGGATCAGGTTGGAGATCCACGATTGCTCGCCGGCATCCTGTGTCGACTTGTGGATACGGTAGAGGATGAAGCTGGAGGCGAAGGTACCAACGGCGACGTAGAAACTGGGCTGTATGGATTCCGATCGACCGTTAGCTTCGTCAAATCACGTACGAGATATTACCACCCCATAGACACCAGAACGAAACGCATTGGACTTTCAATTGAAACCAAAGGAGCAAATTCCGTAAAACCCAAAGGAGAGAATAGAGCAATATTAACAGAGAATACATACACCGAAGCTCTCGCTCACTGGCTCGGCGTGAGCAGCATGAGAAGCGAATCGTCGCGGCTGCTGGTTCCGCAGCAAAGGCCGCACCGAGGCCACCGATCGCCTGGCAAAGAGCATAATGTGTGGGAAGGACGGGGAAGGAGCGAAGGATAAGACAATTCGCAGCAATGCCGAGCGACAACAGCAGGTCGTGGTAATGACGCCCTTTCTTTTCGCAATCCGGAGATGAGGTCGAAATGCGGCGGGCGGTCTGGTATCACGTGATATACCATATCGGGACTAGGGCGTGAGGACTTCCACCTCAACTGTGTACAGCGATCTACCCTGACGCCAATGTGCATTCTGGAAATGAACGGAGGCCGCGGTGTTCACGCTGCATGGGACTAAGGATTCTTCTGGCTTACTACATCGTCCAATCCGCGGGGTGCCACTGGCTGTCGCTCGAATAGGGAACATAATCGGAGCTTGCCTCACGCCGCAGGTTTCCTCTCCACTTCCGACTCCTCCTTAAGTGCTGGAGCGTATGGTTATGAAGCGGACATGTCATCGAAATCGTTTAGTCGTCTCCACCTCGTCTTGCTCCGTGATACGTGCGTACAGAGTACAGAAAATTCCGGGAGTTTGAGTTCGCTCTCAATTGATGCCCAATATTCTCACGGGGCACGGTCCCTGATTTTACGCCGATAATGAATTTGATTGATCCCGCATTGGCTATGCTTTTTCTTTTCTCTCTCTCTCTTTTTTTTTTTTTTTTTTTTTGCGCTCCTTGTCCGGTTGGACTATTCTCAGGTGTTTATCGACAGTCGACAATGACGACTAAGGCTCGGTCCGCGGTCTCCCTCGCTGGGTCTGAATGCGGTGTATCATGTCCCACCATCTAGTCGCGATGCGAGCTTTTGTTTGCCCTTTTTGGCTTCAGTTGCTCGGGTCTTAATCAATATAGATTTATTAGTTGGCACTCTTCTGTATTTTTGGGCTCTCTTTGGACCTCACTCCTTGGGTTTCCTTACATCATTTTGGACACCGCGAATCAATATCAGTCCGGAGTTCCCCTGCTGCTTGAAAAAGCATTGTCAACCGACAGGATTTTCTTTCGTGTATTCTATCTATTCGTCCCGACTTGCAGAGAGCCACGTCTAGGAGTACTCATCTCTTGGAATACATTTTCTTTATGCTGCATGGTATTCAAGTGATTTGACCTCATCGGGCATCCGACCTTTCTGTATCCTTGTCTAATCACAGTATATCTTGGAGGCCGTCGCATAAGTTTGCAAATGTACGGCGATTGAATCAACATCATCCAATGAATCCTTAGCTGATAATTTCGCTTCCTTTTCACGAGTTCAGATATTATTCTACTGGAAACACGTCTCTACACCACTTGAACTTGCACCGCATTTGTCCCATTGAAGAAAGGGAAGAGTCAAAACCTAGGTGGAAATGGCCGAAGAGGCGCCTGGAAATCGGGCACAGACCGATACTCTTGGACAACCACAAGAACAACAATCGAAACAGGAGTTAGCGCACTTAGAGGAACCACCCGCTGCAGAGCCAGTTCCAGAACCCGAAGCTGTATTGGAACAACCACAGCCTGCCGCGGAGCAGCTTGCATCGATCGATGTTCAAGGACGCTCTGACCTACCGCAGCACTCAAACCCAGAGACATCAGAGACATCGATAGCTGATGCTCCTGATGTCCCTGGTGCTAAAAGTGATGAGGTGAGCATCGATAACAACCACACCGGCGACACGGCCAATAAAACAACAGATTCGACACAAAAAGATATACCGGAGAAAACACTCGACAGTGTGCCTGACTTGCAGGACAACACAGTTAACGGCACCACCGACGATGTCCCTACTGACATACCCGATGATTTCGTTCCCAACAAGACTATTGACGGCGCAACTGAGTATCAGAATTTGAACGCACAACTTGTCAAGTCTACGGAGGACACGGTTCATACAGAAATAGTTACGCCAGTCGAGACTATTGGGTTTGCAGAACCGACTGAGTCAATTGAACCTACAGAAGCACTTGCTCCTATAGAACCTACTGAGTTTGAGCCCGCGGAGTCACCTGTTCAGCTATCTAATGACATAGGGCTTGAGCAATCTGTGGAACAACGAGGGCCCGCAGAGGCCAACGAGGCCACAGAAACGGCAGAGACAGGGGCTGCCCCAGAAACCAAACAACGTGCAGGGCCCTCTGAAAACGGCGTGGCCCAGGCCAATCAATTCACGACGCAGCGTTCGCCTATACAGCAACCTGCGTTATCCAAACCCGAACCCGCTCCCAGCACTGTATCGTTCGTGTCACAGGCCGCGTCGTCTATCCCACGGGCTGCTTCGCCTACAGCTGCAACCTCAATTGAACAGGACGATGCCCCTGAATCCATCCGACAACCTATGGCTGTATCACCTCTGAAGCCTGTACTGCCTCCTTCACCTTCGTCACAAGGCAGTATACCTTCTCAAAGGGCTGCTTCTCCTACACAGTCACATGGGCAACAAGCGACATCATCAGGACACAGAAACAGTGGATCTGTGCCCAATTACGCATCATCAGGATCACTCTCGCCTATGCAGAGACTTGCATCTCCCGTGCAGAAGCCAGCATATCCCACTTATAGGGCCCATTCACCTATGCCCAAGGTCCACAGCCCTCTTGCACGCCCTTATTATTCTCCCATGATGTCCCCACACCAAACAGTGCCTTCGCATTCGCAAATGGGGCATCCGGACCCGTCGATGTTTCCCGGTACCTATTCGGGACTTGGGGGAGCTTTTCAGTCACCGGTTCTAAGTGCTAGTGGGTATTTGCCACCGTACGCGCAAAACGCCTACCAAGCCCATCCTTCGGTGTTTCCCCAGCAGCAGCAGCAGCCCACTCACGATCGTCGGTTTAGTGGTTTTTCTGAGTCAAACTTTATGCCATCTTCCTTTCAGAACCTCCGTAACCTATCTATGATGAATGCAAATGGAGTTGACGGAAAATTCAACGATGCTAAAGGGCATATGCCTCAGCCCGACGTCGATGGCGAGAATATCTTCCTTCTCCAGAGGCTCAACGATGCCATCCCGGACCTTAGTCGCCTTCTCCATGGATACAAGGCCACGCAGAACAAACTCATGGCACGTGAATCGGAAATCAAACAAATGCAAACTCAATATGAACAATCAACAATGCGAAAAGACTTCTACATCGAAGCGCTACAGAACCAAATGCGAAAGGCTGCAAACGATAACGCGGAAGAAATCAGTAGGCTGAAACACGCCGTCAACGAAGTTCGATTGGAATTAGGCGATCTTGACGAGAAACACAAGGACTTGCAGGAGGCATTTGCTGAGTCGCAGAAGTTCAACGAGGAACTCTCGCAACACAAAGCTAAGCTCGAGTGCCAGGTCGCAAAGTCGGAAAATGACTTGAAGGAGGAAAGAGACGCCCACGAGAGGGCAACTAAAGCTCTCAAGCAAGAACACGAGGAAGCTCTCGCGACACAGGAACAGGAGCTCACGGATGCTTTTGAAAGGGTCATGGCTGAAGAAGCGACCTCATATAGGGAAGCCATGAAAGCCATCGAGACGAAGTTGCTTGATCAGCAAAGAGAGATGAGAAACGAGTACGAGGAGCAAAAGCGGCAGATGCAGGAGGCCCACGATGCTTTCAAGGCGGATTTTGATGCGAAGACTGCGGAACTCGAGTCGACACAAACCGACTTGTCAAACACGAAATATGATCTAGACGCCAGGCACAAGGAATTCGAAGAGACTCGCGCGATTTACATGAATGAAATCGAAACCATCAATGCCGCATTAAGCGACAAAGAGCGGCAATGGGAAGAGCTCCGTACCGACCTCGAGGCGCAGCTTTCGCACAGGGACGAGGTACTGGCCAATGTGGACAAAGAAAAGCAAAAACTGGAAGGCGACTGCAGTTATAAGGAAAGTCAACTGCAGCACGCAATTGATGAGATGCGGACGACCATGGAGAACTTGGGTAAAGATCATGAACGCTTAACGAAGACCCTGAATAGCCTTGGAGAGGCGACTGATCTAAAGAGTTCGAAGGGTGATGAATTTTTGTAAGTGGCCTAGTACTCCGTACATAATGAGTTTCTTTCTTCTTTTTCGGGTTTCTTTTCAACGTGCTCTTCCATGTAAACATTTTTTATTATTCTCTACCCTGTCTTTATTTATAGAGTGTGTTATGATGAGATGATGAGATGATGTCCAATGTCCAATGTCCAACGTTCAATGTCGAATAGAAGTTCCTTTTTTTTTTTCCCTTTCAACGTACTGGTCTGATAAGATTCTAGTCTGGAAAGCTTCGATGAACTACGCCGCTCGATTGTTGCTCTGTCAAAGGAGCACTTTGCATACCTTCCAATTGATCCTCCCAAGAGTGTCCTGGCGAAGGTCCCGTCAGAACTACCATCATTCCTGGATAACATGCCAGCATCGCGCGAATTACGATCCGCCTACATCCAGCATGTGATCTCTAAGACACTTAACTACCGTATATTCCAACCCTTCCTCTTCACCCTGGGCCGCCGCTACGACAACGCAGACATCTTCTTTCAGATGCTGTCAATGGACATCCGCCGCAAGTCCGTCCGCCGCGAAGCCTTCTGGCGCCAGCAGACGCTCAAGGCGGCCTACACAGCCCCAGACGCAAAACACTCCATCAACATGACAGCATCCGTTATAGTCGACGAGATCGTCGACCACATCAAACACTTTGCCGACCCGACACAGCTCGATCCACTGGTGATGAGTGTGCGGAAGGTCGTCAAGTTAGCTGCAGAGACTTGGCGACACGCGCGGGTTGAGCGGGGACTCATTGTGGCTAGTCTACCTGCGCCGGACGCGGAAGGGGCTTCGAACCAGGACTGGGAGGAATACGGAACAGGTAAGAAGGGAGGTGGGAGTGGACATGTGCTGCTCCGGATGTTTCCGCAGATCACGCGCGAGGTGGCGCATGAGGATCTTGTGGGGGATGAGGAAAGGGAATCGCCATGCACATACTCTGCGGGGAATGTGCTATATTCGGATTCTCCTGTCATAATGGCGCGACGGCAGGAACTGTTGGCGAGGAAGAGGAAGTCGGTGTAGCGTCGTTGTTTGATTAATTGCTAATTTGCCACTGTAATCTATAATAATGTTAATGAAACTGGTTGTGATCCTGAGGCTGTGGTAGCTATGATGGTAGCTATGATGGCATATCGCATACTGTGTTGTGATCTTTCCTAATCAGTGTGGATGAAACATGGCTGAGCAAATGCGGTTCCTGGTTCCTGAGTACACGGCCACCGAGATCACCGAGTTACACCGAGATGGACCACTGAGAGTCATGAAGACCCGTTGCAAACTGTGGCTTTGCTTGATGAAACAGTGGTGCTCTGTGCTTCGCCTTTGTGCCCTGTGCTCATGCTTGATCTGGTGCTGACACTGCCTCACACAGGGCTGAGTGTTGATCCATCAGTGGCAGAACCGGGATCACGTGTGGTGATTGGTTGGTGGGAAAAAGATCGAGGGACAGTGGAGTCACGAGATGTACTCTGTAGTATTTGTCAAACAAAATCAATGACATTCGCCAACAGGGGAAAGAATTTGTGAGTAAAGTCTCAGTAATATGGAGATCTGTCGTCCTGTAATCATTCTCGGAAGATGCATTCCCCATCCGGTATCAAATCGGTTACCCGTTTTGGCGAGGGTTTGTTGATCGTACGGAGTTTTCCGCGTATTATACGGAGTACGGAGAGCGGAAATGGACTCCTAGGAATGGTTTGCAAATCAGCATGCCAGCTGTATACCGGTGGGAGTCTGGTGCGCACAGCTACTATGTACATAGTACTTCCAACAACACTGGAGATACTCCGGAGTTTTTGCTGGACAGACAGGGACGGGGAACATGTGATCACGCAGCCCTCTTCATCTTCATCCACCACCTTCACTACTACTACAAGTTGTATATTATCACTCTGCACACAATCAAAAATACAGTACAGACTCTCCTGAATAATGGAATCCTTCAGGGTCTTCCCGACTTGAGTCCCTGCAAGTTTAACACTGCTTTATATAGCACTTCACATCCGTCACGCTCTCCTGCCCCAATCATGAAGCGCGCTAACTGTGATGAGGAGCACAGGGCACTATTTCCACCACCAAATTAATTCCTTTGCGGACTGCGCCAGTCGATGATCCATTCCATATTAATCGCCCTAGGCCGGCGCCCGACTCGCTCCTCTTCTCCACTCGTGTCTGTTGGTGGTCTGTCCGTCGTCGGTTTGAGGCTCTTTTTGCTTGTTCGCTGAGCCGCCGCCTGTCTGTCTGTCATGAGCGCTGTCGGAGTACAAAGCCCAGGGCACCGAGACCATTTTCTCTCTTCTCTCTCTCTTCTTCAGCTCGACATCATTGTCCGTGGCTCAGCATATAACATTCCATCATCACTGCCCCTCATCATTCTACCTTTTTTTTTTTTCTTCATTCGGCTTATATTTTCCTGTCAACTCTTCATTATTTCCCCTCATCGTCCTTATCACTTACCCGTTTAGTCCTTGAACTAATTTCCTCGGGTGCTCGCGTCTTGCTCCCCGGCCCCATTTGGCTTGATCGTTTGTCCGTCTATTGTCCGTTGGACTTGCAGATACAAAAAGGCCCTGAATCCCTCGTCTTCGTCACATTCTTCGGTAAAAAATAATAAACGTTTTCTTTTTCATTCTTGTTTGCGGCTCTGCGTTCGGGTTGGATACTGTACTCTACTCCAACACCACCGGCGGTTCTATCATCAACCATCTTATCTGCACGACATCTCGCTCCGTCTTACTGTTGACTACTTCGGAGAATAGACGATCTCTTGAAATTTCGGATTAGTTCTACTTCGTTCACTACGTTTGCCTTCTTACGCACGCTTTCTTATCCTATAATCAACTCGTCAATGGATTCTTAAACAAGTTACATTATCTTTCAATCTTTCAACCCCCAAGGGCAAAAGAGACAATATTTTTTGAGGAACAAAACCGTCCACAAAAAGTATCATCATGTCATCTCAACTCTCGCCACATCATCCCTCCATCGAAACCAGCCTTAAAGACCCCGGCTACTCAGACCCTTACCTCTCCGCTCCCCTCGACCCAGATGAAGCTGCTTTCCGGTCGTCGGCCATCCGCTTGACTCCAGTGCCTGATGATATACCTGCAGCTTCGTCTCCGACCCCCTCAGATTTCCATGCAAACGGCATTACTACACCCAGCATCGACACATCATGTTTCGACCAGGACTCGTTCCATCTAGACAACAGCAGTACATCTGTTTTCAGCCCAGGCGAGGAACTCTTGAGCAATCCTAGCTTATCCTCTCCCAACGCCGATTACGGAATGACGGGCTTGGACCTGAACATGAATTTGAACCCCGCGGATTTCACAAATGACTGGCAACAAAACCCGTCTACATCTCTTGGGGCACAGCAGCATGGCTTGGGAGTTATGGAATTATCTTCTCCCCAGTCTATGATGCCGGCTTCCCAGCTTCTCAGCCCCGATTTGTCCGAACATACGAGTCCAGCCTCGGACCTGGGAAATCTATCATATTTTCCTTCTGGCAACGATGCGCTCCTGTCCTCTGAAGGCTCCCAGAAGTACGGCACACTGCTGCCATCTCTGATCACCACCCCACTCAACGACAATCTGAGTGTTCATGCGGATCAAGAATCTGCCAGAGCCCGGAGCCCCATTGTGATGGTGGAAGACACTTCAGGCGATCTGCCCAGTGCCACCATCCACAGTCGGCGTCCGTCCTCCGTCTATCTCTCCCCGGGCGGCATGGATGACAACGAAGACATGGACGATGATTGCTCGTCCATTTCCCGTGCATCTGATGGATCATGGATTCGGGATACGACCACCGGGCTAGGCGGTGTGGACCCAACTTTGCGAGAAGATATTTGGGTGCCCAGCCCCAACGACATGGAAGCCCATCGCCAAATATTCGAAAAGACAGCCGACATCCATAGCTGGACGGCTACCGTCAGTGCAGCCACAAGTGAGGTGGAAGATGATAACTTTCTCAGCGTTCGAGGCCGAGGCGCCCGGCCGACGCACCGTCGTCGTGCAAAGAGCACGGGAGACGCATCCCTGCAACTGGACTATCTCAACTACAGATCTCAATATAACAGCCTCGCGATCCCCGGTCCAGGCGTTCTGATTCAGGAAAAGAGCGACGTGGGATCCAGTGAACCCGATACAACAAGCAGGTCGGAATCGCCTGTTGCCAGTATTCTCCTGACTACGGAGGGTGAAATGGATCATGATATTTCTGCCAACCAACCCAGCATGGAATATGAGGATCCCCTGCCCAGCCAGTTCGTTCGCGCTCGCCAGTGGCAGGATGGCCTCCAAGGGGACAGCTCTACTGCCGCCATGCTAGAGTTCCAGCAAAGGGCCAGGGAAATGGACAATGCCTCGCGGATGGCCACTTGGGGCACTCGACACGTCAACGAAGCCGAAGTCAGCAGCATCGTTGGCGGTGATTCCATGGAAAAGTTAACAATTGGCGAGCAAGGAAGGGGCAAAGAGCGACGAAGCAGTCTTCTAAGCCTTCTTCCTCGAGCCGCTTCCCCGTTGAAACGGCAGCGGTCGATGGAATTCTCCCTCGATACGCCGGCTTCGGGCAACAAAGGCGTCCAGGGTCAAGCCGGCGTGCAAAGGAAAACCAGCGTGTCTTCAAACCGCCGGAAGCTCAGTATTGGGCGCTCCCCGAGGTCGACCAGCATAAGCACTGGCGGCGCGATGGCTGCGATTGCCGGTTCGGTGGCGGTCATTGGTGGTGGGAACAGACTTTCGCCCGGTCCTCCTGCTGGTTGGTCCCGTGGAAGAAGCAAAAGTGAAGTCCCGCCACCGCCGCCGGATTTGATGATTAGCTTTGGAGGTCCCTCCGCGGCTCCCAGCCCTGAATTCTTCCCAGAGAAGCCGCAGCAGTCTATCGACCAGACACGGAACGGGAACAATGCTGATAGGGAGGATGATGAAGATGAGGAGGAGGAAGGAATGGTGATGGAGTTCCCAGTACAATCACACCTCCCCGTTCCGACACATGATGGGTTTAAAACGCAGATCACCCAGTTGAATCCTCGGCTGGCGTCGTCACTGGTCGACCGCCTGGCTAACGAACAGGTTCGCCGGTACAAGAAACTCGTCGACCAGAAGGCCAGCCACTCTCGTTCTGTCGCTTCCCATTCGTGCAGTGCTGGGGAACACTGTTTCGGACAAGGTGGTGAGGCGAAGATACTGGCCCCTCGGACGAGCGGTGCCCAAGATGCGAATGTACAAACGCAGTTTCAGATTTCTGGTCCTGACGCCATTGATGAGGATCCACAGGACCTGGGTGAAGGTGCTGTCACTGCGGCTCAATTCCCTCCCGGGGTTCCCCTGCCACCGGTGCAGCGCCTCCCCGCCGAATTCGAGTGTCCGTTCTGTTTCAAGGTCAAGAGTTTCCAGAAGCCGTCGGACTGGTCCAAACATGTGCACGAAGATGTACAACCGTTTACTTGCACATTTCAGCGCTGTAATGAACCCAAGTCCTTCAAGCGTAAAGCGGATTGGGTCCGACACGAGAGTGAGCGGCACCGGCAACTGGAGTGGTGGACCTGCACGATGCCCGATTGCAGCCACACATGTTATCGGAAAGACAATTTCGTGCAGCATCTCGTTCGCGAGCACAAGATGCCTGAGCCAAAGGCGAAAAAGGGTACCACCAAGAATAAGGGAGAAGAGAGCCAGCGCGACCGGGAGATCGCTCGACTCTGGGAATTGGTGGAGAATTGCCGACACGAAACGACAAAGAACCCGCGGGACGAGCCGTGCCGGTTCTGCGGAAACGTGTGTAGCAGCTGGAAGAAGCTCACGGTCCATCTGGCTAAACATATGGAGCAGATTGCTCTACCGGTCCTGGGGCTTGTGCAGGAACGCGAAGTGGGACCTACACATACAAACTCCAGCCCTGCGGCAATTTCCAGACGAAAGTCGGATATGCCTGCGGCCTTCGGTCAAAATAACACGGTAGGATTCAACTTGACATATCCTCCCCCGCAGTTGACTACGACACATGACGGGTTCCTCTCCGCAGAGCCCGTGTCCACAACACAGGACGGGTTTATATCCGCAGAGCCCGAGTCCATGAATCTTTTCGAAGAGTTGGCATCGCCGCAATTTCTACATCCGGAGGCAGGAAATCACTCTCCCCTTCATCAGAGCTCAGTCTCATATCCACCTCTATTCAATTCCATGTCACGGCCGCATACACCCAGTAACCATGATGTCAATAGCAACGCGGACATGAGCAGCCTCTACAGCCCTAGTCCGGTCGTGCTTTCTCCCGGACCATTGGACACGGGTTACGATGCACAGGGGTCAATGTTTCTGTCCCCAACAACAGAGGAGGACTACTTCAAACCGAATCTGACAGCCACAACTTTGTCATATGACTCTGGGATGGCACATCATATGCAGAACCAGTATATGTAAGGCGGAAGGGGGGTTGAAACGGCATTTCGCAATCAGGATCAATTGGGGAATGACGGATATGCATGGGCACGGACGACATCCGAACTATCATTCTATACATACTCTTTTTGGATAGTATTTTTTTGTTGATGTACACGATAATGATACCCTTTTGGAAATTTCTGCACAGGTCATTAGCAGGCCATTATGCAAGAGCGAATAATTTTATTTCTATTATATAGTCGTCCTATATACCCTTTACCAAGACGAGCAATTATTGGAGGCCTGACAAAGAAGGCTGTGCTGGTGCGCCTGCATTGCATAATTGGATCAGCCTGATTCATCATCTTATGCTCCTGGTCCCGTGATGATCCTTACGTTCCTCTTTTCTCGTTGCTTTTTTCCCTCTTCTCTCCTTCCATCTCACAATAACAATTTTCTCATCACCTATTATTATTATTATTCCGACCTCCCTTTCATCTTGTTGCAGATACGAGACGGTAGTTAATGATGGAATGACGACGCTTACTTCCTCCCTTCTGTCTCAGGTCGTTTGACGCATCAGCATACATACACATCCGGACATACATCGACTTGACTTGCTATCAGTGACAGCAACTCTGGCATTTAAGATTCCTTCGGTTTGACATGTAACGACACATTTCTCGTCTCCTTATTTTCTCTCTTCCGATTGATAAATTGTCAGCCACACGTTATCACGACCCTTCGTTATACCCAAACAGGACGCAAATCTGTCGATCAGAGGGACTGTCATTTTCCCTTCTTCCCCGTCCTTTGTCCTCGGCTCTATATATATCCACATACTTTGTTATCTGTCCATTGCTTTGTTCAAGGCTTTTGGAATCTCCTTCGACCGTTTGCAATCAATTGCTTGTTTATAAGTTTCTTGTTACTATCAATCTTTAATACAAGCCGGCGTTTGATACCTCGAGCGGTATTTTTCTCATCATGGATGTATGTGGAATATATCCCCAACACGTCCCTCGAAAGTTGCGGCAAATTTGCTAAACATGACTCCACAGACATCAGCTCGCGCTTGGGCTTCCACTGGCCATGACCTCCAAGGCATCATGCCAGCAAATTCTTCGCACGATGATCCTATTGACTTCACTCTAGGTGACCCGGCAGCCTTACTTGGCCTGCATCTTGGTTCAGATCACACCACCATCGCTCACACCCATACTTCTCTTCCCCCATGTTTACCATCGCATCCTCAATTACTCTCTTCACCCATTACCGCCTCCCCTGATCTTTCGCAGCACTCCGACCCGCGACGACACTGGGACGCATGGAACCCGCTACTGGTGACAAATCCTCGACCACTGTTCAATCTGTCACCGGTGCCCACCGACCTACGTCCACCCTATTCGTATGAAAGTGCTAGCCTATCCAATAACAGCCTACGGTCATCTGACTCGGGATATAAGACGCGCTCGATCACAACAGCCTCATCCTACGCGGTAGATACGGCATGTAGTCCGCAGCTCGCATCGCCGCAAAGCCTGGAATCTGCGGGGGAGTCATGTTCCAGTCCAGATCAGGATAACCAGGAAAGTACTGTGCAGTCGGGCCCGGAATACATCAAATGCGATCATCCTAATTGCAAATGGAGTGGAAGATGTCCGTCTGACAAAAGGTACGTGCACCATTTACTGGAAAAAAGCAATGGAAATCTCAAACTGATATTTCCCTACGCAGGAAGCACGAAGCAAGGCATAAGAAATTGTTCAAATGCGATGAACCAAACTGTGCCCGCAGAGAGGGCTTTGGCACCATCAATGATCTAGCCCGACATAAGAAATGTGTCCACAAGAAAGAGCCTATGCGCGGCCCCAAAGTCATATATATGTGCTTTGGACAAAATTGTACGCGCAAAGACAAAATGTGGCCACGTCTGGATAATTTCAAACAGCATCTGACGCGGATGCACGGTGATGAGGATGCCGCGCAGTTGCTGAAGAAGTGAGTTCTGCCATTCCTCATGGGTAAGCACGGCAATGGAACTAAGACTTGGGTCTAGATCCGAAGAGTGGTACCAAGGATATGTCAAAACACAAGGGACAATCCCGGATGGCTTGCCGCGCAACGATATGGGATTTCTTGGACGACAGGATAACTGCACTGCCGTCATCCCAAGCCAAACTGTTACCAGCTCGGATTTCCAATGGTCACTAGAAAGTGAGACCTCGAAAACGGTGATCAGTGAATCCAGTAATGGCACTGCGAGTCTTCAGAGTAGTCCTGTTGCTCCTTCGATGCAGTCTCCCCTGCGCGACCAAGCAACGACTCAGTCACCGCTACCTAAATCCAATGATCAGCCACCTCCACGAACGAGAACAGACAGCATCCGCTCAACCGAAACCGCTGGAGATAGGAACGTGGAAACCATTGTCACCGAAGCTGCGGGGAGAGTAATCAACGCCATGTCGAGAATCATGGACCGCAACCAACCCAGGCAACAACAGCAACTAGATGAAGGAGTTGATATGATGGATCCGAACTCAGAGTTATGCGGTCGGAAGAAAGAGCTACTCCAGAAGATCTTCACAGCTGCATTAGATCAACTTTCCTCCGACCAGTCCGCTACAAAAGTTGCTTCGGATCTGCAAGCAGAGGCTGGTAAGGAGAGATGGTTCACGTGCAGTCATTGTCCGAAGCGTACGAGGCTGCGCTGTGAAATGAAGTTGGTGACATCCCCCCACTTCTGCACCAATAAGGATGCTAACAACAAACCAGGAAACACCAGAAACGCCATGAGCGGCCATACGGATGCACGTTCGATGGGTGTAGCAAAACCTTTGGCAGCAAGGCGGATTGGAAGCGGCACGAAAGCTCGCAGCACTTTCATTTACAAGGCTGGCGCTGTACCATGCCAGACCCGGACAATAGCCATGTGACATGTGCCCGTTTCTTCGACCAACAGGAAGCGTACGTGCAACACCTGCGGGAGAAGCATTGTGAAGACGAGGACATCGTGCAAATAGCCATGAAAAACAGCTATCTTGACCCAAACGGACAAGAACAATATTGGTGTGGATTTTGTCGGGATATCATACCTCTCCAAAGCCGTGGTCTGGCGGCGAGGAATGAGCGATTCAATCATATCGACTCTCGGCACATCAAGAAAGGTCAGCGCATTGGTGACTGGCTACCATTATCAGGACACATGACGAAGAAACAACATACAAATATCGAATACGACACGCGAGAAACGAGTGACGAGGATTATGAAGAAGATGATGATAACGACAGCCCTCGCAGCACTTGCCTGTGGGACCGGATGAGTTACGATGGTTCAGGCAAAGCCATCTCTGTGCAACGGAATGAAATTGGGTTGAAGAAGAGACGGAGAGTCAGCCCTGGTACTGTTTCTCGGAAGTCCAGGAGAAGAAGTTCTGTCGAGGATTCAGATTGTGATTCCACGGAGTGCGGTTATTTGGGACCGGTTCCGGAATTGTTTAGTTGAATTGCTTTGAAGTTTCTTGCACTATTTTTTCAGGATTCGTCTGCTCTATATATAGTCTTACCTACATTGTACAGTGTGAATCAATTGTGTACCCCACGATTTACGATCCTTCATGATGAATTTAGGTATAATATAACAAGTAAAGAACATGAAGCAATGCAATCATTTCGCCGTGCTCGTCATTTCTCGAGCCTTCTTCTCCAAAGCTGCAACCTCTTCTGTTGACCATTAGCCGCTTCCAATACTAATAGCATAGAAAGAGAACATACTGTTCTTCTCAACCTTGATCTCATCTGTCTCCAACTTCAACCACGTCCAGTAAATCACCTGGTATGTGAAGATAGCCCCCAGGAACACCTTGGCGAACGGGCTCACGAAGGTTTTATACCGTGACATCTGCCAGCCAAGGTCAATTGACGAATATCATAGAAATGAAATAAGCAGACTAACCCCGTCCTTATACGAACTGTTCTCTTTTGATGGTGATTGTGGTGGTGGTGCATTGTTCCGAGGAAGGGTGGTTGATAATGTTCTTCTGGCGGGTAATTGCTGGAGTATCCGGAATGGACGGATAAATTGTGCTGCGCTTGGTATCCGTGTGAGCATGATGGATTAATTGGAAATAGACACTTCTTGCTTTCCGAAGTCTACTATTATAGAGGACCGATGGATGATGTTGGTTTGGTTGGCGGCATGTATGTTAGTAAGAATTGAGTCAGCATCACGTGGTGCTGACCATCCCTACTCTGAAGTCTGCTGTAGATCGTCAACTGGCCATAGTCGGGGTATTGCAGAGTTCCGTGTTATTGAAGTATACGTTACATGGCAATGGCATAGTTAGAACAGGATACTGTCTTGTTCTATGCTTGGGTGTGTCACAGTTTGATGAACGTATGTATGTGGCTTTGGAATTACTCTGGAATGTTTGTACAATAATGATTGTACTGCAACGATGATTTGGTCTAAACATATTCTCTTACCCCTCACCGCTTTCCTAGTGTCCGAAGTAATGAAATCTGCTACGTCAGAGTACAAACCCCGGAGCCGAATGGAGGACATGCACGAAGGGCATTTAAGGGTTCCCTGCAGCTGTGACAATCATAAACACTTCCAATTCCTTCTCAACAGCGCTAGTCCTCCGGTAAGATGACTTCCTGGAGCTGATCAGGTACAGGACTATAGCTTTAGGGTCTGCACGGATCGATCCGCAAATCAGGTCTGGACTCCACTCGGGTCGATTCATGATCCGCGCCTTGGAATTTTTTTTAAACGGTTCCTGAATTCTGACACTTTTTTCACTTCAATTTCTGATATTTGTTCCTGTGAGAGCTTCGACCCCTCGTCGGTTTTACTGGTGTTATGTCGCTCTTTTTTTTTTTTTTTTTTTGGTCGAGCTGACGCCGAGTTTGTTCAAGATGGAAATTTATGAATATTTGCATGTTCTATCATCCTTCTTATGGTCTTTCGACCTGTTCAAGAGCTGGGGAGGCCAGGGGACAGATCAACACAATTGACTCTCGAGTTGATGATGGCACGTGCTTCCGAAGATGCGCTAGCCCGTTATGGTTTAGTCGTGGCGCAGAGAGGACCAATTGTGGCTGGTGCATCGGCGCGAGTCTTTCCGCCCTTCACAGCGAGAGTCAGTGAGTTCAGTCAGTCAAACGTTGAGCTGCTCTTGTCGCCATCTGTTCTGCGATCGCATTTGTTTTGAATCGGTAAGTTGGTTGTATTTATTGATTGTTGTTGCTGTTATCGTTCTCTGCTACTTGTTTTGCTTGCATTTTGCTAATTCCCCGTAGGTTGAGACGCGTCCCCGTTTCTGGTGGTGGCCAGGCCCCGTTCCGTTACTATTCACTACTTCTGGCAACCGAAGAGACAGACATCCGCGCATTGCGACCGATATACCTCGTCCGATATAATCGTTGCTAAAGTACATCGACTAGACGCCCACACTGTGAGGCCCCATATTTGATGCTAGACGTGGGTGTTTTGAATTCGAAGCAGGAATCCGGCTCCGTTCGCTTTATGAAGCAAGCTCTCTTGATTATTGTTCCCTAGTCCATTGGGAGGTGCTTGTTTGTTGCTTCCTTTGTTTCCTGCATACAATTGCTTTCTTGCGCCCGTTGGTACCTTACTAAGTGGTGAGTCGCCCTTCTTCAAACCCTCCTTGCTGTCAATCAGAGACAGAGCACCCCTCCCCCATCCTCGCTCTCTTTCCCCTCTCACGGGCGCACTAGCTGCTATACGAAAAAAAAAATTATCTTTTCGAGTGCTATTTGATGGGTTTTATCTCCCGAACCTGCTAATATGGAGTTCTTCTCCAGCTCACTTCGCAACATGCCTCGCAGAAAGCGCTCCCTCGACGAAATGGCCTTAGCCAACAAGTCCGACTCCGACGACGATGACTACAGTGACCACCCTGTGCGTTCATCACGAGGGGCAGCTGCTTCGAGATCAAAACCGAAAAAGCACAAGACCGCGAGAAGGAAGCGCCGTGACTCGGACGACGACGACATCGTATCCGATGACGAGATCCTAAGCGATGCTGACGAGCTCTCTTTCAACGAGTCAGAGTTAGAAGATGACAGTATGGCTCAGCGGAATGCGAGAGGTCTCGTCGCCCGGAGGGCAGCGACAAAGAGACCGGCGTACAACGAAGGTCCAACTAGCTCCGACGACGATGAGCAAGAGAATGATATTGATGCTCACGGCGAGGAAGACGAAGAAGAACCGGATCTTCCCGCGAAAAAGCAGAAGAGCACCGTATTAACATTGAAGCTCCCCCCTGCTGCTCTCAGGCGACAAACCGAGATTTTGCAGCAGCAGAATGGCGGCAACCGCAGGATCACCCGACGAATGCGCGCTGAGTCTGAGGAAATCATTGCTCTTACAAATTCCGGGCGCCATGTAGAAACCGTTCAGCGGGCGACCCGCAGTCCAGAGGCCGGGGCCCCACTAGCGCGTCGTCCATCCAGAGAAACTCGAGGTTTGAAGCAGGTCATCGTGGAGGAGGAAGAGGAGGATACTACAATGGGAAATCATAACAATGACAAGACCGAGGAATATGTGGTTGATGAGACGACGACCGAGATCAAGGGCTCTCAGCTCGAGATCCAGGAAAGCGCCCATGGTAGTTTTGAAGAACCTGCACCTGCTGCAGTGGAGCCTGCAAAAATGGACCCCGAAGGTGAGGAAGAAGGGTTCGTCCCCGAATCCGAGAATGGCGACGCGAAGCATCAACCGGACGATGAGGACGAGGACGATGAAGGACCGACTACCCGGCGAAGGAATAGGGCAAATAGACAACCAACTCAAGAGCCCCAGTTAGAAGAGGCGTCACAACCTCGTCGCTCCAGTCGCAAGAAGCCACCTCGCAGCTCCCAGCGTAAGGGCCAAGATGACGAGAGCGATTTCGAACCAGAAGAGGAATCGAACGACGAGGATGAGGACCTGCAGTCGGAAGGGAGGTCTCAAGCCTCGCCCCAAAAGGGCCGTGATGATGACGACGGAGACTACACAAGCCGACGGCCGGGTCTGCGAAAGAGAGCTTCTCGCTCCCGTGGGCAGTCGGAGGCCGCAGCAGACATTGCCGATGAACTTGCCGAGGAACTACACGATCTCAGAGGTGGTCGCTCCCGTCGGAGAATGCAGCCAGAGATTATCTACGAGAAACCCCGTCGCAATCGCAAAAACGTCGACTACAGAATCATCCGTCCTGATATCTTCCTACCCATCGAAGAGGAGAACGAGGTCAACGAATCCCCCTCGCGACGCGGCCGGGGAGGTGGTGGAGGAGGCGGCGGTAGCGCCTGGCAACGCACGCTCTTCCCAACATATGGGCCCTTTGGAGGCGCCGGGCCATCTGCGATCTTGGCTGGCCCTGATGCGCCTGTGGCCACAGGCGGAGTGGACAGTGATAGCAGCGATGACGAAGCCATCCAACCTATCAAACCTGGTGCGACAGGTGCTCCCGCGCAGACTCATGGTGCTGATCCGGTGCAGGGCCCTGCAGGGACGCCTGGGAACCTCGGCAAGATCAAGGATAGACAAACGTTGGCGGACGCAGACCCGTTGGGCGTCGACTTGAAGGTCAACTTTGACAGTGTTGGTGGTCTACAAGGGCATATCGACCAGTTGAAGGAAATGGTTTCGCTGCCGCTACTGTACCCTGAGATCTTTCAGCGTTTCCACATCGTTCCTCCACGGGGTGTTCTCTTCCATGGACCTCCTGGTACTGGTAAAACGTTACTTGCTCGAGCGTTGGCAAACAGTGTCAGTTCTGAAGGGCGTAAAGTGACGTTCTACATGAGGAAGGGTGCGGATGCGCTCAGTAAATGGGTTGGTGAAGCTGAAAGGCAACTGCGTTTACTCTTTGAGGAGGCGCGCAAGACTCAGCCTAGCATCATTTTCTTCGATGAAATCGATGGTATGTTCCTAATTCTCCGTTTAATGCTATTATTACTAGTAGGGATACTAATGTTCGACCAGGTTTGGCTCCCGTGCGGTCAAGCAAACAGGAACAAATCCATGCATCCATCGTTTCGACTCTGCTCGCATTGATGGATGGCATGGACGGCCGTGGTCAAGTGATCGTCATTGGTGCTACAAATCGACCGGATTCTGTTGACCCAGCTCTTCGCCGTCCTGGCCGTTTCGACCGTGAATTCTACTTCCCCCTTCCCAACAAGGAAGGCCGACGTGCGATCCTCGACATTCATACCAAGGGCTGGGATCCACCTCTGCCGGAAGATATCAAAGACGAACTGGCTGAAATCACCAAAGGCTACGGAGGTGCAGATCTACGCGCTCTTTGTACAGAAGCAGCCTTGAACGCAGTGCAGAGACGATACCCCCAGATCTACCAATCGGATGAGAAACTCATCATCGACCCGAAGTCGATTAGCGTTAGTCCGAAGGATTTCATGCTGGCGACCAAGAACATGGTTCCTTCGTCTGAACGGTCTACTACCTCTGGTGCTTCTCCGCTGCCCAAGACAGTGGAGCCCTTATTACGAAGGTCCCTGGCGGAAATTCAGAAGCAACTGTCCGAAATCCTGCCCCCGCGGAAGAGGCTTACTGCTTTGGAGGAGGCCCAGTTCGAGGAGCCGGAGATTTCGGGGAGCTTTCGCCGCGAGCACATGCAGCAGGAATTTGATCGATCACGGGTCTTCAGACCTCGGATGCTTCTGCGTGGGCACCAAGGGATGGGACAGCAGTACTTGGCATCTGCCATCTTGCACCACTTCGAGGGACTTCATGTTCAGCCGTTTGACCTTCCAACCCTACTTAGTGATTCTACTCGGTCCGCGGAAGCTGCTGTCGTGCAACTCTTCCAGGAAGTCAAAAGGCATAAGCCGAGTGTGATTTTCGTCCCTAGTATCTCGGCTTGGCATGACGAGACCGTGGGCAAAGCTGTTATTTCTACATTCTTGGGCCTTTTGCGCTCGCTTCCACCAAGCGATCCTATCTTGGTGTTTGGAGTGCTTGAGTCGACGGGCGAAGAGGATGAGAAGGAACCTCCTTCAATCGTGAAGAACCTGTTTGGGTTCTCAAAGAAGAACTTTTTCGAACTGCAGGCTCCCGATCACACCGCACGGCACGAATTCTTTGCGCAGCTGGTTGATTACATCAAGATATCGCCGTCCGAGTTCCCCGATCCTGAGAACCGTAAGAGAAGGGAACTCGAGAGATTAGAAGTTGCGCCGCCACCGCCTCCCAAGCCTGCCACGCCGCTTACCAAGGAACAACTGAAAGCGCAGAAGAAGAAGGACCGCCAGACGCTCAATTTCCTGAAGATTCGAATCCAGCCCATCATGGACCAGATCAAGAAGTACAAGAGGTTTAGGACTGGTGTGATTGATGAGTCTCAGATCCGGTACCTGTGGGAGGAAGACAATCCGAGCATCCTCACCAGCGATTTGCCCATCGAGCAGCGAACGACTTTTCGACCCTTCGAGAAGGCTCAGGATAAGCACGGGGTTCTCGGTCTCCGAGAGGCTGTCTCTGGGAAGTTCTTCTACAACATGGAGATCGTGACTATTGAGAAGCGACTCTCCAACGGCTTTTATAAGCGGCCTAAGGATTTCTTAGCAGACATCAAACGGATTGCGAAGGACGCCAAACAACTCGGTGACCAGGAACGGATACTGAGGGCTAATGAACTGCAGTCCAACGTAGAAGTCGATGTCGGTACCATCGAGCAGGCAGAACCGGCTCTCGTCGCTGAATGCGAGCAGGTCTATCTGCGGGAATTGGAGCGGGAAAAGATCGCCCTGAAACGAGCAAAGAGGGTTGAGGAGGAAGAGGAAGCCTTTGCGCAGGCAAACAAGGTACCGCATGGCAATACTGAATCGACCTTGACCAGTGGCCCTGTCAATCTGGGCGAGTCGTTCACGGATGGTGAAGGTGGATCGAAGCTGGCACCTGGACAACCGGATACGCCAGTGACGCCTTCGCGGAATCGCCTCGCTGTGAGCTTTACGTCCAACGGTTATGGCGGAGGTTCGGATCTCAATGATCTCAGCACGCAGGCTGTGATGAGCAACGGCTCGCACGGGGACGGGGATGGGGATGGAGACACCTACATGACCAACTCGGAGGACCAGTCTGGCGGAAGGGAGACGCAGGACAGCTCGTTTGGCCCGTCTGCACAAACTAAGCCGCCGCATTCGCATACCGCGCCTTCCCAGCAAGTGAGACGCGAGTCCGGCCTGTTGAACCTGTCACAGAGGGAGACTATGACTCCCATGGCAGCTGGATCTCAGCCGATTGACTACGCCAACGAAGCATCCACCACGCAGACGTCGGATGAGAAGAAGTCTGAGCAGTCGTCTGGTCCTCAACACCAACAGAACCAGCACCAGCCTGCTCAACAGAATAATTCATTCCACAGTCCAATGACAGGCCAGGGTGGTCGGCACGATTATCCCGACCTCACTCAATATCCTGATCGCTCATCGTATGAAGAGCATCTTCCGGATACGCAACAGGAAGCGAGCAGTCAGCCGTCTCCACGTGCGAATGCGGACAATGCCCATCTCCCGAATGGCAGTCAGAAGGCGCAACCGCCGGTACCGCTTTTCGACGCCCCTAATAAACAACAACCAAATGGGCCTGCCAATATCCAGGACTTGCTCAACGATGAAGATCAATCTCCCAGGCTAATCTTGGACCACGATTACATCAACCAACTGCATGAGGAACTCACCCAACGGACCAGCGGGTGTTCTGTGGAGCAACTGGAGCAGATCAACTCCAACCTGATGGACTACGTGTGGCAGACGCGGGGTGAATGGAACCGTACGCATGTGGTCGCCGGGATCGTCCAGACTTTCAACGCGGTCCTGGAGGACATGCTGGAAATGCAGGAGATCGGGCCTATCAGCCAAGAGACCAAAGAGCGGCTGGGAGAGGCACCGAGTTTCCAGATGTAAGCCTTTTTCGGCACGACGTTGTTCATGATAGATCAAAACGGGTCTTTCTTTCTACTCTTCTTCATAGAATTCGTTTGTTTTATTACTATGGCATTTGCTGGGTTACATTACTAAGGACATACATACATACATACATATATTTGTTTGTTTGAGATTGGCCGTGGGAACTGTAATGAGGTGATGGTGGGCTATTGTGATACTCCCTTATCTTTGCTGTCTATTTCTCGACATTTGTTTATTTGCTGGTGTGCATCTTCCACCAGATAGATATGTTTGTTTCCTAGCGATTGTGGGAGGATGTCTCCTTCGACTTGTACTTGCGGGTTGCTTTATATGTTAAACTGTGAATATTCATAGAAACATTACTTGTATTTTCTCTCTCTTCAAAGTACTACAATGGGAACAAAAATGCCCTGCACGAGGCTGACTAAGACACCAGCCTGGCCTTTCTTGAATCCGCCTCGCGTTGTCCTCTTTAACACCTCTGCGCCGGCCAACTTCCCTCTTTAATTCACTAGAGTCCCTGGTTGATTCCAGAGTCCATACTTTTTTGTCATTGCTCTCTTTTGCGCAGAAATCTCCATTCGCCCACAATTGGATATGATCCACTGATTGGTCTGCACATATCAACCCACTATTTAGGAAACACGCCGTTACCCTGAAACCAGAACACTCGAACACTCTAATTCACAATGGTCGACTGGGTCAGTCTGGCCATACCGTTCGCCTACCTAGGCGTTCTAATCGGCTCCCTCGCTACCTTTTCCTCGCTATACCGCAAGCGCAAAGCCCGTACGTCACCCCTCGATCCCGCCCAAAACCGCAAATGGACATATGCAGCTAACCACTATACCAACAGAAAAAGCCTCCTCCCTCGAACCATGGTTCCCCCCACACCTCCAGCGCGACATTTATTTCTCCCTCCTGCACCTCGACCAGCCCGCTAAAGACAACAGTGAGAAAAAGACCGCGGTGCCGGAGTCGGTGCTCAAGGCTGCGCTCCTGAGACGCGCAACGGAGGATATCAATCGGGTGTTGGCGCTGCGGAGCCAGAAACAGGCTTTGGCTATGCTTCTGCAGAGGGGTAGTGTGGGCGATGATCTGTGGCAGCGGTTTACCAGGGCTGAGAAGGAGATGGAGGATGAGGTTAGGGATGTTGTTTCTGAGGTGAGCTCTCTTTTTCTCCCGTGTTTTGAGGGTGCTTGGTGCTAATACGAATGCTGGGGCAGGCAAACGCATACTCACCAAACTGGGGCCAGACAATCTTCCAATCCGCCAATGAAATGATGAACAACAACATCATCCGCCAACGCATCGAAACGCACCAGTCCAAACTCGCCGAAGAACGCGAATGGTGGGACCGCAAGAAGACCAGTATCCAGGAGGGTTTCATGAAGGAATTGGACGCTGAGGGCTCCTCCAGTACCACAACGACTACCACCAAGACTGAGCCTCGTCCCTCTTCCGGTGCCAACACCGCCGCCGAGAGCACAACTACCCCGACTAGCTCGACAGGTGGTGTGAAGACTCCGGAGTCTTCGGCTGCGCCGTCGGTGGCTAGTGATGATGATGCAGTGTTGGTGGAGGCTGATGGTCAACCGGGGAACACTACGTCTGGGGGTGGGAAGAAGAAGAAGAAGGGGAAGAAATAAACAGGTCGTTAGCTTCTTTTCTGTTCTTAGTTGTATTGAATATATGCTTCTATGAGGATATGATTCTATACCCGGTTAAAATCTGTAAACAAGTCGTCAATGCAGTAGCTGAGAGTCTAATATACACAACCCTGAACAAAGCCTCATTCTTCAAAACGCCAGAATATGCTTTAGACGTGAGATATACAATACACGCTTATTCACAACCAATAAACACCCCAGCTAGACCAAAAAAATCGTATCACAGAAGAGACCTACTCTCCTCCCCCAACGGCGTCCCAAGATCAACATCTGAAGCACCCATCTCATCAGCAACACTTAAAATCTGACCTTCCACTTCGCTCTGCTCGCCCATACGCCCCATAACAATCCGCAACAAATCAGCCATGATCTCCATTTGACACTCGTTCCGTTCGTGGGGGTCCATGCTAGAGACACTCAGACCCTTCTCTTTAAGCTCAGCAGCTTTCCGTTGACTGAGGATGTCAACGAGGCGCTGGACTTGGTTGATATTCTCTCTGCTGCGCGGGGTGCTTGATAAGCGGCGGAGACGGCGTTTGGGTGTATTGGCTGGTATGCTGGCTAGACGTGAGACTTGGAGGACGATCAAACGTGCGGTTGTGTCGTCCGGGTAGACGTTGAAGATTGTTCGGAGGGTGTGCATGGCAACTAGCGTGCCGGGGAGGTCTCTGGAGAAGCAAAAGCAGCGGATAATTTGGTCGTAGAGATCTTTGGAGAATTCATGCTGCGCTGCGGATTTGACGCGTGGTGAGAGGTTGGTGTACCATGTGACCATGTCTGCGAAGAGCTGGCGGGCGGTTGGGAAGTCTGCTTCGAACGCCGTACGGCCGCGGTCGTATTGTAGCTTGCCGCAGTCCCAGAGGCAAGCATAGGTTTCTAGATCGGGTTGGATGGTGGCGGACATGGTTCGAAACTTATGCCAGAGGGTACGGAGGTCTTGTCTGCGTAGGTCGGCGTATAGCAGGTGGTTCATGAAGTACGAATTTGGCTTGATTCGTGCGTCTTTCAGACGCTTGATCAGGTAGTCCGTCATGTCGTCATCGCCTCTGCGGGTGTAATGGAGAAGGAGAATCGAGAATGTCTCGATGTTGCCCGGTGGCACTGTTCGCTGCATCCATTTGGGTACACGGATCCGAGGATCCGTCAGCTGGTCCAACGATAACCGCGGCGCCTGCCCAGGAGTTTTCTCACGATCCCAGACCAGATCAATCCGTTGTTGGATCATGGCCCATGCTAAGCTTTCAGCCTTTGTCCTAGCTGATGGGCTTCCCTCGCGGAGCCAGGCCGCCATGAGACCGTTGAGGTGTTTTGAATCCGGCTTCACGCCTCGTTCGTACATCAGTTCGATAACCGATGCCGCAGAGTCCACTTCTCCCATTCCGATGAGTTTCTTCATCCAACTCGCGTAGAAAAAGCGATTTTGGAACCGTCGAGGTATCAAGGTCAATGTAGAGAGTGAGACTCTGTTCACTTGCTGCTCAGTAATGCTGGATGCGTGTAAGTTGCCTGCAAATCCTATCGCAGCTTTATACAGCGCAGTCGAATCGTCTGTTGGATCTTTGCCCGTCACCATCATATCCTTGAACACAGCGATAGCAAGATCAAATTGACCTGCCTTGAGAAGACCGATGCTAATATGATCGTAGTCTTCCATGGTCATATCAGGACCGAGAAAAATCTTTAGCTGCAAGTACAACGCCCAAGCTTTTATCCCCGCTTCCTTCTCAGTTTGTCGTCCCCAAGCCATGATAATGGGTTTGAGAATGCGAGGCTGCCGAGTTTGGTCATTTGCCAAAAAAGCCAGAGCAATGTCCTGGGCTCTTTGGGGGTTGTTTTCTGCTGCGAAAAGACGTACCCCGAGTTTCCAGTATGCTTCCAGATCCTCCTTCCGCTGGCTAAGCTCATTCTGGTATGCTTCCCACTGGTCCAATGCCTGATTCGTTTTGCCACCCTCGTGAAGCGATGTGATATACGAAATAGTTTGAGGGGTAGTCAGGTTCTTTCCAGTTATCGCTGCATCTTCAGCCAAAGCCTGCAAATGCGCTGCTCGCGCATCCTTCGAAATCTGACCAGAGACCTGGGAATCCCATACTAAACACCTAGCTTCCTCCGGCATCGACTCCAAAAATCCCGGAACCACTTGTTTGCACCGGCGGTACCATTTCCATAACTCCTGTTTCAATGATTCATTTGATTTGTTGTGCGCGAACTGGTCCAGGCGTTCGTTGAATCGATCAACATAGGAATGACTCTCTTCGTCTGGCAGCATCACCTCATAAGACCTTGTGACCACAGGCCTTTCGCCCTCGCCATCTTCCCTGTGCGCTTGCCAATTCTCTTCCTCCTCCGCAAATCCCTCAAACTCTTCTCGCAATATATCGTCCAATTCTTCGTCGAATACTTGGTCAAGTCCACCGTCGGTATCTTGTTGGCCTCTTTGCACCGCATGTTTCCGTAATGCCTCAAGAGCAATCGCCCGGTCCTTCTCGGGCAAGCTTTTCATGAACTCGCTATTGGGACCAAAGGGACCTTCTTCCAGGATCCGCAGTTCCTGTTGGACCCTGGTGAGCTTTTCTTCAACTTCCTCCCGCTCGACGCTCTCTTCCGCCTCGGGATTGACTTTCCTCCTTGTCTTGCTCCCGGGAGTATCTTGTTCGTATAAGCGAACCTTATCGTCAGGGCCGCCATAGTGAACAGAGCGCCGTATTACGACAGGAAGTGTCCGTGGCCAAGGAAGAGACGGAATCGACGGGCTTTTGCGGGCCACATGTTGATACCACCGAGCTCCTTGAGCAGCTTGGCGGAGCATAAGTGCGAATTTATAACATCGGAGAGTACGTAGTGTAAAGAGTTCGGAATAGCGAGGCACAAGTTGTCAGTGGTGTTGCTCAAGTATGAACGCAGAGCTCCGCGGCGAAAAACCAATTACGGCCCAATCGGGTTTAGCGCCAGAACGCGCCAATTCCGCCAAAGCGTCCAGAACTGCGACAAAACAACAGACTCAAGCAATTCATACAGGAAAATGGACCCAGATTTCTTAGAGACTGAGGCGCCAGACTTGTCCCGGGACGATATGAATACTCAGGTATGATATATGTACGAAAAACATGAAATGACGCGCTAACAGCAGTTCAAAGGGTGTGTACATCTACCGACCTGCAAATGCGAAACCGAACAAACTCCAAAACGAACGTCCCTCTAAACGGCGAAAGGTCGAATCGGATGGTCAGGAGAAACAGGAGAAGGAATCTCAAGGGACCCAGGCCTGTCCTTTCGTGCCGCTTTTGAACGGAGAAGAGAGCGCATCCTCAGTCGATTTGAGATATAACGCCTACCAACGATTGTGGTCCAAACAGGAGGCGAAGATCCAGGTGCGTGGGAGATTTAGCTAGCTAGGGTTCGTGGATGGATGTCTGACCGTGATGCAGGAAGTATTGGAGGATGTTGACTCCAATATACTCGAGGACGTCTCGAGTTTCGTCAAACAATCCTCGGCTCAAGTGTAAGCTTGTGCCCCTTGAAAAATAACCCAGAGTTGATGCTAACGGCAAATTCAGCTATGACGGTTGCATACCCTCCGCATTGGTAACCGTTGGATCCAACGTTTCTTCCCTCGGCCGACTTTTGACGCGACTCAATGAGAGATTGATAACAAATGGAGAGGGAGGTGTGGTCGTATTGGAATCTGGCGATGCGCCCAACATTAAGACTACGTTAAAGAATATTATTCGTGGGGCTGTTGCAAATACCGAAGGGAATGATGGCTATCAAAATTTCCTCACTGACCGTGAGGTATGATTGTCTTTCTAAGGAAGCGCTGCGACTTGAAACTAATCCCGAATCCAGGGGCCGAGATTACTCGCATACGATCTTGACCTACTTAGCGACTATGTGCAACGGAAGAAGGCGACGAAATTGGTTCTCGCTCTTCGAGATAGCGAGGCTTTTGACCCTAACTTATTGACGGACCTTCTGTCACTACTGAGGTGAGTCCCCCTTCCATTGCCATACATCTGTTTATGCTAATTGGTTTTAGTTCGTGGCTTGATCGCATACCGTTCACTTTGCTATTTGGTATCTCAACATCAGTCGAACTTTTCGAAGGGAGACTCCCAAGATCTAGCGTTGCGCTGCTTAGGGGGAAATACTTTGAGCTCCACGAAGCGAGCAATTGTGTAGATCGTATTTACGAGAGGCTACAGGCCGAACCGGACGGAGAGTTCTGGATAGGGCGCAACATTACCAGTGTTTTATTTGAACGGACGAGCGACTACTTCCATACTCCTGAGGCGTTTTGTCGAACATTAAAGGTATGCATAGCGCTCTATTTGCTTTATCTGCTTCAATTTAACTCCTTCTAGTATGCGTATATGTCTCATTTCTTTGCGAACCCGCTGGCAGTTCTGTTCTCAAAAGACTCTGCTGGATTGCCTCATGGGAAGCTCTGCCAGGCGATTAAAAATCTACCATCCTTTAGAAGGTAGGTTTCTATATGTCAAGCCTCCGATATGGAAGTTTTAACTGACCGCTTAGGTTCTGCGAGGATCTAGTCGAAGACGGTCATCCCAAGCAAGTACGGGACTTGCTAGAAAATGACGAATATCTGTTCCAAGAATGCTCGAGATACCTTGAAACAGGGCAACAGAAAATGCGAAACATTTTCGGAGCGGTGAAAATGACTCACGCCCTCCTGAAGCAGCTCAATCTCAGCAAGAAGACCGGGGTATCGGACATATCAATCCTTGCTCTTTCCGGGGAATTGCATGATTCGCAGATCGTGGAAGACATTCTAAATACGATGAAAACGCTCGACTCGGATGGTCTCAAAAACTTACTTACCACAGTCACGGAAACACTGGCAGATAGTCCTCAACTGCGCGAAGTCCAAGCAGACTTTGAGGTTTTGTTGGAAGCATATCCGAATTCAGGGCCTTTGCGGAGTGAATATGACGCCCGGAATTCCATCGCAAAAGCCACCGTCGTTCAACAGCGAGTCCAAGTGACAAAGAGCAAGGCCAAACAGCCCAAGCAGAATGTTGAATTCACACAGATTCTCGACCGCTTCCATGCCACACTCGAAGCATATTTCGCAGATACCTTGGTGAGACCGCAGGACTTATTTTTATGCGAAGTGTTCCTCCTTGACATGAGGAATCCCTTAAAAGACACCTTTGCACCTAGACCACGGTTCGCAATTGAACGGGCATTGTCTAATCCTTTCGATTACTTGATGTCTACGTCGGACATGTCCGAGAATAAGCTCTCCGCGAAACAGCCCGCGACGGCCATTCTATATCAACTCTATCTCGAATCCGGTGCTATTGTAAATGCCCATGATCTCTGGTGTGCGTTTTATGCCGTTTTTGAAAGTGACCAGGGAGATAAGTGCGATGAACGAGTAATCATGGCACTGTTTTACAGAGCGTTATCCGAGTTGAAGGGGCTTGGTGTGGTGAAGAACAGCCGGAAGAAGGTGGACCATATCGCCAAAACATCATGGGCAGGATTGTAAGCTTTTGTACATTAGATGCAATAATTTGCTTTTGAACAAAGGGTATCATAAGACATGCGCGCACAAATGCTGTCATCGGGTCCGTCAAACTCAACTGTTCTGGAGAGGAAGCTGTATTATGTCCTCATTCCCAAGTGGGTGTCCTCCGTCACTCAAAACCATGGCTTCCCTCCGGCGCCTTCGCACAGCTTGTTCTTCTGCAGTCCCTTCACGTACTCGTCGCCCAGAGTATCGACTCGACCCGGCTGTATCTTCTCCATCAATCATCCACACATCGCTGTCGACGTCGTCATCATCATCGTTCTCTTCCATCATACTGCCCATCAGGCCGTGTTTCCGTAACTGCTTCGTTCCATCCGGGTGAGAAGAGAGTGTGCCGAATATCGAGCTCATGACTGGGTCATCGGTCCACCAAGATTTCATAAGAATCACCACATCCTGCCGCCGTGACGGTTCGGCCAGTGCACATGGAAACGGGTATTTAGTTAGCCACCGGCTAATGACTCCGGCTTCCAATGCGGCGGATATGTCTTCCTGCAGGACGGCATTGAGTATGCTTAGGGCTTTCTTTTCACCTAGTGGTCTCGTTTTCGGGAGGATGGGGGACACCGTAGTACAGGTTTCTTCGGTATGTTCCTCGAGGAAATTGCACAGACAGTCGACAATAGCCACGTACGTGGGAGGGTCTTTCAATCGGACACACACGGAGGTCCGGGAAACTGAACGGACTGTATTAGAACATGTCAAATAGGCACAGCGGAAGCCATACGTGCTCGATTGGATACCAAAAACCACATGGCATTGAGTGCTTTGCCGCGCCGCTTGTGGTCCTTACTCGCGAGGTCATCTAGAAGCAGGTGCCGAGTTTGACCTTTCGTAGCTCGTTCTGAGATAATGCGCAATGCCCTGAGAAATGTCAGCACCAAATTTATGCATAAACATCTATATCTGACTAGCATACGCCGCACGAAGGTCATAGCTTGTACTCTCAGAGAGCTTTAAAAGTGTGTCTAACTTGAGGACTAAAGATGTATTAGCTGGAAAATGTCGTGTCCCTGCGAGATTCAGTCTGTCCCAACCATCTTCCGTGCCCTCACTGATCATTTTATCTTCTTTTTCGACATGCTTGATCTCTGTCAGATCGCGCACCCGACGGAGATCTGTTGCGATTCCGCGGATGGCAAAGAATAACGAGACACCTGCTACGGTCAGCAATTGTTCTGAGCATCCTTAGCAAAAAAAGCTTACCAAGGCATAGCCAGAGCAGCTTATCGCTTGATTGAAAAGACATCTTGATTCCCGCATAGGGCCTGAAAACTGGTTCGCATGTAACACATCCAACTCGAAATGATGCTCGGAAGGCGGCGAATCTCCGCATTATAGCGGCAGAATACCATCCGCCTGGGCGGTGAGCACAATTTTTATTTTCTCGGACGATCTAAAAATTCAAACCAGCCTCAACGTCAACGTCGCAAAGGTCAATCATGCCGCCTTCGCAGTTAAAACAGCTCAAGGCCTCCCTACGAGACAGCGGGGTGCTGGGTCCCCAGCAGTCGAAGAAGCAAAAGAAACAGAATGTGAAGAGTGGTGCCAGTGCGCAGAATCGAAACCAGCGCGAAGCGGCATTGCAAGCCATCAGAGACCGGTTCAATCCTTTCGAAGTCAAAGCAACGACAAAAAATGCCAAGTTTGATTACACCAGCCGCGACGGGGGCGCGAATGCGTCCAAGGCGACGGCCAGACCCGGCGTTACCAAGTCGCTAGGCGAGGAAAGAGTGAGTTTGGTCCGAAGTGACGAGGTAGTAATGGTGATCTAATTTTCTTTTTCGTTTTATAGCGTCGCGCTACCCTTCTGCGTGAGATGGACCGGAGAAACAAAGTTGGTGGTATTCTGGATCGCCGTTTCGGTGAAAACGACCCAACAATGACGCCCGAAGAGAGAGCCGCCGAGCGATTTGCCAGGGAAAGCCAGAAGAAAGCGCGCAAAGAGTCCATGTTCAACTTGGAGGACGAGGATGAGGGGGAATTCACCCTTACACACAAGGGCCAATCCCTTACCTTGGATAACGAGCCGCAAGACGACTTTGAGGATTTTGATGATAATGATATGGGATCGGATGATGCTCTATCCGACTCGGAAACCGCGCGGAAAAGGAAGCGCGTTTTTGTTGAAGGTGAACCTGTGGTAGACGGGGCCGAAGGAGAGGAGCTGCCAGAACGGAAGAAATCGAAGCATGAGGTCATGAAAGAAGTCATTGCCAAGTCGAAGTTCCACAAGGCCGAACGGCAGCAGATCAAGGAAGACGATGCCGACCTGCGTGAGGAATTGGACAAGGGTCTCCCTGATCTCTTCGAGATTCTGAGGGGCGTGAAGCCGCCAGCGAAACCGGAGCCTCCTAAGGACGATTTCTCGTCGATGAACCCCGAACGTGCGGCTGTATTAGAGGGCATTTCTCAACAGAATCACGAGAAAGAGTACGATCAGCGCTTGAAGCAATTGACTTTCGACAAGCGGTCCCAGCCAACGGACCGTACTAAGACAACCGAGGAGAAGATTGCTGAAGAAGCCGAGAGGCTCAAGAAACTCGAGGAAGATCGCGTTCGGAGAATGCGTGGCGAGCAACCGAGTGAATCTGAGGATTCAGATGAGGAGCAGTCAGAAGACGAGAAGGAGGATTCCGATGAAGAATCAATCCCCGACGACGCGAAAGCCTTCGGATTGCAACAATTTACGAATGAGACCCACACTCGTCCTGATATGGGAGTCGAAGACGAAGACGATTTTATTATCGACGATGATCTCGTTGAGACCAGATCCGATGCCAGTTTGGAGATTGGGGACAGTGACATTGAGGGTTTTGATGAAGAGTCTGAGGAAGAGTCCGAAGAGGAAGAAGAGGACGAGCTCATCAACGGGCTCACCTTTCCTGGGGGGCGTTCCGAAGAGGCTTCAGCTCATGCTGATAGCGCACAAGCAAACGAGAAACTAGCATACACGTACCCTTGCCCCGAAGACCATGAGGGCTTTTTACACACTATCAAGGATGTACCGGTCACAGATCTCCCAACCGTTGTTCAGCGAATTCGTGCATTGCATCATCCCCGTCTTCACATGGATAACAAGCGGAAACTAGGCCGGTTTGCAGAGATCCTCGTCCAGCACGTTTCATACATGGCAGAGCAACCCGAACATCCTCCTTTCGCCATCCTGGAAAACATCCTTCGACATATCCACTCGCTAGCCAAGAGTCATCCGGAGAACGTAAACATGGCTTTCAGGGCTCGTCTCCGCAAACTGACCACCGAGCGGCCGCTGAACCTCTCACCAAGCGACCTGATCATTCTGACGGGCGTCGCAGCGATCTTTCCAACTTCCGACCACTTCCATGCAATCGTGACGCCGGCACATCTTTGTATTGCACGGTACCTGGGGCAGGGGGCTATCAACTCGCTCTCTGACTTCGCTACGGGTGCCTACGCAGCTAGTGTGTTCCTGCAGTACCAGGCCATCTCGAAACGATATATGCCCGAATTCATCAACTACATCCTGAACGCACTCTACAACCTTTCCCCCGAGGAGCCCAAGAAACACCTTGGCTTCTTCCCTATCAGAAAACCCGAGCAATCCGTGGCCCTCACAGCAAAGTCCAAGAAGGCCAACCCTCGAAAACTCCGCTTCTGGGATATCACAGGTCCCGAAACCGGCAAGGAAGAAGAACTCAAACTATCCCTCCTAACCACTTTCCTAACCCTCCTGTCCACCGCCTCCGACCTCTGGACCGGCCAATCCGCCTACACCGAGATCTTCGAGCCCGCACAGACTGTCCTCAACCACCTCCGCAAATCCGCCTCCTCGTCAGCTCCCGCAGTCCAAGACTCCCTCCAATCCACCCTCGACAAACTCTTCTCCCACCTCTCCAACTCCCGTCTCTCACGCCGCCCGCTCCTCCTCCACAACCACAAGCCACTTGCCATCAAGACTGCTATCCCGAAGTTCGAGGAGAACTTCAACCCGGACAAGCACTACGATCCCGACCGCGAGCGTGCAGAGGCCAGCCGTCTTCGTGCCGAGTACAAGCGCGAGCGGAAGGGTGCGATGCGCGAACTGCGCAAGGATGCGAACTTTATCGCGAGGGAGCAGCTGCGCGAGAAGAAGGAGAAGGATGCCGAATACGAGAAGAAGTACAAGAGGCTTGTCGCAGAGGTGCAGAACGAGGAGGGGAGAGCGGCCAACGAGTACGAGAGGGAGAAGAGAGCGCGGCAGGGGAAGTCTTGATTGGTTTTTGGAAGTGTTGGTTTGGTTTTCTTATATTGGGATCCCTTTCACTGCTGTATATACATATGTTCAAGGTGTATTCAGAAAACTTGTTTATTCAATCGACATAATTCGCATGCTCAAAATATATATACCAAATTCATAAAAGTATGCAAAATTACTGCCACAAAGCCTCCCCAATGCTCACCAAGTAATCACATTTTTCCCGCTGTCCTGGGGAAACAGTCTCCATCTTGGTGTGGCCAGTTCGTATATACAATCGCTGGTGCCCATTAGCGCTATCCCAGCCCTTCCACTCAGGACTCCCAGAGTGCCGATGCTTATTCGGATCAAGACTCTTAATAAAACTAGTCCAATACCCCTGCACGACAGGGACAATCGGTGCATTCAAAGTCCGGTATGAAGCCGGGGCGTCACCCGATACATAATCAGGACCAAAGACAGCGTCGATATCAGCTGTATGCGGAACACCCACGCCGGACTTGACAGTATCCGGATCTTGCACATCGTACTTGTAGTACCAGCTTGGGGCGCCGGCTTTGGCGAAGATAGTGGACATGTCCATCCCCGGGCAGGTGTAGCGCATGTCACCGTAGGCATTGCTGGCCGGGCGCCAGTAGGGACCGGAGTTTGGGAAATATTGTGTTTGGTTTGGTTGGAGATATAGCTCGTTGATCTTAGCGAGGTGCTCGAGCTTTACTTGGGGGAATTGGCTTTGGATGAAGGTATCTGCTTCACCAACGTCGGATGTGTTTCTTGGTACGAATGTGGTTCCCTCGTTTGTGACGTCGCCGAAGATCACTGGGACTTTGATGAAGTGGCCCTGATGGAAGAGACGGTAGGTAAGGTCTGGGATCAGGTCGTTGTCGATAGTCGGTCCGTACATATAAAGCGGGGCATTCTGGGCGTTGGGAAGAGGAGTATTGATGTTCTCGCGCTGTAGGTCTGCAATGTCCAAGCCGCGTAGGCATGCTAGGGTATCGTTGTGGCTGGCGCAGCCGGTTCGGATGGCAAGGTTGTCGTAGGTGAATTGGCTTTGTTCTACATTGCGCATGCTGGCGAAACTTGTCGCGTCTATGACAGCACCATGGAATAAACCATCGTTTCTTCCGCCGTACGCTCCGAGGTGCAGATTGATAGAGGCAGCTCCTGCACTGGCACCGCCTAGGACGACGTGCTTTGGTTCGCCTCCGAACTATGACTGTTAGCATTCGATCGCTCAAGCATATCAGGTAGACAAACCTTGCTAATATGCTTCTGTACCCACTCAAGGGCCTTGATCTGGTCTTTCAATCCATTGTTGATACTCCCTCCTTTTCTAATCTCTTTCCCAGCTAAGAACCCATATGGGCCAACACGATAGTTGATAGTGACCACCACGATGCCATTGTCCGCTGCTTGGATCAGCCCTGTCCCATTATAGTTCGGACCAGCGAGACTGTTGAAACCACCGCCCTGGATCCAGACGAAAACCGGCAGTTTGGTGGCATTTCCAGTCTGAGCAGGAGCATAGACGTCCAGGTAAAGACAGTCTTCCGATCTGCCGGAAGGGATGGGGTATGTATCAGTCGGGATGCAAACAGGGCCGTGCTGCAAGCCAGTCAGCACCATGTTCACACGAATAGATCAGGAAGGAGAAGCCTACTTGATTAGCAGATTGGGTTCCATCCTTCTTTTCCGGATCTTGAGGAGCAGCAAACCGCAAATTTCCCACCGGAGGAGCAGCATATTGGATCCCCAGCCATTCAACAGTACCATTTGAAGGCGACTGGCCACGATATTTTGCATAACCCAAATCAACCACAGTGTCCAACGCTGAGACAAGCGAAAAAACGAAGAAAAGAGCGAAAACTCGCCCGGACAACAACAAAGTAGCCATCGACAATCGAAATCGGGTACTGCTCTTCAACCCCTCGGTGAGGCACGCGACATGACAGCAAAGGAATGCAGTATTTTTAATATATACCATGTACTCCGCCCTTGATTAGGCTCATTGCCCCCTCTGCAACCCTGACCTCGGCGAATTTCGAGTCTGCCTCATGGCGCAGGATGCCCGTATCCTGCAGATCGTATGCAGTGAGATCGGGGCGTAGTCCGAGACTCGTAGTTATCACTTTGACATCAGCATAGCCCTGCAGTGTGGATTAGTCAGTGTAGTATAGTACCCCTGAAGGGAGCACCTGGTCCAGATATTATATTATTTAAGGAATATTTCAATAGCATGTGTTAAAGTTTCGGTATTGCATACATACAGAGTCGTACTGTAGTACTGTAGTAGTTGAAGATAGAAACTATGGGGATAAGCGATAAGGTCATGCGGACTATCTCCGCAATGAATTCATCCAATTTATTCAATTCATCCACTTCAACCAATTCGTGATTACTGAAAACTAAGCACTGAATAATCGATAATGCCACCCCCAGAAGACGAAGAAGAGGACTACATGTCTATGGTAATCGAAGAACCAAAGCAGAAAGAAACCTTTACTCAAAAGAAACGCCGACAGCAACGCGAGGTACTTCCACATCTTGTATCCCAATCTCACCAAGCACACAATATCTAATCTATATTACTGAATAGGCCGAAGCACGCGCAAAAGTTCCTTCCAAAGCCGAACGCGCTGCCCAAGAAGCCGCCCGCCGCGATGCCGCCCTCATGACCAACACCCTCGACCCCTCGAACAAGGGATTCCAGATGATGGCCAAGCTCGGTTTCAAACCTGGCCAGGCATTAGGAAAGCAACCACAACCACCGCCATCAGAGAAGCCGCATAGCCAGGATACTGTCGCGAGTGCGCGCGACGATAAGCGAACTGAACCGCTAAATCTGATGTTCAAGGAAGATCGCGGAGGTATCGGGTTGGATAATGAAAAGAAGCGCAAAATCAAAGAGGAGGCGGAGGAGGCGATGAAGAAGGTTAAGCATGAGGAAGGAGATTATCGGGATCGGGTACGAGTCGAGCGCGAAACGAGACGGTCTGAGGCGCAATTTCATGCAGCGCAGAAGGTTGCAGAGAGGTTAGATACTGAGGCGGAGGAAGGGGATAATGTTGAGAAGGATCGTGGCGATGACAAAGACGAGGAAAAAACGGACAACGAAGGCGACAAGTATGAAAAGGACAAGACGACGAAGAAAGTCAAACCAACCTCCCAAATCAACCTCCTCTACCGTGGCCTCGTCCGCGAACGCGAAGAGAAAGAACGCAACCTCCACCTCCGTCACGCCCTCCAAACCTCTCTCCCATCATCCTTCTTCCCCGACCCAAAATTACCCGGCTACGACGACCCAACCCTCGAGCGCGAAGACCGCGAGGCAATTGATTTGCAAGTGCGCGGGGAGGGATATACGAACAGTCTTCTTGAGCAAGAGGTGGATGAGGAAGATCCGCAACTAGACGAGTTTAATGCACTGGAGCCGCAGGAACGGCTGCATAAGCTGGTTTTGTATCTGCGGGAGAAGCATTGGTACTGCTTCTGGTGTAAATGTCGCTACGAGGATGAGACCATGGAGGGATGTCCAGGATTGACGGAGGAGGACCATGACTGACACATTTCACTCTCCACTACTATATTCTTACCGGTAGATTGGGATATCAAGCATGACATTAAAAAGCATATCACAACATAAATACACACGCCATGACAACATAGCAAGAGAAGAGACAATCTTATGTACATTCAGTGCCCACCGTATCCCAAAGCCGTAAAATCAATCGCGTATTTGTGAGAAACAGAATAAAAGAAAGAGGAAACCCAGATAACCCAACCCGAAGATAGCTGCATATCAGACGCAGATAATAAGCAAGGTAAGGGGGAAAGAGACAAAAAAGCAAATTGAAGAAGATACGTAAGAGATCAACTCTGAATCATACTCAACAATTCGTCCAACGATCTCCTCGAACACTTCTGCAAATTCTGATAACAATCCTCGCAAATCCGGAGGCAACAAAACACACACCGATGACGGACCTCCCGATCAAACTTCTGACAAGTCATACACGGCAACGCATGCCAGACATTCGCCGCAGGAGGCATTGACCTATGTTCCTGATAGCAGGCGAAATGCAGTTTATTTAACGGCGCCGCGACGGGCTCGTAACCCGGAGGTGTCCAGACATCATCCATATTTGTGTGTTCCACGTCTGGCACCGGTTCCAATCCTGGAGAGATATCCGCGTGCATATGATCGATGGCTTCGGGCTCGGGCTCGGGCTCGGGCTCGGGGATGTAGTCTTCCAGGGGCTCTCCGTCGCTTGTTGCTGTCCGCTGCGATCCGTTGGACGGGGTGCGCTGGACGGGTGGTGGTGGAACCGCCAGACTGCCATTGCCGTTGCTGTGGCTGATACCGTTGCCATTTCCGTTGCTGATGTTAGGTGTGCTGCGGTTGGCACCCGTGGGCATCGGATACCGATCAGTCCCAAAGTCAGCCATGGGCGCGGCGTCGAGCCCAAAGTTCAAATCCGTTGCTGAAGCCGCAGGCAACCGCATGGGCGTTGGCGCTGCTACAGGCGGCGCAGGTGCAGCTTGAGGAGACACGGAGGTAGGCACGGAAGGCAGTTGTTTATCCGGAGGAGGAGGAGGGAGGGCCTCTGGCAGAGAATCCATCTTTTGCTGGTATTGCTGTTGCTGTTGTGCTTCGGAGCCCTTTTTTCCAAATGACTTGATGGATGAGAAAGATGGGACTCGGAGACCTCGGGGGCGTTTTTCGCTTTCCAGAATCGCCATGATCTGGACCGGATGTTTTTGGTGGTGGGAGGAGGAAAGGAAGAAAAGACCGTGCTGGTAGTAGTGGTGACTATTGGGGTCTGGGTCGTAGTGGGTTCGCAGAGGATTAGTTCCTTGGAACCAGCGATCGACGACGACGCAGCCGATGAGAGAGAGAGTGAATAAAGGAATGAAATTCAACAGAAAGATGGTGAATAGCAGCAACGAAAACAGCTGGAATTTGGAGGAAGCCGGAGGGAAGAGGGAAAGAAAACCTGGAAAAGAGTTAATCTCAGTCTCAGGATCACCTCCTGCTGGTCCGCAGTCCATCGCGTTAGTGTCTCTTAGTGTCGCTCACCAATAGATTGACTATCTTAATTTCTTGATCACACCAGATCCTTCTCGCTGTTTTCTGACTGGTCAGAAAGAAAAAAAAAAAGTCGCAATGGCAGCCTGTTGCGATGACCTGTATCTTCGTCATCGATTTGAGGATAACATACAATGCGACAATGCGACAATGCGACAATGCGACAATGCGCACAAAGATACAGATACATCGCGCGATCAATCGATGATCTCGAATCTCCTTTAATACTATTCAATCAATCTGCGCACATCTTTCGTGATGATCCGATCGCCCGTCGCATTCAGTCTCGCGCCTGAAACGCCCCGAAACCAGCCCTCACAGTAGTATGACAAACTGCTCTGTACGGAGTACGAAGTACCACATACACAGCGCAACCTACACAGTATTACTGGTATTTGGTACTTCATGAAATGTTGTATTGTAATATCGCCAGCATTCTCCTACCAAAGCACGGTCCAGACTCGAATCATTTACTCTGATTCAGTAGAAGAAAGGAAAAGTCTATTGTACCCTGTTCAGTGTCTCTTGCCCTAGGACATGAAATTTGAAAAGAATGGATCACAGAAAGAAAATAAAACAGTAAGAGAGCGTCATCATCGCTTTTCCGCCCAGACTATGTAGATCCCTATGCGCCAACTACCGCCAAGAATAGAATATGGAAATGAAAGAAAAATGAACGGAAAGAAGAGATGATAGAGACTATGTCGTTTCGGGATTCGGGGTCGTGTCCGTGATCTCAACCGACCGAGTTTCCAGTTCCTTGGGCAACTCCGGTACTGTGACACTCGCCTGCTCTACACGGGCTGTATTCCCGGCATCCAAAACCTCCTGGGGCACTGACTTGGGTGCTGCTACTGCTGCTGTTGCTGCTGCTGCAGGAGCGTCATTCGATCCAGATCCCTCGGGCTGTACTGATTTTGTCGGCATATGCTCGACATGCTCCGTCGGTTCCCCTGTCTTGTCTTCATCGCCAATAACCTCAGCCAGACTCCGGAAATTGAGCATCGGTTCTGTCACCTGTTGACTACCATCGGCGGTCGTCGCGTGCTCGTCCGCGGTCGATTCAACGAGTGAAGAAAACGAGGATGACGCGCTTGCCATGTTCCGCAGTTGAGATGGCTTTGAGGGTTCCGTTGCCGCGTTCTGATTTGCCAATTGGTCAGTAGTGACTTCAGAAGAAGACGGTGCACCTTCTGCCATCATGGCTGGTGCAACGGCTGCATTAGAGGAAGCCGCCGTAGCCGTAGCTGTTGCAGGAACAGACGTTGGAGGCGTTGCGCGGTCTACTTCCTTTCCCTTGTCGGTGGACGACCCTTCATCCTCTTCCTCTATGACAGAAGATGAGCTGCTTGCCCCCAGTCTTGCAGCACTTAGCCCAGTGCTACTACCCGCTTCCGTACCCGAGATTCCGCTCTTGCGAATGCTCTTCTCATACTTTTTGGCGTCTTTATCCCTTCGTTTTGCTTCCTTTTTCATCTCCTTCTCTTCCTTCTTGCGCCGGTCTTCTTCGCTGGCCAGACTCAGCCGAATCGCCTCCATCATCATCATTTCCTCTAGGTCGTCCAGTCGGCTGCGTCTCGAGCTACCACGCGGCGGTGCTGGGTTACTTTCCTCTTGCGTCTCCGTCTCTTGCGTAGGAGCGGGCGGTCGTCGGTCCGTCAGGAAGGCCAGCGCATGCAGTGCCGGAGACCCACGAGTCTCTGGTGCATTACTCGCTCGCCGAAGACCCCTTCTTCCAAGACTGAAGTTCCGAGAATCACTCCCGTTTTGGTTATTCACCAGGTAGGCAGCTGTGTGAAGGGCGGTTGCTGCGGCAGATCTTCGGGCCGCGTGCGCTCGAGCATTGGCTAACTTCTGTGCCCAATCGGGTCGAATCTTGTCGGTAGTAACCACAGTTGGGTCGGTCGCTGACAATGACGTAGCACGGCGACGTCCAGTAACAGCTGCAGGTGTGCCCGACGAGAGCGACGAGGTAGAAGAAGACATTGGAGAAGCAAGGTTCATGGGCGGACGCGAACCATTCAATTCCGCCGCATAACTGATTCCTCTGCGGAAATGCGGGGGTACGTAGGTGACACCAAACTCAGGCTGGACACAGAACGGACAGGCTGCAGGTTCCGATACGAGTTGAGTGTCAGCCGATTCTGCACGGCTGCCTTCCGACTCCTGCGTTGAACTGGGGGCGTTCGGGTCTGGTTCTCCATGCTCTGGGGGATGGGGATCAGGACGTTTGATCTGGACGAAACATTCCGAACATATTGGCTGATCGCAGCATCTTGTCCTGTTCAGATAAGGAGGGTAGTAGAGGAAGCAAATCGGACATTCCGCTGCATCCTTGTAAAGATATGCCTCAAGTGGTTGCCCGTTGACGAATGGATCGGGCGGCAGTTGAATCTCCCTCGGCGTAAGATCTGTTTGAGAACCGTGTTTCGTTGACGTCGTGAGCGAAGCTAGCGTCTTGGCCCGAGTCCTGAACAGCGGCGAGCTGAAAGATCCCGAGGCAATCGGGGAGGCGGGGGACGGGAGGGAATTAGCGGGGTTCGATGATGTCTGGGAGTGGTCCGAATTGTAGGATTGAGATCGCGATGTGATGGGTACCATCAAATGATGGGCGGCTTTTGCATCCTCCGAGGTGGGCCTGGGAGCAGTCTTGTTTTCCAATTCAGGTGGAATCTCGTCAGGCGCTGGTATCGGTAAGCCTCGAGCGGCTGCCATGAGTTGGTGTTCTGTCCACGAATCCGAGAAATCATTGAGACCTCTCCAGAACGGGGCGAGTCGTCGCTCAATCTAGATATACAATGTCAGCGATTCGTTGATTCCCAAGACTGCCCAACAGAAACTCATTGTAAATTTACCATCAACTGCCGAACTACAGCCTTGTTAAAATCCTCTGTGCCAACATAAACACCTTGCGTGACCAAGAAACCACCATCCACATGCTCGTCTCTCATACTCCGTTCTCGTTCCTTGGCTCGGGCAACCCGTTCTTTTTCCAGCTTGCGAGCTTCGCGCTCTTGTCGGGTTTCGCGCCGATGTTCCAACGCTACCTCCGGAGGGGGGGCGAATCCCAGCATAGACAAATCGGGTCGACTCGAACGTCCGGACCGAGAACCTTCTGACTGACGCTCGCCATACGGGGATCGTCCACTGGGGTGATGGCTGCGACGATGCGATGGGCCGAGAGAGGCTCGTGCCTCTTTGGTCTGCGAGTTACCCATATTGAAATGGGGAGGGTGTGATAAGAGGGACGGGTGATTGTTAGGAATTTAGGAATTTGCGGGAGCTCGAGAGGGACTGAAAGAAAACGACGAAGACAGTATGCGGGATTAGGCAGAGAGGTACCGCAGTAAGTAGGACGGATATGGTAACACTGCCGGATCAGGCGGAGAGGCGGAGTCGAAGTAGGTTTGCCTCCAGGAGAGCGACGCGGCGACAGTGTAGTGGTCGGGAGGAGTCGATCGGATACGCAGAGGAAAACAATGTATTGTAAAGATAACAACAAAAGATGCAGGTAAAAAAAAGAGAAAAACAAAATATGGACAGAGAAGAAGAGGAGGAGTATATGAAAGAGACTTGAGAGTAGTTGAGAGGCGCGAGTGAGGAGAGTGAGGTTCAACTGCGGGCGGGGGATGGATTCGCGCTGTTTAGTCGGGATGAAGCGCGGATGCTTGCGACATGCGGCTGATCTTAAGAGAGGTAATATAGAAAGAGTGAGAGAAATGAGAGACAAGAAGAGAAAGAAAGTGAAATTGTATGACCGCTGGTCAAGAAAGCTAAGAAAAAAAAAAGGTGAGGAGAAAAGGAAAGCGTTCTCTGTTAGGCCAGATTGATTGTGAAGACCCAGACAAGAGTATGGAGTAAAGTATGGGGAATCCACAGAAAAATACCGTCACAACAAGTGAGGAATTTAAAGCTCTCGTCAGAGACACACAAAATCCATGGGAGAATGAGAAAAATGAAGGATTGGATCTTTCATTTCGCAGATCGAAAACTGAAGAGAAAAAGAAATCGACAAAAAGGAATATACTACTAATGCGACGCCACAAGACCGTGAAGCAGTTTTAATTATTACATCAGCTGTGGCTCGAGGGGACTACGAAATACGAATACCTTCTGGAGAACGGAGCCTCCTTTAATTTCCAATCGTTCAAGTATTAGGTCTGAGTTTGATCTACCGTAGCCTGCACATAGTCTCTCTCTCTTAACGTCTCGGTACTCCTCACCTATCCGTCATTGACACAAGATTGAAGGTACAATCGTAGAATTGTCAGCTCTATGTACATAACCATTGTACAAGCAGGTCCTCGTATACTATGTATGTAACCGATACATAATGTGGCTGGCGAGCCGCAGGCGGTCTGGGTCCGGGGCGGAAAAATCCATCTGAATTCCTAAACGGGTATGGTATGCTTCATTTTTCTCTGCTGTCCAGCGACAGACTGATATTCGACAGGACCATAATAGGTCAATGGACATTGGATCTAGTCTATGATTTGGAATTCCGGTGGCAGTAACTGCAATTCATACAGAACATAGCATGCCTTCTCATTGAACTATCCCTATCACTATTCCGGCACTCATCCTGCCATGACGACGGCCACCACGACAACCTCTACAGCAACCACGCGCCTCCACATCACCCCTTTTAACCCAGACATTCTGTCTTCCGTGCTGCCTCCCTCTGTGCGACCGACCGCTACGGAAATCTCATTCCATAGCCTGCCCACCTTCCCCGAGAACAATTACGGCTACGTGACTTTACCAACAATGGAAGCGGAGAAGATCAAGAAGAAGCTTCACGGATCTATCCTGAAAGGCAAAAAGTTCAAGGTGGAAACTGCGCGACCACAAAAGGAAAAGGAATTGGAACCGAACGAGTCGGATTCCGGAGCAGAACGTTCGAGCAAGAAGAAGAAGAGTTCGAAGAAGCGAAAGGCCGGTGAAGATGTCCTAGATGGGCACGAGCTCCCATCGGATCGCAAAGTCAAACGAGGGTGGACCGAGTCGACAGATTCGAAGGCAGATAGGCGGAAAGAAGAGAAGAAGAAGAAAAAGGAGGAGAAAAAGGCAAAGGCACAAACCAAATCAAAGTACACGGAGAAGGAAGAGTGTCTGTTTCGGACGCAACTGCCCCCTAACAAAGCCTCTGCCATGGATGAAAAGCAGGATAAGAAGTCAAAGAAAAAGAAGAAACCTTCGGAGTCAGTTGTCCATGAGTTTGCGAATACTATTACCCACCCAAGTTTTATCCGTTCTGGCGCCGAGAATGCGACTACTACGGCAACATATGAAGAAGGAAAGGGTTGGGTTGATGATTCAGGGAATGTGAAGGAACCGGTCAATGACAAAATCAAGGACTCTAGGCACAGACCTGGAAAGGTACCGGGTGCCAAAGAAAAGCGAAAGTCCAAGTCGAAAGAATCGACAAAGAAGGCTAAGCCCGCGCATAAGGAGGAATCGGAGGAATCGGAGGAATCAGAAGATTGGACTTCTTCCAGTGGCTCTTCGTCTGAAGACAGTGATTCGGGCAGCGAGAGTGAGTCGGCTGATACTTCTGACACATCCGAGGAGTCCAGCAACAAAGAGACCAAGGAGCAATCGAACACACCAGCAACTACCAAACCTGTTACCCCATCAGACGAGGATGAATTGCCGGCTGCAAATAAACAACCAACCTCAAAAGAAGTTCATCCTTTGGAAGCTCTCTACAAACGCTCTGCACCAACCTCTTCAGACGCCAAATCCGCTGAGGAAACCAACGGTTTCAGTTTCTTCGGGAATAATGACGATATAGAATCTGAGGAAGAGCCTACCGAATCAGTCGCACCGCAGACGCCTTTTGCAAAGGAGGACCTCCAGGCTCGCGGACTGAGGAGCGCAGCCCCAACTCCAGACACTGGCCTAGTGGGCCGGAGCATAAAATGGGATGAGGAGGATGATGAGATGGATGTGGATGATGATTCATCTATCGACACACCAGTTGCCAAGAAGAGCGGCACAGAAGAGTCGGACTTTGCGAAATGGTTCTGGGAGAATCGAGGAGACAACAATCGGGCCTGGAAGAAACGGCGGCGTGAGGCTGCCAAGGAAGAGAGGCAACGGGAGAACCGCCGGAAGGGACTGAAGGGGAAATCATAGACGTGGCTTTAATACGTATAGTTCAAATTGGAGATATAGTGCAAAATTATGCATTTTTGAATCGGGCGTAGTTGAAGCTATTCGAGCATATGTTGTATGATATCACATGATGCCAAGAATCTTGGATTCGCAGTCGGCGATAATGAAACACGCCGATGAACTCCGTCTCCTCCGTACGGGAAGTCAAGGAAACTGTCGAATCCGTCATGTGGCCATTACAAGGCAGCGGACTGAATTCACTGCTTACTTCTCTACTCCTCTTTCTCACATTCGCATCGTTTGCTGTAGCATCTGGTGAGTCTCATCTCCAGAATCCCTGCAGCAGATCGTACGAGATCGTGCGGTCTTTGCGACAATATCCAGCCAGCTAAAAATTCCTCTTCAAATACAATAGCACCCGCCTCCTTCTGCAAGTGCACCTGTTTTAGCAATAGCACCATTATCCCTCTCGATCCCCCAAAGCCCGAATCCTCGTCTTTCGCCGGCAACCTCGCCCGAGAGTTCGCAGACCTGGTGACGACGGATAATGATAAGCGAGCCAATAGCTATCAAGCGCTCAGCTGCAACGACTGTAATCGGAAGTTCTGTCTGGGATACGACTTGCCTGTGTGTAAGGGCGCGAAGGAGGATGATGTTGTGAGCACATGTTTCCGTACGCCGACTCTGCTCCATTATCGGGTTTACGGGATGCGATGCATGCTAACGATGGTCGGTGCTATAGAAAGAGATTCAAGAAAGGACGAGGCGATTGTGTTCATTTTTATATTCGCGACGAGTGGGCTGCTCGCGTGGGCTCTTTTTAGGCCGTGGATTCAGAAGTGGCTCGAGGTATGTTTTCGTTTCATATATTCTGGTCGGTCGTGTATGCTGATTTATTAAGGCTGCAAGGGAAAGGCGGCAATATATTCCTGTTGCGGAGCCCGGTGATTGATAGATTCATAAGAACTTGCCTTCCATGTATATATAACGTAGCGTCGGCTAAGATGCCAGGCGCATATCTGGCTAGTACGAAAGGCGCCAGAATTGCTTGAACAATAAGGAGCAGCTGGTCTGTACCCATGTATGTTGAATCTGTTGCACCTGGCCTAAATTGAAAACCCTTGATCCTCGTAGTGGCAAGCCAAGGACCGATTTATGCCTGATATTTTTGTACCAAGCCTTCTCTGTATCCAAGTTCAGATAGGTAAGCCCTCAACGATAGCGATCAGAACCGCTATCTCTGATGAATCCACTATCTTTATTATTATAATACAGTTACATGGCATTTGACTTCTTTTGTAGTACTGCAGATGTTCTTGGATGAAAGTTTCGCGAAAAGCTGCGCTACCCGAGTTATCATCGGGATTAAGCCCTATTGGTGTTTTCTCGTTCCAACCTGCAGGGGAGGAAGGGCTTACTGGAGCGCCGGATCCGGTTTGGGGCCATGAGACATAGAAAAAAGCGAAAGGTTTCTGCTATCATTTTCTCTTCGCCACGAGGGTTGGTCAGATGATTTTTTAATACGAGCATACTGAGTCTTGTAACTGGACAATCCTTGCTGATTGAGTTCATTAGGGAATTGAACTTTCTCTATACTCTGAGAATCTTCTAGCACAATCTGGCAGGTCCAAATTAAGTCGGGGCCGCACACACTAGCCTGCGATGAGGTACATGAGGTCCTCGAAAGGCAGGCGTTGATTGGCTTCTGATAGCGGGTCTTGGAGTGCTGGTACGGGTAGGGTCCACTGCATAGTCTTGATATGTTGTGTATCTGCAGGCAGAATGCAGAATATCGATCAAGATAATGGTAGAACTAATGAAGTATAATAAGAACTTAGTATAGATGCAGGGAATAGATAAGATGTGTACGATTTCAGAAAGACCGCTGTCTAACGCGGAGGTATGTGACTCGCCACCTTCATGTATTCCAGGCGGTATGTTACACCCACCAGTCAAGATGTCATCGAGAGGGCAGCCATGCTATAAGAGTAGATCAACATTAACCGAATTGAGAAGACTGCAATCTTCTCATATATACTGTTATAATTGTTTCTCTTCTGCATCCTTATGATATACTCTGTATCACACTACGTTTGTACCTCGCTTGTATTTTGTACTTGTACTTTCACTCTGTTAGTCACAATAAACCGCGGATCACCTCGATAGGAAGTTCCATCCGCAATTGCTCATTGGCCGCACTATCTACTCGGATATCGGACCGGTTCGTTCACACTTTTACTTTTTTTTTTTTTTCAAACCCTCTTGCCTCCTCCTCCTTCGGTGTCTTTCTTATTCTGTCTTACTCTGTATCTTCTCAATATAAGTCTATTCATCCGCGCATCTATCTGTTTTGTCACTTGTTTTCATTCTTTTCACTGCGACTTCCATACTCGTGACAGGACAGCAAATAAGAAGAGGAGGACGTTGACCCCCAAAGATCTCTTAGGAGAGGAGCGACACCACGAATAGAGCCCACTCAAGGGTCCTCTGCCGCTGGGGGCTTGCCGTAAGAATCTTGGACGGTTCTAAAGAAGATGGTATTAACACACCAGGAAAGACCGCCTCCCTCCGACGACAAGTTTCCCACCACTCAACTCCTCCTTCTGGCAATATGTCGCGTCGCGGAGCCTATCGCCTTGACCTCCATCTTCCCTTACTCGTGGGTGATGGTTAAGGACTTTCAAATCGCCGATAGTCATGACGCCTCCCTTTACGCCGGTATCCTCATCTCCGCGTTCTCCCTCGCCGAAGCGCTCACTGGCATGTTTTGGGGAGGTCTCTCAGACCGCATCGGTCGTAAACCTGTTCTCCTCTCCGGTTGCTTTGGTACCATGCTCTCCCTTCTCATGGTGGGATTTTCAACAAACTTCTGGGTTGCCCTTTTCGGACGAGCATTGGGAGGTGCACTAAATGGAAACATTGGCGTTATCCAGACAATGGTGGGAGAACTAGTTAAACGGCCTGAACATGAACGTGAGTAAACCTTGAAAATTCCCATCTCTTCCGTTGCTGACAGGGTATAGCTCGAGCTTATGCCGTGATGCCGTTTGTCTGGTCAATCGGAACCATCATCGGGCCAGGTAAGTGAGAATATGCCCCAGACAGAACGAAATCAAGGACAGCTGTTGACCCCCTTGCTACAGCCATAGGAGGTTTGCTTGCAAAACCGGCTGAAGGGTTTCCCTCTGTTTTCCCCCCCGATGGCCTTTTCGGCAGATTCCCGTATCTCTTGCCGAATCTAGTCTGCTCTATCTTACTCGTGTTTAGTATCATCGGCAGCTGGCTGTTTTTGCGCGAAACCCATCCCGATATGCAGCAGGGAGACGTTGCTTCTGACGAGCAGGATTACACGTCTCCTCTTCTAGCAACCGCCGGTGCCACCGCCAACCCCAGTGCTGATCTACGAGCCGAATCTTACGGCACCTTCAATGAGGTCCACCTGCACGAAGAAGACGGTTGGACGGTGTTTGCAGATGGAACAAAATGCGAGTCAGGTGTGCGCAAGCCAATCGCGTTTACAAGGCCTGTCATCATGCTGGTGGTTGCCCTAGCCATCTTTACGTATCACTCGATGACCTACGACCATCTATTGCCTATCTTCCTGCAGGATAAGAATACCCGAAACGCCCCTAGCGTTGGCACTACCTTCGATTTCAGCATCCCTGGTGGCGTGGGTTTGTCGACTCGGACGGTTGGTGTAATTATGTCTTCAGATGGTATCATCGCCTTGATCATTCAGAGTATCATCTTTCCCGCTTTGGCTCACTGGCTCGGAGTCTGGAAGCTCTTTGTTGTGGTCACGATCCTGCATCCGATCGCCTATTTCATGGTGCCTTTTTTGGTTTTCCTCCCGCAACAACTCCTGTTCGTCGGTATCTACACTTGTCTCGCTGTGCGCAACATCCTTTCGATCATCGACTATCCGGTGCTTTTGATTCTTATCAAGCAAGCAAGTCCTTCTGACGCGGTTCTGGGAAAGATCAATGGCCTTGCTGCTTCTGCTGGAGCCGCCGCGCGCACTGTTGCTCCTCCCGTTGCCGGTTGGCTTTACAGTACCGGCTCTGAAATCAGTTTCACGGGCCTTGCATGGTGGGGAAGTTCTCTGGTTGCAATGATCGGTGCTATGCAGCTCTGGTTTATCGAGCGGAAGAAAAACACCTCAGCCATGGTACACCCGGTTGCCCCTTGCCATTACGATTCCCACAAGGAGACTATCCATATAGTCGTAACTGATGCCGACACAGGCTCAGAGTCAAGTGCGTAAGGAGCTGTTCAACGACAGGACGAAAAATAATGTTTACGTGCGACCTGATTTATATGTACTCGTCAAAAGTTGATTGTTTTGATGTTTATGGGTGGACTTCGGAATAGCTTGCATGGGTCTGTTTGCTGTTGATATCTTTCTGGCCTTTGAACATGAAGCATGGAGTTTGGCGTCAGGTCTGTTAACATACTGGCTTTTCCGTTTATCTATACATAGTCTCTTAATGAGATATCATTGCAAGTTTATTTCTATTATTATTTCATAGCAAAGATCTTAGGGCTTTCTTCCGCGGTCATGCCCTACTCTGTAGTCACTCAGCAAACCATTTAATCGAGCAACTAGGGGGACAAATGCCTAAGGGATCGTATATTGATTGGCTATATTGATTGGTTCTACTCTGTACACCTTATATGTTTAGGGAGATGTATATATATATCTATATAGACATATATAGATATACAAAATCCAGTTATCACTCATATGATGACCGGCCAAGTTTGTAAGCTGGCGGTGACAATGTGATCGTGTAGCCCGTGCTTCGATATTTAAATAGCTAAAACCGCCATTTTCAGCAGTGAAATGACCCAGCGTGGTATATACTTATCTAAGTCTCCGACAGGAATCCTACTGTAATACCTGAAGAACTTTCTGGAACATCAACACCATCTAACATTTGATATCAGCAACCACTTCCCATCTATATACAGCAAAACACACGGCCATTGCCAAAACTAATGGGATTGATTTCAGGATCGATGACTAGAGTGCGAACGCACATGATACAAGACTGAAATTGGTGAACTTCGAGGTTTTCGCAGAAGCTTATAGTCGCCCGAACCCCTTAAATTCGTGGTTTAGGGTTGCTCCCAAGGCATGCAAAAGATGCCGGGGTTCAGCACACTGGTAGGCAATTTGAAGGAGGCGCCAAATCTCATAAGGTTGCAAGATATTGCGCCTCTGACAATGTACAATCTGAAGTACGACAAAGAGAAGTAAAGAGGTGTATCTGTGATAAACATAATTTGGATCTCATGCCTTTCAAACAACTTATTAGCCTGTATGCTGCTAGTGCAGGTGGTTCGCAGGCTGAATTGTGCGGGTGGATATCCACAGATCGCTCTTGAGAACTCAGCCTCTGATTCAATTAATAAAGGACACTGCTCTCACTATGTCGCGTGTCCTAACATTTGCAACAACATACCTGCGAGCGTATAGTTGACCTCCGGTACCAGTTGACAATATATAATAACGTTGTACAGACAACCAAACAACTCCAAGAAGAGAGCACCATTTCGGAATATGCATTCAATCTCTTGACCTTCATACACAGCCCCGACGAAGAAGAGGTGCAAGTAAAGGGGACCCCCCCTGTCGAAGACGTCGTGACCGGTTTCCAAGACCAGAGTGACGCGCAGATCCGCCAATGTTCCCACCGATTCCTTGCATGAAAGGGCACAATGGGCAAAATCACAAGGATCTGGTTCGCTGTGTTGGATGAGCAATCAGTTGCCCAGTCTACGATTGTTTTGCACAACAGCATGAAGAACGTGCTCTGGGATGATATCCATGCAGAGGTCCCGGAAACCCCCGTCCCGGGACAACATGAGGTCTGCGACGATGACAATATCTGGTGGAAGTGGCGGGTGCTATTCAGATATGCCTGGGAAATCTGGAATTCGAATTCTAGTTGTGATTTTGAGGTCTTGGAGTTATACTCGCGGCCGGAATACCTGGGCTCTGATGGATTTATTGATGCGGAAACTTGTTGTGATAAGATTGTAAATGGGGGATTGGGCGATCCAAAAGGAATGGTATAGAATGCATGCCATCTTTCTCATTTATGCAGTTCTTCTTCCATCATAAGTCTTTGGATAAGGCAGATTGATTCTGCCGCTATGGACCGCCCTGTAAGTGGTACACTTTCCCAAAATAGTTTAGCTTTGTTTACTGCCTATCCCGGCAACGGCAAAACATAATAATCTTCCCTTTACCATCACAGAATGCTCTTGTGATCTATCACACGTGAAAACCCTTTTCTCTACTAGGAAACAGCTCTAGAACCGCATCCCTACTCTGTACTCGACTATCTATTTGGTCTATCTTTGGATACTGCTGGTATCGCAAGTGGCTACGGTTTTACTTCCCCACCAACACCATGTCTGCGCCTCTCTCTCCTCTAACATCATCACATCAAAACTCGCGATTAAACTCGCCTAAATCGCCCAAGTTCGCGAAAGGGCAGGGGAGTATTGACGAGATGTTGGGCAGCGATGAATACCCCGAGAACACCTATTCAAGCCCATTCAAGATCGACCCTCAGGCGCAAGAGCCTCAGACAGACGATGACGATGGCGAATCCATGGCAGAAGCGCCGAGTTCGCCGTTCCAGTATGATGGCCGAGACGATACTGTCGACTTTAACATGCTGCGACAACAACAGAGAGAAAAATCGCTAGCACCTAGTGAGCTCTCTGCTACGCCTCGGAAACGATCCTATGAATATGCGCCGGATGAGCAGGATGGACGCGACAATACGGGTTTTGACGGTCGTTACAAAAAGGGGAACCGGAGAGATGAATCAGAGATCGATATCCATGCCGATGAAGATGCAAGTTTCCTGAATGAGCAAAAGGCAACGGATGATGCTGGACAGCAGGAGGCAGGCAGCAATAGCATGATGGAAGAGAAGCACAATGAAGGCATGAGCACAGTGCTTCAAGGCGACGGCGCTTCTGATGAGAAGGAAAACCACGATGATGCTGATAACGGTGCTATGACTGACGACGAATTTCACGACTCGATTGATGATACTCACCTGAGTACTTTCTCTGCGGTTCCCAATGCGGACATGACATCGTTTGCGAATCTGCGGAGAGAATCGCCCATCAAGGCCACGCAAAATTATAACCCGGCACCAGAACCGGGAACGCCCAGTCAGACCCGATTGTCGAACCGAAGGAGTACGTTGATAGACCTGGATACGCCGGCTGGTTCGCCATCGCCCAGGCGGAGGGGACATAGAGACTACGGAAACTCCAGTGGCACACCAAAAATCCTGGATCTTATAGATCAGCCCGGTCTCTCGCCACGTCCACGGTACAGCATGCAGAATATGCGTTACTCTCCCGAGCGGCGGTCACCTTTGAGAATAGCACGCGAGTCCATGCGCTCCCCCGGTAAAGCGTCGTTGCTGGACTTTGACCTTCCTCCACCCCCAACCCCCCGATCTATTCCTACGGTGACTCCTCGTGAACTTGAGTCTTTGAAATCCAGTTTCATGTCAGAGATCTCTTCGCTCAAGGCGACCCTAAGTGGGAGGGAAGCCGAAGTATCCAGTCTAAAGCAGGCAGTGGCGGACGCTGAGCGGCGCGTTGGAGAAGCCATGGAGCAAGTCCGCAACGAAGCGGCGCGGAAAGATGAATTAGAAATTGAACAGGCCGAATGGCAGCGACGGGGAGAAGAGATGGAGACTGTGCTGCGCGAAGTCAAGGCGGATATTGTGGAAGGGGAGCATGAAAAGGCGCGACTGGTGAAAAAGGTGGAGGAAGTCGAGAAGAGCAAGGAGCAGCTGGAAGGCCGGATGGTAGAATTGGAAAGCCAACTGGAGGCTGCTCGGAAGGCAGCTGAAGCCAAACCCTCTTCATCCCCTGGTGTTCCTACGGAAGCATCTACGACCAGTGGCAATACTAAGACAGCAGAGGAGACTGCCCGCGAAGTCCAGGAAGCCGTCGAGAAGGTGGCCCGTGAGCTTCACACGTTGTACAAGGGCAAGCATGAGACCAAGGTTGCCGCATTGAAGAAGAGCTACGAGTCCCGGTGGGATAAGCGGGTTCGGGAAGCCGAGAACAAGCTGAAGGGTGTGCAGGAGGAGAACCAGCGCATGAAAGAGGAACGCGAGCAGACGGCAGCTATCGAGGCAGCTACCAACCGCGATGAGGCCATCAACATGGTGGCCCGTGCCAATGAAGAGCACGAAGCTGAGAAGCGGGTGTTGGAGGCCCAGATCAAGGGGCTACAGCGGGAGATGGCAGCGCTACGGGAGGATCGGGAACGGCTCCACGGCGATTTGGAGATGGAACGAGCGGAAAAGGGAGAGCTGGTGGCTGCAGTTGACGAATGGTTGGCCATACAACAACCCGGTCAGCAGCCTCCTGAGCCTGCTGAACCTGCCGAACGCACTGAAGGTACCCCCAGTCCGTATGATGCGGCATCGCCGGAACCCACGCAGAGGCCATCGGCGGAACCAGTAATGGAGGATTTCCGGCGGAGTGTAAGCCACAGTACCAGCGCCAGCAGCAGTACTAGTGGATTACGCCAACCCAGCGCCACGGGGTCGAGTGGTGGATTCGAAGAGAAGAAAAAGGCAATTCCTAAGATTGGAGCAAAGACGCCACGGGGAAATAGTGGGGGGAAGTCCGGCATAGCAGTGTTTACGCCAGGACGGAGTGGGATTATGGGATCGATTGAGCGGATGGGACGGGGTGTTTAGTTTTCTGTTATTTGCCTCTATTATGATGATGTGTACGATTTATTTTGTTATTGTTTGAGTAGAGATATCCTGGATAGTTTTATGATGATATTTATTGGATCAACATCGATCATCGTGTGCCATAGTGCACTGAGCAACATATCTTGATTGACCATGACAATCTCGTACTTGACACGAAACGATGATCTTCTACTAGTATCTGCTCAAAATCGACTCCGCTGCCCCGGATTGTTTCTTTTTAAGCATATTGAGTGCGACTCCATTCGTCCGTATCAGCCCGCGGTATATTATTTGTCGAACAATCTGGGGTCTCCGGATTCCCGATAACGCTTTTGTAAAACATACATGTACAGAGTACTCCGTACATGTACATAAGTGCGATGTACAATGTACTGTACAAAATGTAGTGTGTCTACAAGGGTTAGACATGTGCATATGCATTCGAACAGGGAAAAACCACATGACCGAACCGTCCGGCGAGAAAGCCGACGAACCCGGTTCATATGAATGATACATACCCCAGGTCATCATCACGTGTCTGGGGAAAGGCGACTCATCTCCGTGTATCAGCCCCCTTCCGTCCAATACAGTACGGTAACAAACTCTGTAAGGAACCAAGAATCGGCGAGATCGCAACCATAGCCACCGACTTCGGCAGTTGAAGGGTAGTTTTTATTATTTTTATTATGGAAGAAACGTGGGAAAAGTTGGGGAAGGACGGGGGACCAGGGTCTGTGTATTTCATGGGCGGTGTTATTGGTAGATTGGAAAGTTGAGGTCCAGTTGATACTTGGCGATTGGTTCGTGGAGATGTCCTGTACCAGGGATCGACGAAGTTACATTCATATGAATGTACATAGTAATGTGGTTAAGTAACTACATTATATGAGCATTAGGATACCTGTTTATGTCGGAGACTGAGGGTAGATGAGGGATTAACGCCTGTGCAAGGATTGTTTGTCAATGCAATTGACAGCAGATCAGCCTGGACCAAAGAGAAGAAGTCGGTCGGGATCCTGCCGATGTCAGCGGCCACATACCGCTTCAACTGCCATCCCTGTCCGTGTTGAGTTGATATCATAGCAAAGTAGGCATTGCTACGCGTGACCATTACTGGATCATCCCCAGACTTTTTTTGGTATATTCGGATCGGCTACGATGCCAATTAATTGGTCTGTGAAAGGCCAGAAGCCAAAGAGAGTTTGATTTGGCGGGGGGTTTCGCGGGAGTTTGGTTGGACTGGGGACCAGTGAGAGTGCGTAGAATAGATGTTCTTGTACTCTCAAGTAATCCAGGTACGTTAAGGGTTTACTCATATGTTTATATAAGTATTTATGTACTCTGTACAGAGTATGCTGGACTGTATGGAAACCGTATCCTCCGGCGATTTTGGTTGATCTTCGAACTAGTTGAATCCACTTGGGGTATTTCCATCCAGAAAACCCAAGGTTCTCGTCTCAGACTTGTACTCCATACAAGTAAGGCACCCTGTAGTCCTGCGCTTATGCTACATAATATCGTGTGCGTAGAAGGTTTGATCAACACGAGTCAACTAATTGGACCTACCGACAATACTCACGATGCCCTCCTACCCTGTACAGAGTGTTATATACAGAGTACTCTGTACTGTAGATACTCATTTTGCTCTGATGCTCGTGCACACTCAAAGTACGCACTAGAACGGAATTTTTTCCGAGCCAGAAGTAAATGACGCAGCCCCTGCTTCCCCACAAAACGGCCACACCAACGTCGTCCCCCAATATATGAGGGCTACCATCAACCAATCAAACCTCAGATAATTCACTCCGGTCCCTCCGGTTGAGCCACAAACACGTGACCGGGCCGAGTCTCGGTTGGGATTTTCAGTTCTGGTGGGGCTCTTCCTAAGCGAATCCAGTTGCACTATCCCTTTTCTGGCTGTAGTGGCGGGCGGTGACGACCGGTGGATATGCTGGTTGGTGGGTACAGGTGGGGATAGTGGTGGCACTAGACCCGCCCATTTGCCAGCGTACGTAAGTAAATCCAGCCAGTTTTTGCTACTGTATTTGGACTAGCCTTGCGACTAGGCGACTTTGGGTAATGGATACTGTACTCCACTCCGAGCTTATGTCATCCAATTACAGGTCATTTCTTTCCGTTACCAATACCGTACGGGGGCCACTGAAGAATTGTCTGGTTCCGGTCTGGGGGAGTAATTTCACGGGAATCCCCATACGCAATTAGTTACCCAGTTACAGCAGCTTTTTCCTTTTCTTGAGGGGGATTGTACTTAAGAAGGGCTGTTCCCCAACGCCCGCAACATTTGAACTTTTTTTTTATTTCTTTTCTCATTTGGGTCCAGTTGGGAGACGAGTGTATGATAACACGTTAGGAAAAAGAAAAGAAAAAAGAAACCAACTAGTACAAGAAAAGAAACTCTCCACTCCTCACTTCTCTTCCACCTTCATTCCTTGTGTCCCCTTCTGCGTCACGATCCTACGCCATTATTTCTATTCTACCTCCTATTCTAGTATCACGTGCTACTCATCGAATATATGGATGTCGCATAACACTCGCCTTCACTACCATGACCAACGCCACGACCGCCACGACCACACCGTCACATCCCAAGAACACAATGTCCTCTACCGATTCCCAAACAAAACGCAAGGCTTCAACGGCTGGTATGTCTGTCAACACTCGTCCTGTTAAGAGACGTGCTTCAAAAGCGTGCTGCTGTTGTCGAGCTCGCAAGGTCCGTTGTGATGTTGTCGAGAATGGCTCTCCCTGCACGAATTGCCGGTTAGATCAAGTCGAATGCGTTGTTACAGAAAGCAAGCGGAGAAAGTGCGTTGAATTCTTTCGACGACCATGTTTATTTCTATGAATACTAACAGCCACAGGAAATCTCGTGTTGAGGCTGAAAATGCCAACAATGTCTCCGACTCACCTCCGGACGCCTCAGAAGACGGTGGGAATTTCTTCCGGAGATTCAGTGAGAGCCGTCGTCTCTCAGATGTGGCACCGGCTTCGCCATCACAACATTCGCTCGATTTGGATCAAGGCCAACACATGCCTCACCTTCTATGTTCGTGTCATTCTTTCCTCGTTTTAAGAGGGTCATACTAATAATTTACTCTAGATCAAAACCAGGCCGAACGAATTGGAGTAGAGTCCCGATTTTGTCGTGGAATGGCTCCGAACCCAGCTGTTCCGGCCACTCTGCCATTGCATCATGTCACCTCGCAGATCCAGCAACTGTTGGACCCGTCCTTTGGCAGTCCCCGCTCGGCTTCGGGGGGTGTCGTTCTACCAGACTACATTAGAGGCTTACCTTCTCGGCTGCAGAAGGAGGATATCGACTACCTGGCCATGAAGGGTGCCTTGACCATTCCGGATGTCAATCTGCGCAATGAATTGATCAAGAGCTATATTCACTACGTCCACACCTACATGCCGCTCTTAGACCTCGAAGACTTCCTGCAGACTATCATCCAGAACGATGGAATTAACCGGATGAGCTTGCTGCTCTTCCAGGCTGTCATGTTTGCCGGTACTGCCTTCATAGACCTTAAGCACCTCCATGGAGCTGGCTACACGTCACGAAAGGCCGCACGGAAAGCTTTCTTCCAACGAGCCCGACTTCTCTACGATTTTGACTATGAGGTGGACCGGATCTCGCTCGTCCAGTCTCTGTTGCTGATGACGTATTGGTATGAGACCCCAGATGACCAAAAGGACACCTGGCACTGGATGGGCGTTAGTCTGTCTTTGGCACACACCATTGGCCTGCACCGCGATCCGGGGAACTCGCGCATGGATCTTCGTCGCCAGCGGATGTGGAAACGCATCTGGTGGAGCACTTACACTCGTGATCGTTTGATTGCCCTGGGAATGAGACGTCCCATGCGTGTCAAAGATGATGACTGCGATGTGCCTATGTTGACTCTGGATGATTTTGACTTCCATCCGTTCTCTCCTGAAATCGTTGCAATGGTTGGAAACTCGGAAGTGCTGCATAATGTCGACCACCAGCGCGAACTCGCCCTCATGTTCATTGAAAAAGCGAAATTGTGCCTCTGCGTCAGCCACGTGCTGTCAGCACAATACTCTGTTCTCAGCCACAAGTTCGGCGGCACAATGGAGACCACTATGATGCTAGTTCCCAAGAAATCTGCTGCTGAGACCTTCGAAGTCCGTCGTTGCGATCAGGAGCTGGAAGACTGGCTGGCTAACCTTCCTCCGGAGATCCAGTATTCTCCGGCTGCATCTTTAAAACTCACAGAGGCCCAGGAAGTTTTGCATTCGCATCGGGCGCTGCTTAAGATGGTGTACCTGACCACATCCAGTGCTTTGCACCGTCCGCAAGTTCTTCCTTCCATCCCGTTTCCTTCAATGGACGCGGAACTCCAGGAGATCTCGCGGAACAAGGTGCGCTACGCGGCGGTGGAGATCACCAACATCGCCCAAGACTTGCACAGTCTGGACTTGACCCGTTACTTCCCAACCACAGGTGTGACGGTGCTTTTGCCCGCAGTCATCATTCATTTGCTTGATATCAAATCGAGCGACCCCAATGTTCGGATGACCAGTCTTCAACGTTTCTACCAATGCATGCGGATTCTGCAGCGCCTGCGTGAGATCTATGCTTCTGCTGACTTTGCGACGTCGTTCTTGGAGGCCGCTATCCGCAAGGCCGGCATCCAGCTCACCGTTGCACCTCAGGATGTGCAACAGCCGCCGCCCGTGAGCGCCGACGCTGCCTCCACAATGCCGGATCCCACGCGCCTCAACACCTTGACACCGCCTCCAGACTCCCTCGCCCAGAAAATACCCGATCTCACCTATCCGAAATCCAATGACACCGGTGCGCTTGGAGCGGCTGAGGAAGGTGGCCCGCTCTTTGTGTCGACGCCGCCTCCATCGGACGGCAGCGAAAACGGCAGCACGAACAATCTAAACCCGAAATTCCCGCCATCAGATGCCTTCCAAATCCCCAACATGGAATCAGAACTGAGTCTCAGCCAGTTGATGGATTTGGCAAACGATGCCGAAGTGACGCAGAATGACTTTGATGCATTGATCAATTTCGACGATGCTGGTGCCGATTTTTTTGCGGCCGAAAACAACACCAACAACACCACTGCCACCAATACCACTACGAATCATAGCACCAACAGCCATGAGAACCATGACTGCAACGATTTTGTGGATTCCATTCCCAATGTGATGAACCTGGATGCCGGCGACAAGGGCATTAATTTCCCTGGACTTGCCGACGCCGTCGAAGCGCCACGCTCGGAGGCTCAAGGTATCACGGCGGATCTGGATGCAGACTTGGGATTGTTTTAAACATTATTTCCTTTCAAGCTTTTCCGTTCTATCTCCGCATTTCTGCATATATGTTTTAACATTTGTATTTACGACATGATCTCGATTGGTTTGGATTGGAAAAGGATATGATTGGGATGACGGCGTTCAGCTATGCATTGGGTGCGACATGTTTGTTTGTTAGTCCATCTTTCACATGCTCTAGAGAGTAAGAAACGAGAATAATGAACAATCTCTCTGCATTATTTGGAGTCACATGAGATTACCGTAATGCTGTAATTTACAGCCCGACGGGCCCTCTGATCTGCTGGACCAATATTGGTCAAGCTTTGATGATCCCTCGCCGGTAGTTACTGCGGAGTATCCGGTGCATTGAGTCGAATGTAATCGCATTGATGAGTGCAGAGTATTTGTATAGACATGCTCGGAGATCGGAGTACTCCGTACAGATTACGGAGTGGTCTCTCTTAGTACTCTGTAAATGTAGAGTACTTTGCAGTAGAGCATATAGGGTAGTATCTGTATGAGAGGGGGCCTGAATATCCCGTGATGCGCCATCCCCGATTTGGAAGGTCGTTGTCAACGCGTTCCCTCGACTCTCTCACGTTGTTTGTCTATGGGTTGGCAGAATGCTTTGTCCGCTGGTTTGATTGTACGGAGTACTGAGGCAGGAAAATTCTCGAATATTGCTGCTCTCGTCAATTCCAGAATGGGCTCCCAGAATTCCAAACAACCAACACAATCAAGCGGCAAACACAGCAAATGACGATCCCACGAGACTTCAGTCAGCGTGTCTCCGTATTCCCCAATAATCCCGCACTGAACCGATCGGCAACCGGAACGATAGGCAGACAGGAATAAGGATATCTAAGGCATATTAGTTTGCCTCTCGAAACCTTGCCATCGTGCTTTGGCTTTTGCTGCGTGTTTGCACGGACTCCGGAGTTAGATCAGGCCCAGAACTCCTGCTCCGTACAAACCGGCCCAATTGGCGAACATTCTCTGTGCTTCACGGGATACTATGAACGGAGTATGCCGCCAAATATCCGCCAGGTACTATCCTGCCCATGTCTGTATCTCGGTCTCGGTCTCTAAGATAGATGCGACTACAGTTACGGAGTTACGCTGCTTTATCACCTCACTCGCGCTATGTGGGCCCGGGAAAGACCATCGCGCTTTTTGTGTTTGCTCTGCTTACTGACTCCGGACGCGGTAAGTATCGGTGTTGGGGGATGTTCTGTGTTCCGTTCGTTGGGTTAGTACTATGTACATCACGGGTGGTCGGGTCTCCTGATCGTTTATATAAAGGAAGGTGTCGCATCCTTTCAGTAGTCTTTTACGTTAGTTGTTTTGCGTAGCTGTGCTGGTGGTGCTTCCTTTTCTTACATCTCCTTTCCTATTTGCTCAATAGCCCCCTCTTCCAAAACCACCAAGACTCTAGCCATGCGCGGCCCCCAGCTGTTATCCCTCCTGTCGCTGGCTGGAACCAGCCTAGCTCATCCAACAGATGAATTTCATGTTGGCAGGCGCCAGGTCCCCACGGAACCTACTGGCGTCCAGACCCTCACGACAGCCAACAACATCACCATCCGGTACAAGGAACCAGGCAAAGAGGGAGTCTGTGAGACGACTCCGGGAGTCAAGTCGTACTCCGGCTATGTTGACCTTTCCCCGACTTCTCATACGTTCTTCTGGTTCTTTGAGGCTCGACATGATCCGCAGAATGCGCCCATTACCTTGTGGTTGAACGGTGGTCCGGGAAGTGACTCTTTGATTGGACTATTGGAGGGTATGTCTCTGCCCACTGGGTCTCTTCAATTGCTTGTGATCAAATGCTAAATGATCGCAGAATTGGGTCCGTGCCATATCAACTCTAGCTATGAGACTTATATCAACCCGCACTCGTTCAATGAGGTTTCCAACATGCTCTTTATTTCCCAGCCGCTGGGCGTTGGCTTCTCGTACAGCGACACTGAGCTTGGCTCTCTCAATCCGCTTACTGGTGCTGTTGAAGATGAGACATTCGATGGTGTGCAGGGTAGATATCCCAAGATCAATGCTACTTTGACTGGTGCGTCCTGCCACTCTTGTCTCGATGTGCATTTGTTGACCGGGGTTTAGACACCACGGACCTCGCTGCGAAGGCCGCTTGGGAAGTCCTGCAGGGATTCCTTGGTGGTTTGCCGAAGTTGGACTCGAAGATTAAGTCCAAGAAGTTCAACCTGTGGACAGAGAGTTACGGAGGGTGAGTTGAATTCCCCATTTTAGAGAGAATATACGCTAACTGTTGCCAGTCACTATGGACCTGCTGTGAGTTCTTCCTGTGTACATGATAATGGCATAGTACTAACTTGACAGTTCTTCAACCACTTCCATGAGCAAAACCAGAAGATTGAATCTGGTGAGAAGGAGGGTATCGCTCTTGAATTTGAATCTCTCGGTATCATCAACGGCATTATCGACGAAGCAATCCAGGCTCCTCACTACCCTGAATTCGCCGTCAAGAACACCTACGGAATCAAGAGCGTAAGTTCCCATCCCTGCCAAGTGAACGTGCTGTGTATTAACAAGCCAGATCAACGACACCGTCTACAACTACATGAAATTCGCCAATAGCATGTCCAACGGCTGCCAGGACCAAATCGCCTCCTGCAAGCAAACCAACCGCACCACCCTCGTAGACTACGGCATCTGTACCGAAGCCGCCAACATGTGCCGCGATAACGTCGAAAGTCCTTACTACCAGTACTCCGGCCGCGGCGTCTACGACATCCGCCATCCAAGCAACGACCCAACCCCACCAGCCCGCTACGACAAGTACCTCCAGAAGCCCTCCGTCAAGAACGCCCTGGGCGTCAACCTCAATTACTCCTCCTCCAGCGCAGAGGTGTATTACGCCTTCCAGCAGACCGGCGACTTCGTCTGGCCGAACTTCATCGACGATCTTGAGGAGATTCTCAAGCTTCCTGTTCGTGTCTCGCTGATTTATGGCGATGCGGATTACATCTGTAACTGGTTCGGTGGCGAAGCGATCTCGCTTGCTGCTAACTACACGCATGCGAAGCAGTTCCGCGCTGCGGGTTATGCGCCCCTGGTCGTTGATGGAGTGGAGTATGGTGAGACGAGGGAGTATGGAAACTTCTCGTTCACCCGGGTTTATGAGGCCGGGCACGAAGTACCGTATTATCAGCCCGTTGCTGCACTGCAGTTATTTAACCGCACGCTGAACGGGTGGGATATTGCGCAAGGCAAGGTGAAGATTAACGTCCTTGATGAGCCTTATGCCACCAACGGTACTGCTAAGGCTACACATACGCAGTCTTCGGTTCCGTTGCCTTCGGCTACGTCTAGTGCCAGTGCCAGTGCCAGTGCCAGCGGTAGTCGCTGATGAATTTACTGCTATGACTAATGACTTGTCGTACGATTCACTCAATACCGTTATACATACGAAGTACATGCCCCTTATGGGTACACCAACGGCCACGTGCATCTAATACAATGCGGCTTAATGCATATCTTGCATGCATCTGCAACTATCCGACGTAAGGTCCAGTGAGACAGAAATCATGTATAACAGTTATATTCAACCCCAAACAAAGGGGCAACCTGTGCCTGACTCATCAACTAGACACTATTATGTGCACATCGAATGTACAAAGGGTGATAACCAAATGACCAATCAAAAACCGAAAATCAAAAACAAAGAAAATCCCGCCCAACCTATGGATGAACCAAGAAGATGGAAATGATCACTCATGGCAAATGGTCTTCTCCTCCCCGTGTTCTTTCTGAGAAGGAGAGGAAGGCATTGGAGAATCCTCCAAGGGGATACCAACATCCTTGCGAGTCTCGTCGGAGAACTTGAGATCTTCCTCAACATCGGAGTGTTCCTTGATCTTGAAGAAAATGATTGGCGAGGCAATCAGGAGACTACCAACGAGGAGACCCCAGCAGGAGGCAAATTCCGTCATGAAGGGTGTACCTTGTGCGTCCATGCTGTACAAGGCAATTAGCAATCCGTACATTGATGTGCCTTGGAGTATACTTACCGCCACATGCCCGCTGCACCAGCAGACTGAAGGCCCTTGTAGAATCCAGCAAAGTTGGCGAGTTTCCGACCGTTGTTCGTGAGCGATCCCATGAACCAATATGCGCAGGTTTGGAAAGCAGCATCATAGAATCCGTAAAAGATGTAGAGGAACATAGGTCCGATATAACCACCGTCAGTCCAGTCCTTAGTTGCGGCCACGGTTTCGCGGGTGTACTGTTTCTGGAAGGCATAACCACCGCCCCAAACGGCCATGGTGATGGCGAGAAGAAGGCCAAAGTTAATCTTGGCACGGGTAGGGCGAGAAAACCATTTCAGATCCAACGTCTGGCCAAACACGAAAGCTCCAACCATCTGGCTGAGCCAGTACAGCAAGCTGTTGAGCGAGCGGGTACGGATGTTGAAAAAGGCGCCATTGACGCTGTTGAAGTGGTAACCGTAAAACCAGTTGCTTGCCAGGAACATGGGGAAAAAGAAGATGATGTACCAGTCGGTGCGCAGTGTTTGCAAGAGACCCAGAAGCTCGGATTTCCAGGTGGGATTCTTCATAACGATAACACGAGAATGATCCTTGCGCATGACGTATTTAGAATCCACGAGGATCCAGGCGAGCATGAAACCGATTGCCATGAGGACCATGAAAGCGATGTATGTGCCATCATTGACCTGTCCGGAATTCGAGTGCAGGTTCTGGCCCAGAGGGATCTGATACGGCGTTAGTATAATGTATCAAGCCACCTGGGGGCGGTTCAGCTTACCAAACCTCCAATGACACCACCCAAGTTGAAGATGACCCAGAAAATAGCAATGAACTTTCCCTTCTCCTTTTCATTCGGATAACTCATCATGACGGCACCTTGAGCGCACCACAGAAGACCTCCACATATACCCAGCAATGCACCAGCGAAGATGAGGAAACCGACATTCTGGTTGTGGTTGTAGGACAGCAGAGAGGCGACGTATAGGAAGTAACCGAAGCCACCAATGGACAAAGTCAAGCGCAATCCGATCCAGTTGGCGATAGAACCAGCAAAAAAACCGACGACAGCGAAAGTACTGTACAGGGCGGTGTTGGCGTCGCTAACGTCTTTGGCATCCACTTGACCACCACCGCCTAAGCCACTCACGGCATTGAACATACCAGGGCAGAGGAAGCAGACAAAAGATACCAACACCAGCTGCACCTCCGGGGAAGCAAACCAGGGGAATGTCCACGTGCCGACTTTCCAAGGCTTGTACATCCAGGGCTTTCCCAAGGGCTCTGACTGGTCCACAGACTCAGGATCAACACTGGATGCCCAGTCCAGGTCCTTCTTTTCGGGGTGCTTGGTGCCGGGTTGCATTTCGACGTTGCTTGAGGGGGTCGACATAATCCTATGTGAAGAAGTGCGAATAGGAAGAATGTAGAGGAAGAAATGGAAGGACAAAGAATATATACACCACAGTAGTCATGTATATGAATCAAGCAAACATATGAACAATGAAATTCTGGAGACCCGATGGAGGAAGCAAAAGATACAAACAAGGCGAGAGTATATATATGTTTGCTATATGTACACAGCCGATATAGCAGAAAAAGGAAATTCGATCTCAAAAAAAAAAAAAAAAAAAAAATAGAAATGAACAATCCACCGGTTGGAGGAAAGAGCAAAGAATGAAGGGATGCGCGGTGACCGGTTGGGGGGGCGATGCTGAGACAAAGGGCAAGAAAGACCCTCTAGTTTATATCTGCACCACGAGCAAGTATGTGCGAATTCGGTAAGAAAAGAGGAGAGAAAGCGCGAAACTGCAGAATTGAAATTGAAACTGAGATTGAATGGAGAAAAGAGAATTGATATGATATGCGCGAGGAAATTGGAAGAACACGAGACCTAAAATAAAGCCATTTGGCTTAGTGGCTTGTTTCGCGGGGTTAGTGCCGAACACGAGATAATGTTCTTATTGATTCTATTGGGGCTTGAAAAGTAGCGGTGTTTATCGAGGAGATAGCAGGATACGGCCTGTTCCGTTGCGGGTTTTGCAGCAGCATCAGCATCATCATATCACTGGCATCATTATGATAGCGGCGCATTGAAGAGCTCAGAAACGTCAATGTCCCGGCGAGGCTGGGCAACACTGGCCATCGTTGCACAAAAACGAAGTGACGGTTGCATTGGAAATTGTGCGACGGACTGGGTCGATGTCCGGATGCGGGAAACTCGGGAACAAATTGGCTGAGTCAGGAATCCGGGGAGTGATAACTGATAAGTGATTGGTGAAAGTGATTGAAAACGAAGCAATTGAGTTGTGGAATCCAATGGAATTGGGATACACTTGAAGACGGATGAAGGGATATGCAACGAAGAGAGGACAGAGGTGAGGTTGGATGCAGATTGGGATAAGCTCGAATTGACAAGGTTCAGGTGATCTGTATGCATGTGTCGCTGTATGCTCTCTGTATTCTGCTCGTACGGTAAGTAATCTCCCTGTGTATTGTACCGTATCATACAGTACCATCAATGTCGTATTCGCATCATCGATAAAGCATCATTTAGTCCTTTTTCGTTAAGGCAAAACGCGCATTTGCCTGAGAAGAAAACCATGTTTCTGTCGGTGCCTGTTATATCTTTATCCTGTATCCTCTTCTCTCGTGTTTGACATTTCGCACATTGGCACGCTGCCTCGGATTATATTTCCCATTGTTTATGCCATCATCTATATAGTTCATCATAGCACAAGAGCAAGCATACATGATGCCCGGAAAGACCACAACCACCCCTCGTATTACCAAGTTCACCAACTGCCGCATCCTTCAAGACAAGGGACTGGTCGAACAGGATCTTTGGATCGATTCACGTTCCGGCAAAATCCTCCGGGACCAAGTCGCCTTCTATGAACTGCATCTGTTGCCCGATGAAGTCATTGATTTGGGCGGCCGTATCCTGGCTCCCGGTCTTATCGATGTCCAGTTGAACGGTGCCCAGGGGTTTGATTTCTCTGTACCACAGGCTTCCCGCAAAGCATATGATGATGGGTTGCGCATTGTTAACAAGGGCCTGGCGCGGACCGGAGTGACTTCATATTTGCCAACCGTGGTTAGTTCCACGCCCGAAGTATATTGGCAGGTACGTATCACATCTAGTACTAATCTTCGCATATGTGCTTGATTTTCTAAACAAGAATAGGTTCTTCCTTCGCTTGCTCCATCCAACAGCTACCATCGCGGAGAAGATGGCGCAGAATCACTGGGAGCTCATGTTGAAGGCCCATTTATCAGTCCTGGCCGCAATGGTATCCACAAGCCAGAAGTCCTCCAGGCTTCTCAGGACTGGGAAGACCTGGTCCACTGCTACGGTCAGGAGAACCTCAGCTCATCCATCAAGATGATCACCGCCGCACCAGAAGTGGGCAACATGACTGCCCACATCCCACGCTTCGTAGAACGAGATATAATCTACTCCATCGGCCACTCAGACGCTTCCTACGAGCAAGGAATAGCAGCGATGCAAAACGGTGCCTCAATGGTCACCCATCTCTTCAACGCAATGAGACCCTTCGAGCACCGCAACCCGGGTATTTTCGGCCTCTTGGGCCAGAGCGAGCGGCATCGTCGGCCATATTACGGTGTGATCGCAGATGGGATCCATCTGCACCCCACTTCCATTAAGATCGCTTACCATGCCCATCCCGAGGGCCTCGTTCTTGTTACCGACGCTATGCGTCTTTGTGGACTCCCCGATGGCATCTATGATTGGACGAACGGGGACCGGATTATCAAATCCGGTGCTCGTCTGACGCTCGAGGGCTCCGATAAGATTGCTGGTAGTTCTGCGACGCTGATTGAGTGCGTGAACAATTTCCGGCGCTGGTCTAATGCATCTGTTGCTGATGCGTTGCGTGCCGTCACTGCCACCCCCGCGCGGATGCTGGGTCTGCAGGATGTCAAGGGCACTTTGAATGCGGGCGCTGATGCCGATCTTGTCGTTCTGGATGATACTGATTCTGACGCCGGTCCGACTTTGACTGTTGATCAGGTGTGGAAATTTGGGGTGAAGATTTTCGATGGAGAGAAGAGTACATAGCTTTCTTTTTTCTTTTTTTGCTGTGTTGGTATACGGATTTTTAATACCTCTTTTCTGGATTCCAGTCAACCCTATCATTTGGATTCGTCGCATTATATAGCTAGATACTGTAGATAACCAATAGACTATCGCTTTTGAATTCATGTTGTATCAGATTCGGAGCAACAAACACATACATTCGTAGCGTATCATGTCTATATCTCCATCTATATGTATATATATATCCTGCTTTTCAAAAGGGAATCTCAAGCGCTCAAATGCAAACATATCAAAGAGCAAATATCCCCCGAAACTTTACACATAAATAGCAACAGATATACAAAGCAAAATAGAAAATTAATATATCCTGTTCAACTCCAATGCAACGCCGCTGGAAGTTGACGTCGGGTAACATTCGTTCCTTGGAACGAGAAAAAGAGAAAAGGACACCCATCACAGGCGACCTCTTCACAGTCTGGGCTGGTTGCGGGTCCAGCCAGCCTCTTCAGCAATCATTTCGGCGCAACGCTCACCAATGGAGAGCACAGTCAACATAGGGTTGACAGTAGGCATGTCGGGGAAAACACCCGCATCAGCAATGCGGAGACCGTTCAGACCGCGGACCTTCAACTTGGGGTCGACAACGGCAAACGGGTCACGGGCAGTGTCGCCCATCTTGGTAGTACCGGCCGGGTGGTACACAGTGTGCGCAGCGCGACGGCCGTACTCGGAGAGCTCCTCATCGGTCTGGACCTTAGGGCCAGGAGCCACCTCACGCTTGATCCAGTCCTTGAAGGGCGACTGCTTAGCGACCTCACGTGCGGCCTTGAACCCAGCAACGATGGTGGCAGCGTCGTAGCCCTCAGGGTCGGTGAAGTAGCGGAAGTCAAGGGCAGGCTTCACGGAAGGATCGGCCGAAGTCAGGTAAAGACGGCCGCGGGAACGAGGACGAGGGATGTTAGGGGTCATGCAGAAGGCATCCTTGGGCACGTCATATCCAAGGCGCTCCGTGTTGAGACAGAAGGGAATTTGGTAGCAGTGCATCATGATGTCAGAAGCCCGGCCGTCATCGCCATTAGCATTGGCAGCCTCGCGACGCAGGAAGATGGCAGCGTCCGAATCCATGACGGTCTGGTTGGGAGGAACAGGCTGGTTCAGTTCCCAAAGGATGATAGTCTCGGGATGATCGAGAAGGTTCTCACCAACACCGGGCAAATCTTTGGCGACAGGAATGTTCAGCGATGACAACTGCTCGCGCGGTCCCAGTCCGGAGAGCAGCATCAGCCGGGGAGTGTCGATAGCGCCGGCACACAGGATGGTCTCCCGCTTGGCGCGCAGAGTGTGTTTAACACCGGACTGAAGGGTAACATCGACTCCGGTGACGGTGGTACCCTCAATGTTGACGCGCGACACCCACGCGTTGGTCAGAACGGTCAAGTTGGGGCGCTTCTCTTCTCCACGCAGGATAGGGTGGATGTAGGCGACAGAAGCGCTGCTGCGGCGGCCATCGTCGGGGTTGTAGGCAACGGAGAGGAAACCAACACCGTCAGTAAGTTCACCCTTCGACCGGATCTCCTTGTTGAAGTCGGAAAGAACGGGGATGTTCAGGGCGGTAGAGCAGGACCGAACCCAGTCCTTGCAGAGCTGGTTACGGTGGTTCTCGTGGACAGGCTGGACAGTGTTGCGCAGACCGTCAAGCAAGCGGGTGAATGTCTCAAAGCCCCAACCTTTACAGCCCATCTTCTCCCATCTCCGGCAGTCATATTCGAAGGGACGGAACGAGATGAGAGTGTTGTGACTGGAGCAACCACCCAAGACCTTGGCGCGTGAGTGGCGAATGTGGCTGTTGCCTGGAGGAATGTTAGTCCTCTTCCTTTTTCCTCCTAACCTCTGTATTGACACTTACCCATGGGCTGTTCGACAGTGGGATAGTCGTAGTCGAGTTCGCCCCCCAGCAGGTTGAGCCACTCCTTAAGCTTCAGGACGCGGTCATCCATATAGTCACTGGGACCACCCTCAATGACGAGAATACGCTTGTTGGGGAGGTACTCAGCTAGCCGGCTGGCAATGACACAGCCAGCAGTGCCACCGCCAACGATGATGTAGTCGTAGTTGTTGACATCGCTGGCGGGGAACTCACTGGTGGTAACGGTAGTGGTAGCCATGTTGAATGAAGCCGGAAAGGACGAAGCAGCGAAGCAAGACGGAGGTAGAAGGAAGTATAGACAGTAGAGAGGAAAAAAGAAAAAAGATGTCGGAAAAAAAGGGAAAAAAGATTGGAACCAGATTAAATTTAAAACAAAATGCGGTGATACCTCTTTTTTTTTTCTCTCTTTTTTTGGGGGACTGCTCCTAATCAGGCAAGTGGACCGGCATCCAGCGGCATAATTGGAGCATGCGAGTTTTCCAGACAAGACTCCAAGCATTCCACTGTCAGCAATATCACCTATAACATGTTGAGAGAATTGAATCGCGTTGTTCCGGGGCTTCTGCTCCGTTGAACTGCTATCAATTCACGTTCTTTTCTGGCTCTGTCAAGACCAAATAAGGTTGTTTTGCTCAGTTTTCTGCGGACTTCACGACGTCACCGCTCGAGGGAACTAATCCGTATTTGGTAAGGTGTCCTGCACTGAGTAGTCCCGTTGAGAGATCGTACGACGCACTAGGCCAAAAGCGGCTAGACTCGGATCGGAAATTCTAGCCGACCGGTCTGGGATTAATTTGCTTTTTTTGAAGCATTCTTTATCATTACTGGTGCTGACTTACTATGTATTAGAAGCTTTTTAGTATAAGTATAGATAAGCAACAGTAATGCAACGCTCAGATATCTTTTTTTTTTTCTGAATCAGGAAAAAATAAGCATCAGGAACCTTCGGAGCTGGTCCTATCTTATCGCCGGGCAACGCTCCGTTCCAGTGGAGTCGCCCACTTTTTTTTTCTTTTGCGTAATGGCTTGTGGGCGGTGTGGGATTCTGCCCACACAAGTCTGCAGTTGCCGGGGTAAATTTGTAAAGCTTCATCTCTGAGAAGGTACTTCAATCTATACAACCCCCTCTTCTTCTCCTCCTCCTCATTTCAAAGTCTATTATATATTACAACTGTAACCATACCGCCCATAATGTCGTCCGACGTTCAATCACCCCGTCAACCTTTCTACGACGGTGAGATCAAGTCCGCCACTTCGGGCAAGACCTTCCAGACCTTGAACCCTTCCAATGCAAACACTCTGGCCGATATCCATGTCGCTTCCAACGCCGATGTTGATGCGGCCATTGCGTCTGCCGACCGTGCTTTCCCCTCGTGGTCACAAACCCCTCCTGCGGCTCGTGCCCGGATCCTTCAGAAAGCCGTCGCTTTGCTTCGGGAGAGAAACGACGAGATTGCCCGCGTTGAGTCTCTGGACTCGGGCAAGGCTTACACAGAAACCAGCACTGTTGATGTCTTGAGTGGTGCTGACGTGTTGGAGTACTACGCTAACTTCATTGGTGGCGGTGGTCTTAACGGCGAAACTACCCAGCTCAGAGAGGATGCGTGGGTTTACTCCAACAAGGCTCCTCTGGGTGTTTGCGCCGGAATTGGCGCATGGAACTACCCTATTCAAATGTAGGTGTCTAAAAGGCCATATTTGGTTACTTCGCGCTAACCTCTTTCAGTGCCCTCTGGAAGTCGGCACCATGTTTGGCTGCCGGAAACACCATGATCTACAAGCCCAGTGAATACACCCCTCTTCACGCCCAGACACTCGCAGAGATCTACCGGGAAGCCGGCCTTCCCGCTGGTGTGTTCAACGTCGTCTACGGTGCGGGCGATGTTGGCTCCTACTTGACCTCTCACCCGACTATCGCCAAGGTTTCCTTCACCGGCCAGGTGAGCACCGGAATGAAGGTTGCCGGGTCCGCTGCCGGTAAAATGAAGTATGTGACTATGGAATTGGGAGGCAAGAGCCCGCTTCTTATCCTTCCCGACGCTGAATTGGACAATGCGGTGAACGGTGCCATGATGGCCAACTTCTACAGTACGGGCCAAGTGTGTACCAACGGCACTCGTGTATTTGTGCCCCGCAGCTGGAAGGAGGCGTTTGAGAATCGTCTCCTCGAGCAGATGCAACATGTGCGTCCAGGACCCTTGTTTGACGAAACCACCAACTTTGGCCCATTGAGCTCTGCGATCCATCAGGAGAAGGTCACCGAATACATTCGTCAAGGAATCGAGACCGACAAGGCTAAACTCATCTACGGTGGTCTTGGCAAGCCTTCGGTTCCCAAGGATTTGGAGAACGGCTATTGGGTCCGTCCAACCGTGTTCACCGACTGCACGGATAACATGAAGATTGTCAAGGACGAGATTTTCGGTCCTGTCATGTCGATCCTCTACTACGACACCGTCGAGGAGGCTGTCCGCCGTGCCAACAACACGGAACTCGGTCTCGCGGCAGGTATCTTCACCAAGGACATTAACCAGGCGCACCGGATCATCAACCAGCTACAGGCTGGTATCACATGGATCAACACCTGGGGTGAGAGTCCGGCCGAGATGGCCGTGGGTGGATGGAAGAAGAGTGGCCTCGGTGTTGAGAATGGCCGCAAGGGTATCGAGGCTTGGTTGCAAAACAAGAGCACTTTGGTGGACATGAGCGGCACTGTGCCCACTGTTTTCGCCAAGCTGTAGGCCCTTGTTTCGCTATTCATTTTGTGCGTTATAAGCGATAGCATGTAGACCGGATTTAACGATAATTTAAATGTACATGAAGAGTGTATGTATAGCAAAAAAAAAAAAAAATCTGGTCTTGTCTATTAACGTTTGATTCGTACAAGCAACATCGCTCTTGAAATTCATGAGTACATAACAGCTTTGTGGTCAGCATATTTAGTTGAATTGTATATCAAGCCAAAAAAAAAAAAAAAAAAAAAAGGAGCTAACAGAAAACAAAGCAATACTATAAGCTCTACTGGGTTACAAATCGTTAAATCATGCCAAAAAAAAAAAAAAAAAAAAAAAGGGAAAAGAAAAATGGCAATCAGTTGGCAGTTACGCGGGATTCCATCCGATCAAAGATCAGCTCATCCTTGAGCATCGAATCCAGTCCGCTGACGGCCGAGTCGACCATCCGGGAGGACATGCTATCTGGGGTCAACTCGTCATCATCAAAAGATCGCTGAAGCTCCGTATTGATGCGCAATGGTTGGGGCGATTTCATAGGCGTTGCCTTCGGGGTTGACTGCTGTTGAGGAACATAGGCTTTGGGTGTCTTAGGTCTGTAAGCCAACCACGGGCCCTGGGTGCGGGCATCCGTCCCGGCCTGCTCAATTCCTTCGAAGTACCGCACTGTTTTGACTTTGAGCTCGAGTGTTGCATCCCGGTCACACACGATGAGCGGATGCCGGTGGAGCTGTAATGCAGACAGTGTCCACATGTGATTGACGGGGCCTTCGAGGCCTTTTTCCAGAGCAACTGCCTTATGCGGGCCGGTAGCTACAATGACGACTTCGCGTGCGTCCATGATGGTCTGGATACCCACTGTCAGGGCCATGCGTGGCACCTTGGACATGTCATTGTCGAAGAAGCGCGAGTTGGCTAAGATGGTGTCGTATGTCAGGGTCTTGACACGCGTGCGGCTGCTCATCGAGGAGCCAGGCTCGTTGAATGCAATATGGCCGTCTGAGCCGACTCCTCCAAGGAAAAGCTCAATACCTCCGTAGCTGACGATGCGGTCTTCGAATGAGGCGCATTCTTCAGCTAAGTCCGGGGAATTCCCGTCAAGGATGTTAATGTTCTGTGGTAGGATGTCCACATGCGAGAAGAAGTGCTTGTACATGAAGCTGTGGTAGGATTCGGGATGTTCACGGGGGAGGCCGACATATTCATCCTATCTTCTATTAGTACATGTATTCCTTTCAAGAAAGGAAAAGATGCAATACCATGTTGAACGTCACGACATTCTTGAACGAGATGTCGCCTGCTCTGTAGCGGCGCACCAAGATATTGTAGATGACCTCTGGGCTGCTGCCGGTAGGGAGTCCGAGTACGAAGGGCCGGTCCGGGGTTGGCCGGAATGTCTTAATGCGCGCTAAACTAAGTTAGCATGCTGCGCGTTTGAGAACAATCAGGCGAAAGATAGAGAGAAGCATACTGATAATGTAGTCTGCAATGTACTCTGACACTGCCAGAGCATCTTCCCTGACGATGACTCTCCTAGAGCCAGTTAGTCTGGTAGAAGAAAGATGAGGGAAAAAGGACAAGATACATTTTTAAGGGCCGCGTGAATACGTCACCGAGAAGCTAAGATCATACAAGAGAAACTTAGATGTGTGTATATGGGCATATAGATGAAGAAAAGCAGAAGAAGGGCAGTCAAGAATCAAAAGATAAAATAAGAGGAGGTGTCAGAAAGAGAAAGACAAAAAGTCCAGGCCTCCATCATGGCTACCCATGGATCCGTTGCAGTCATGGTGGAGAGAACGCCTAAAGAGTGACATTTGGGAATGCGACTCATTCTACACTATGTACTGTACTGACATATTGAGCTCTTCTCTGGCGAATTCAATATCCAAAAGCAGCAAATGAACTTCCTTCATCATCCATTAGATGCGCAGGTCTCCTCATCCGGTCGTGGCGAAGATGTCTGCCCTATCTCTAGGCGAATGGGTGATATACTACTACTGGTAATCTCGCCGGTTTCATAGAATATATGACGCATCCCCCTTCTCTTGTATTCTCTTTCCCCTTCTGCCTGTGCCTGTCTTTACCTTTTCTGTGCCTCTGAGTCTCAGCCTGTCATCTAATGTTGCAGCCGGAGGTGCCATTTCTTTTTATTGGGATGACATTTATCGTCATCCCGCAATCACCACCGTATGACTAAGTATGATACCTGACTCCACCGTTGCATTCGGATGTCATTTGGGAAGCCGCTGTCGGTTCCGAGGCAAGTGCAACCGTCGTATGAAACGGTCCGTACAGTACAGTACGATACGTTACAGTATGGTATCCCCGCATGTTTCAGTATGGTCATGGTCACGTGGCCAGTCCGGGGCAAAGAGAAGGAAACAAACTGGACAAACATTCTCATTATCCTCCCGATACGGTCGATTGATTGAGATTACTATCTCTCTCGCTATCATACCTGTGGTGCACAGCCCAGATAAATATTGGCTCCTGTGCTTGTTATAGCTTATCTCTCGGATGTCAGACAACGGTTTCGGGATAGTGTCACACATTGCTCGGCTTCCGTTTGCAGGTTCTCGTGCAGCTGCATTTCTCCTGACCCAATCCGGCTGATGCCCCTCCCCTCCACTACAACCTTCTGCTCCTACCTGTTACCATCATTCCATACGCCATTGCGAGAACATCTAGAAGCTAAGCTATCTAACTACTTTTCGTTTGTCTGATTGGCTTTGACAGGGTCAGGGGGAGAGGGGACATAGGGTTTCAACCCCTCTCTTCCCCCAATTGTCGCTGACATATCTCGCTTCTCCAATCAAGGGCCATAATGGCCCCGAATGAGGAGTTGTTGCCCTCCGGTTGGGAGGATCTTGACAGGTAGGGCTCTTGATCGATGATTTCTTGGCGTCATTTGGTATGTATGGTCTTGGTGTGCATTGCTAACAGGGTCATCATGGCCTATGGCCTTTTCCATGTTCTTATAGGCAGATGGGTCAGCTCTTTATGATGGGCTTTGATGGGACCTCTGTCAATCCTCAGATTCGTTCACTCATTGAGAATCATCACTTGGGTTCTGTTTTATTATCAGCCAAGAATTTAAAATGTATTATCTTTTTCTCCTTTTCTTTTCTTGACTATGATATGTATAAGCGAACTGATTAATGCCAGCCGCAGAGGAGGCGACGCGATTGGTTCTCGAACTGCAAACCATCGCCCGGAATGCGGGTCATCCAGTACCCCTGCTTATTGCGATGGACCAAGAGAATGGTGGGGTTAATAGCTTGTATGATGAAACCTATATCAGACAGTTTCCCAGCGCCATGGGAGTCGCAGCGACGGGATCCCAAGCAATGGCACATGAGGTGGCTCTCGCGACAGCGCAAGAACTCAGAGCGGTCGGGGTCAACTGGATCCTGGGCCCAGTCTTGGACGTCTTGACGAACGTCAAGAGCCAACCGCTGGGCGTGCGCACCACGGGCGATGACCCGCAAGAGGTATCGCAGTATGGCGCGCAGTCCGTGAGAGGCTTCCAGGAGGCGGGTCTGGCAACATGCGGCAAGCATTTCCCATCGTATGGCAATCTGGAATTCTTAGGGTCACAATCGGACGTTCCTATCATTACCGAAACGCTGGACCAGCTCAGTTTATCGGCGCTGGTGCCCTTTCGTAATGCAATTGCCCACGGTTTGGATTCTATGATGGTGGGCGGGGTATCCATGTCATCTGCAGGGGTCAATGTTATGCATGCCTGTTTGAGTGAGCAGGTTGTAGATGACTTGCTCCGGAAGGACCTAGAGTTCCGTGGGGTGGTGGTCTCAGAGTGCCTGGAGATGGAGGCGCTAACCCACAACATCGGCGTGGGCGGTGGTACGGTGATGGCGAAAAACGCAGGCTGTGATATTATTCTTCTTTGCAGGTCCTTTGCCGTGCAGCAGGAGGCCATAAATGGTCTGAAACTCGGGGTCGAGAATGGGATCATCAACCGTGGTCGGATCGAGCAGTCCCTTCATCGTGTTTTGCACATGAAAGCTCGATGCACGTCCTGGGAACAGGCGTTGAACCCTCCAGGTCTGCATGCGCTAGCTCAGATGCAGCCTAGTCATACGAGTCTTGCCAAGAGAGCATATGGTGATTCCATTTCGGTGGTGCGCGATAAGAGGAACTTGCTGCCGTTATCCAACATCCTTGATCCAAATGAGGAGCTCTTGTTACTAACACCACTGGTGAAGCCGCTACCCGCCTCGGCCGTATCGCGGTCTGTGGCAGCACATTTAGGTCTATCACTCGAGGATCCCATTGCCTGGGATCGGACGGCCTCGGTCCTCAGTGGAGAAAGCGTCTTCAAGGAGCTAGGGCGGTTCCTTTCACGGCAGCGCAACGGTCGGGTGTTACACACGTCCTACACAACCAATGGGGTCCGCCCAATTCACGAGAACCTTATCGAGCGAGCTAGTGCGGTCATTGTTGTCACGGCAGATGCAAACCGAAATCTGTACCAGCATGGCTTCACAAAGCACGTGTCGATGCTCTGCAGGATGTCGCAATCAGGGCAACCACGCGAGAAGCCCCTCGTGGTCGTGGCAGCTAGCTCACCGTACGACTTCGCGACGGATCGATCAATTGAGACCTACGTCTGCACGTACGACTTCACTGAGCCGGCATTAGAGGCACTAGTCCAGGTGCTGTACGGAGAGTTGACACCAACAGGATCCCTGCCGGGTTCTATCAGCCGTAGTCAAAAGCTGCATCAGGCAAGGCAGCATTGGCTGGTAGAGAGTTGGAACGAGGATCGAGATGTTCATGCGTTGGATGCCTTGCTGGACATTGTTCGAGCGGATAGTGCGCAGGACTCAGAGCTGCAGGGTGTGACATCCGGCAGTTTCCTTCTCCGACAAGCAGAAGTGGTCGAGGCGCATCTAGTGGTAAGAAATAGCAGCACGCAAGCTCTGTACGGATTTTGCTCGACATATTTTTTCCGATCAACTGGGACCGGTGTTATTGGATCACTGATAGTGGACCCATCACGACGAAGGCTGTCGATCGGGAGGTCACTTCATCACCGGGCCATTCATACCCTGCTCCAGTGCAAGGGAATCAAGCGATTCCAGCTAGGTTCGCCACTCCCTGGGATATACTTAGGTATACCGGTTACACATTCGGTAGAGCGGAAACGGCTGCGGCAGTGGTTTGCAAACCTGGGCTGGAACACAGCACTGTCGCGGCCGGTGTGCAGCGTGGTGCTGCACAATGCAACAACATGGACGCCGCCAAACGGGCTTGTAGACGCGCTCCAGAACCATACGGCAGTGCGGTATGATTTGGTATATGGATGGGACTATGCAGAAGTGGTGTTAGATCATGTGCGAAAGAACTTACGGCCAGGGCTACGGGATATCTACCAAGTGGCCCTGGGAGACGCACCGGACTGTGGAATCATCCGGGCGCTACGGGCAGACGACGGGAGAATGCTTGGCAGTGTAGTCATTTACAATGCGCGATCGGTATTGGCAGCGCACATGGCGGGCCTAAAGAATCAACCGGTTCTGGTGGGCGGTGTCTCGTCTCCGGTGATTTCCCCATTGGTGGGGGAGAGTGTGACGATTCTGCAGGGATTAATGCTTCTGGCAATCAAGCAGAGCCGCAAGCAGGGGGCGAAAGCGGTTGTCTTGGATTGTGTGAGTAGGAATCTCTTTCCGGTCTGGTTTTGAAGATAAAGACTAACCGGGAATAGGTGGATGGAGACAGCAATATGGATTGTCTGTCTGGAATGGGATTCGAGGTGTTGCATCGATACGAAGAGATGAATTGCGATGCGACGGTATGGATGGGGCCTCATCCATAGTATTGCGTTCTGTGTCTTTGTGCATTTGGTACATAATAATGACTCCTGCATGGTTCTAGTGTACATAGTAACTAAGTGATTCCGATTGGACGATATGCGATGGACGATCATAACTGGATGCATCCAATCAAACAGGAGGAGATGGCTCGATTCGGTATAGTATCAGATCGCCCTCGGATGATCCACGGCGGAAAGTGGCGGCAGGTGGAGCAAGTTGACTGATTGCGGACACTTCTGGACACATTGGGACTGCTCAGTACAAAAGTGATATTGTGATGAACGCGGACTATTGACCCAGTATCTCTGGTTCAACCACTGGAGTCGAATGTTCTCGTTCCCTGTTCTACTGTGTTATACTTGATGGTTAACTGTGAGACATTCCGGATCAGGACTAGTGCCCCTGGAGGGCTGAGCGGGGTCTGGCCGGTGACTGGCGGCCCGTGGGACGGGTTGGTACGGTTATGTACGGTACGGTACGGTACCTTCAGTATCACGGCTGTCAAACCTAGTGTATGGCATGAATTGACCAATATGTATCAACGTTTCTATCATTATTATACAAGACTCTATTGACAGGATTATATCCTGTAAGCATACTACTTTTACTACTACTACTATGTATATACGAATTCGGAGAAAACAGAGACAGACTTGATTCCCCGGGTTTCGCGGTGGGGCCTGCGCACGAGCCTTGACCCGCCTTGCCTGATTCGGAAAGCATTTAGTGTATTACCATTTTCGTTCATAAATTCTCTGGTTAGTATGATGTTTCAATAGGACTAGTTGAGAGTTAGACATACATACTAATATTACAAGAAAGAGGAAAAGAATGGTAATAACAAGCAAAAAAGTCAGATCGATCGACAGACCCGCGACGGACACTAACAGAAGACAGCTGTATGTATAAGACTCAACTATGTACAGTAAACCAAGACATGTGACTTTTATTTTTCAGCTCAGTATTTAAAATCATACAGAACAGTATATAAAGAAAATAACAAAAGGCATTATTGTTCCGTCTGCAGTGGTTCTGGGTCTTTGGTTCTGTTCTCCGCTCTCCATTCTCCATCTTTCTTTCTCTCAATTCTTCACCACACTTTTCCTTTCTTTCTCAATCCAAGGACTGCCAGACCAGAAAGAGAGATCCGATTCAAAAATCTTCCGCAATGGTGGTTCCCACTTTCTCGCTCTGATCCTGTTTGCATCATTGCGTCTCTCGCTCTTTTCGGTCGTTTCTGCACTTTGCGATCGTATCTTCAGCCTCTTCTCTCGATCCCTTTCCTCTTCTGTTCTTGTTTCCTCCTCTTCGCTGTCATTCGTTCTTTCCTATTACTTGACCTTTTTATTTTCTTCTTCCTCTTCTTCTCTTCTTCTCTTCTCTTTCTTTCCTCTCTTCTCCCCTTTCCCTCTCTTCCCCTCCCACTGTCCCTGCGCGGTGTTGCTCTCCGCCAACTGACCGACGGGTATCCCTCTCTGCTCCTCTGCTCCTCTGCTCGTCTCCTCTCTCCCCCCTCCTTCTCTCTCTCCGTCTGGTCCGATTCAATCACTGCCCTCTACTACCATGGAGGGCTTCGATACCATGGCCATGCCTTACTTGGCCAGTCCCTTATCACTCGGCAATCTCCAAGGTGTGGACTATCTCAGCTCCGTCCCGGGCATGGACCTTCCTGATCAACCCTCTAATTTCGATTCGGAGACGTTTGTCAGGTATGTTTTCCCTCCTTCTCTTAGCGAAGAGAATATTGTACTGAGACCTTGGGGCGACCAGCGGCGATGATCCTATGACCTTCCCCTCTCAACATGGCATTCCCGCACCGTTGAAACACTTCCCCTCCGGCTATGAGGATCCCTTTGCGACAACCGACATGGTCTCCCCCTTTGAACAGGTCCCGCCCGAGCAGCCTCCTCCCGCAGATTCGTCAATTGATCACAACAATAAGCTGTTGAGCTTTTCGGTCCCCGCCTTCAACTTCACTCTGCTTGACTATTCCCTTCGCAGGACCTCGATATCCATGTCCGCTCAGCTGCATGGCATGTTCTTCCTCGCGGAATCGCCTTGGACTACCTCGCCCGCAGAGCACGCGCCACCCCAGCAGGGTGCGGAGTTGACATGTTACCGCCGCAATCTGTTCCAGATCACCGGTTCAGTCACGTTGCCCCGCAGTTTGCGCTACATCATGACCGACCAGGGAGACAGGATACCCATCCTTGCTCAGGAACTCACCGTGTCAGCTACAGAGTCCGTCGAGGGCAATTCCGTCAAGATCATCTCCGTGCCTTGGAAGACTCCCGCTGCCAATAACAACAACGGAGGCAATAACCCTCCTGCTTCCGTCGTCGAAGAGAATCCCCCGCCCAAAGTCGAAAAGGAACCGCCTCCGATCCCCTTGGACATTATGGCTGGTCAGGACCTGGACACCGACTATGCCACCTTTCCCATCGCATGGAAGCGTCTCCAATTCCGCGTCGCAACTGCCAACAATGGTCGCCGGAAAGAACTGCAACAACACTTTGTCGTCCGTCTCAAGGTCGTCGCAACCTTGTCCACTGGCGCCAAGATTCCAATCAGCGAAATTCACTCAGCCCCCGTGATTGTTCGAGGTCGCAGCCCGCGCAATTTCCAGTCCCGCAAGGATCTGCCTTTGAGTGGTAGCGCTGCTGCGTCACGGAAGCACACCCATGCAGCATCAACTTCAACCGCCATTAATCGCACTCCGACCAGTGAATCAACACCCCGTGCTAGTATGACGCCAGCTAGGACGACTAATAACAGGTCCACTGTCAAAAGTAATTCTCCGGATACGTCGGCTCCAGCGGCCTCCGCAGGTGTAGTGCAGCAGCAGTCATCTCCTTCGGACTGGACCAGAATGCCGCAGACAGCAAGAAGTAGCACTGGGTCGTTACCTGCTCAAATATCATCTCTTTTTCAATCTCAACCAAGTCCAGATTTCTCCCAGGCCACGCAATTACAACAGCGTGCCCACTCAATCGCAGCCCCTATCAACCTATCAATATTGGAAGATGAAGATAGTCACACGCTCGATCCCAATGACCCCCCTACCACCGTGTCATCCTACTCCAGCAATGACCTATCACACAAAGATCTCGCCTGGGATAATTCTGTTCCTCCCGCAAAGATGCGAAAAATGACCCATGACGTTTCGCGGACAGAACCTCAGAATGTCACTTCGTCATTACCCCTTCTGGACACCACAAATCTACAACAGCCATTCACATCCTCTTTGGCGTTCCCCAATGATAGTTCTGACTTGCTTTATGAGTACTTTCCCTTGGGCTTAGATGATTGGCAAACACCGGTTGATGCAGTATACCGGCCCCATGTGGTACATCATACTACAATGCCGGAGACCAAGTTCGTCACAGCCCGGGGTCGAAGCAAGCGGTATTTTGCAGAGGATGTTTATTAAGAAAGAGTGTTTTCTATTTATAAAAAAAAGAAAGAAAAGAAAAAAGAAGAAGAAGAAGAAGAAGAAAGGAGGGGGGAGGAGAAAAAAGAAAGGAAAATGAGTTTACTGGTCTTGGTTGCATTGTTGGAATATACGTCCGGGTCACATATTTGGCGGGTGGGTTTAGGCGTTTATATTCGGTTTTGTTTTCTTTTTCATCATTATTTTCTTCACTATCCCGGAGTTTTGGTTACGGGTATCTCACCCTTAGGTACCGGAGTGAGGTAACAGTCCACTCCTCTTTTCTCCTCTTTTTTCTTTTTCTCATTCGGCTGGTTTGTCTGGGACATTTGACCGAAGTCTCTGCTTCATTTCATAGAACCTTACCCCAAGGATCTACTTTTTAGGATAGATATCTTTTCAGATATTGTCGATCGTTTCGACAAACATCTTTTTCACATATACTAATAGTCATTATAATAGCACGTGGATATAACCTTAGCATAAAAGTCTCCAAATTATACTCTTTTATCTCCTCTTTCAACTACTAAACCGGTAAAAACCATCACAAATATCCAAGTCCGCCACCACTGATGGCCTCGAGATCTGCCCTAATCTCCCACTCATTCGCACCCACTCTACTTGCAATTTCCGTCTTGCGCTGTTTACCCAGATCCAACCACTGACACAACAGACTACCATCAACCATTCCCCTTCCAGCAGCCCCGTCACTCTCAACCGCCCTGAACGCTCGAGGGTTCAACCCACATGGGTGCTCGATGGTATTAGTGAGCTGAGACTGCAGCGCCGAGAGACGGCGGTACGATTCCTCCGCAACGGGTGTGATGAGCCCAACAGAGCCGTTCTGTGTCGTGACAAGGACCTGGTGGTTCGCGGTATGGACTTCGTCGATGTCCATCTCGTCGGGTTGCAGGAGGGCTTGTTCGGAGGAGACGGCGGTTCGGGGCAGGAGGGTTAGGGTGGTTGCGAAGTGGCCGAGGTGGAATTTGCTGCGGCTTAGGAGGCGGTCGCCGTTGGATGATTTGGGGTCTGTTTTGGGTTAGTTTGGTGTCTTATCAAAATTTGAAAGAAAGGTGGGATGGGAGGAGCTTACCCTCCGGGTCATATTGCAGGACGTGAAGGTTGCAGTCGCTATCGGCGATTAGAATGAATAGTTTGTCGCCTTCTGGGAGGAAATCTGCAGCAACGACCTCGAGATATTCTGGGTCTTTGCCGAACAGACTCATCTTATACGGTTCCTCCTATATGGATTGTCAGTCGAGATTCCATAGCGAGAATCGCAAAATGCATACCGAGTAGCCTGCAAACCAAGTCCCCTTCACAGCGTCACTTAGTATACACATTCCAGTGCCCTTGAGTTCCTTGACCACGTTGACATAGCATTGCATATCCATGAAAGCAACAGGAAGGAGACTGCCGTCTTCCTTGAGACCCCTAACCATGCACTTTTGGCCCTGTGCAGCAATGAGAAAGCCCTGTCCGCCAATCCCCGACAACGCCGTCACGGCGCCTCGGACTGGTTCCTTGCCTATGAGTTTCAGTTTTCGATCTGTTTCTTCTTTCTCCGGGTCCGGGACCACTTTGATAACCTCGAAAACATATATGCAGCCGCGCGCGGGTATGTCTTCGCCTCGGGCAATGGCTGTCCCTACAACGATCATGTCCTTACGTTCGTGCGTGTTCTCCGAAACCTCAAGGTTTATGTTCTTGACCGCCATCACATGCTCGGCAGGACCCAAAGGATAGCTATAAAGCAAATCAGTATATGTGTATATGAAAACGGGCTCCTAATTTCTATGATTCCATACCTATCGATAACAGACCATGTCTTTGGACTGACAACTTTGATCGAGCTTTGATCCACCTCGGGTAGAAAAGAAATGACTAGAATGCATTAGTTTGTTTCTAAAATGCTTGTGGTTCCCTACGCTAACCTTCATTACGCCATTCAGGATGAAGCTCGTCATCTTCAGGCAATTTGAATTCGGCCTTGTGACTAGTCCCAAGTACATATGTTTCGGACGAAGAAGAATATGCCAAATGATCGACATTCTCCCCTATGTGAACCTTTCGCAATGTCCACGAATAGTCGAATTGCGTGTCTTCAGGCAACTGACATGCTCGAATGACACCCTGCAATTTCGATCAGTACAAGAACGCCAGAAAAGGGGCCGCGGTTGGGGGGGGATACCTTTGAATCCACATAAACAAAACCGTCAACACATCCAAGAGCAGATGAGTTAAGGTTACTTAGACCTCGTACATAGTCTCCTCTTAGGCGTATGACACGAGGCACACTTGTAGGTGTCTTAACAACAAAACCCGCTGATGCACCTGGCATGAAGACGGCACGTAACCCCGACACATTGGGCAATATACGCAACGATCTAGCCCCTTGAAAGCCCCTATTTGAATTATCTGCATCCGAACTGGAAGGAACCTCCGGTAGAAAATGGTTCGTCTCTCTAAAGAAACTCAAACTAGATGCCTCCCCGTCCGTTGCACCTGGGTCTAAATACGGCCTGTATATGAAAAGGTCATCACTCTCGGTTCGCACCTGGATCCATGTCAGTTTCATGTAAGAAGAAATCGAACGGCTTTACAATAAATGCATACGATCAAATACGGCTGGCTGCTATACGAATCTCCGAGGTCTGCGACCACAGTCTCAACTAGCTTCTCGCGCGTAGTAGACCGTTTTGGTGGGCCAGTTGAAAGAATCGACTGCAAGCAATCAACCCCGTCGATTGTTGACAGTAGCTTTTGGTCAGAAAGTCGGAAAATCTGCAATTTAGAACTGTAAGCATGCAATCCGGAGGCTGCTCAAGTGATCCAAGCATGGAAGTTTCATTTTCGGCACTTACAGATAATTTTCCATCTGAGCTCAGCAGAAAGAGAAGAACGTCGCTCTCGCTAGAACCATCATGGGTTGATTCGGAAAGGGAAAAGACATTGTTGGTGTCTCGGTATAGACAACACGAAAGCCATTTTGTCGAATTAATAGTTTCGATAATCGGTAATTCGTCGAGATCTCCACTATCATCTGCTTGGAGAAGTAATAACGTCGAATCATCCCGAAGGATAGCAAGGTACGGGTCTGCAAAACTGGCGCTCACTGCCATTCGTTCTTCACTGGTGTCTTCATCCCATACGGGGTAAATCTGGGCTAAACCCAAGTCTAAGCCACCCTTTATTAGCGTCACTGTCAAACTCTTCTTTCCATTAGTACAACTATAGCAAGCACTCACCAATATCATAGCTTCTAACTTCGTTTCTTAGAATTTGAACTACCCGAGTCTTCTCTGCCAACACGCCGACATCAATTGTGAAATCCCCGTTGGGATTAAATTCGGGAGCTTTGAAAGGTTTCAAGTCACTCCCATCCACAACAAATACTTCCGACTCTTCTTTCTCAGAATCCTTGATGCTTGGAATGATCACATAATGGCGGGTCTCTTTCTTATCCCCTTTGTCGCTAGCGCTGGTTAATGCCGTTCTTCTGTGGGCCACAGATGCTGCCCAGACGTTGTCGGCCAAAGCGACCTCCATGGATGTAATAACATGAGGGTCAATCGCACGTTTCATCACCACCAGACCGCCATTTCTGTTGGAGCCTTGAGTGGCTACGAGTTCAAGCTCTGAAGAGGCACCGTCGGCATTGGGATCCTTGCTCGTCACATTGGAGAAAGATTTACCCAAGGTTACATCTCTCAGTGGACCGATATTGGGCAGTCTGTCGTCTACTCGAAGACTGTATGGTCCGAATGGCGATGTCTCAGTAGACGCACGTCGCCCGTCGGCAGGCGTATCGGGCACCGATGAATATAGATCATCTTCGTAGGCGTCATCTTCGCTTTGCTCATCATCGGAGAGACCGTCAAAATCATCCACATCATGCTTGAGCTGTGACCGCGGCTTCTTGGTGCCGGAGAGTGAATTGGAACAGCTCATAAGCAACGAATCCGCATCCTCGCTGCCGATAAATAGTCTCCCATCTTCAAGGAAAACGGAACATGATGGAGGTGACTTCATGATATTGCCACCTGCGGTGGCAGGTAGAGGTTGCACCGAAATGCCAGAGACCGACCTTCCATCAAGCCTAAAATTGACCAAAACAAAATCACCGTTGGAAAGCACCATTAATAAATCAGCGCTATTATCAGCAAGACGTTCGACTCTGCACCCTTCGAGGCGAAGAGCAAGATCTGATTGATCAGCCATTGAAAAGGCCGAAGTCTGCCTAGAGAACTCATTGACCCCAACAGCATTTGTTTTGCCTGCCTGGTCAACGTGCACCAGTTCGTTGGAGCCAATGAGCAAAGCGCCACCGACAGGTGGCGGAAGAGCTACCACTTTGAAGAGGTCACTAGGTAGCCTGGAGACTGAGAGCAACGTTGTGGACGCTCGCTGTTCCAAATCTAATGTGAAAACAGTATAGAAAACAGCATCCTTCCTTTCATGCAGAAGCGCGCTTGATGTTGAAACCTGAGAATACAAAATACCAAAAGTCGGCTCCCTATATTCATATAAAAAGGCGAAACTTATTGGATGGAGTAAGGAAGGGTCCAACGCGGCCACAGGCAAGACAAAAGACGAAGCATATGGGGTCTGATAGGCCAAGCCACTCTTGGGTTTTTCGGCATCAGCAGCATGGTTTCTCCCCTCGTCGCCCGAGTCATAATCGTCCATTACCAAGTCATCGCCGGGTTGATGAAAAGGTAGAATGGCAAAGTTCCGAATTCCAAAATTGAACACTGCGCAACTACTGCTCGGATCCACGCTGAGACTGCTGCCACAACTGCTCAAGTCAGGCACCCAGGGACTACGGGCCAGATCATCCCGTTCATAATAGTGGATGGAAATGGTAGAAATGTTATGGCGCTCCTGATCCCATTCGATCAAACTTAATTTCGCATTTCGAAACGCAATCAGAATAGCCTCTCCACCACTTTTGGGGTTCAGAATTTTGACTCGACTGAGATCAGTTACTGTTCCAGAAAGAGGGCATTCCTTCTCGAGGATCAGTTTCGTGGTCTCTGATTGCTCTGGTCTTGTTGACCCGTCACCGTTAATTCCACCTTCCGGTTGAGCAATTTTGAGTAGAGAGAAGATTTGAAGAAGTGATGTCCTCACAACCACCAGGTTAATTGCAGTAGCAGAAAGGAAGGGCACCGACAAGGCATGCGTTACCCCTGTCGGGGGCAACAGCTCAGTATAACACTGCATGGTTTATCAACAATCGAATTTGGTTGGGAAGCTTCTTAGATCGTTCCCTCAGCTGCCACGGATAACCCCAACCATTTCCAGTTTATGAAGGGCAGAAACAAAACGGAGATTGGAGCAGGGTTGAATATAGAGAATTAAATCAAAAAAAAATAATATCAATTGGGCGCATCTTCGCTCCCATGGATGGAGCTCTTGAAAACGCGGACGCCGAATGACCGGAGCTTTACACGTGACCGCACCTGGCCGATTCGCGTTGCGATGACGTAAGATGCGCTGGTTGCTTGAAACTCCGGCTTCATAGTTACTGTTGTTATTCTCTGCCATACCACAGTGGCTCCGAACTTGATCCTACTTTCATCTGGTCTATTTATCGCAAATGCCGGTTGTTTGATTACAGCCACATACAGGTCCCGCGGACTCCAACATGGCCCTTTTACGAATGTCCCTCATTTGGGTCGTATACGCGATTGCGATAACTATACTAATAGCAGTAGCCTCCATCTTCATCTATGTGTATCAAACGCCTCGCGATCGCTCTCCGTCGGTGACATTGACATGCATCTTTGCCATCACCACTCTGTTGGCGACTGTTCTCTTGCTGCCCGTTGATGTTGCTTTGGTTTCATCCACGACTTCAGCCTTGGGTCGGCGCAAAGACTGGGCTTCTCAGGATGTGGTGGACAAAATAACGTATTCCTTGACGATAGTGTACTATCTACTCTACTCTTTGGACGCCGTTCTCTGTCTGCTCGTGATTCCTTTCACCTACTTCTTCTACGAAGAATATGACGAGGTCGCTGCCGAATCTGGGGAACAAACCATTTGGAAGCGCTTCTGGAGCGCTTTTAAGTATACCGTGTGCTTTGTGGCAATCATGGTTGTGTTGTTCCTCGTTGGTTTCTTCGTCCCTGTCTCGAAGAACAGATATGGCCAAGACTTGGACTATTTCAAGAAGCTGTTGACCGAGAATCGTAAGTGTCCCAGAACCCATTGAGCAGGTGTATTGTCTTTGAGTGCTCTGTTTTTTAACAAATCTTGACTTATTATTAGATGGCGAGCGTGCGCTTACATTTACTCTCGGATTGTTGACGACAATTGGTCTATGTCTATACGTCTTGTACACCTCGTCGGGCCTTGCTCTCCTTCCCATCAGTTTGATCAAAACAGCCCCTTCAGTTTCAAGTCCAGACTTAAAAGCGACTACTAGTATGCAGCTTAGCAGTAATCGAGAACGGCAACGCCAGCTAGAAGGCCGCTGTGGGGGGGATCCTGATATCCTGTCTTCGAAGGATCGCAGAGAGTTGGATACGCTCGTACGCGAAGAAAGAACTTTGATTCGAAGACAACGGCTTGTGGAAGAGGCCCAGGGAGAAGGTCGGAGCTGGCTTATGAAGGCCTGTGTCAAAATTGAAGCTGTTTTCCGCCCAGTTAGATTGCTGGGTGGTCTTCTCCTGCTACTGATAGCATTCGCAACCTGGGTATCTATGACACTGACGGCAATTGACAAGGCTAAGAATTCGGTCTGCAAGCACCGCTGTGGGTATATTCTTGGGCACATCAGTGTCTTCAACCCAATCAACTGGATTTTCGTGCAATCTGCCAAGGTATTCCCGGCCGACTATGTCATTTTCACTATCCTTGCGTTGCTATTCTTCAGCAGCTCCGTTGTTGGGATCACTTCTATTGGCATTCGATTCCTTTGGATTAGGATCTTCCAGATTAGAAAGGGCCATAGCTCTCCGCAGGCGCTCCTCTTGGCGACGGCGATGTTAATGTTGACTGCGTTGGCTCTAAACTATTCTTTGTCCATGGTGGTTGCTCCTCAATACGCCACATTTGGACCGCAAACATTCTGCGATCGTCAGCCTGGGTCCCTAGATGGACAACCCGATTGTTCTAACAGCAAACATCTCATCAAACCATGCTCGGAGCTGGCGAATAATCTGGCTGCGGAACGGGTATGTACACCCAGCGTGGCCAGTACATTCCTCAACCGAGTAACGCTAAATTTCCCCTTCTTTGGCATCGTATTCTTCTGGGCTCAATTCATTTTTCTAGGTAAGTGTACTATGTCTTCCCGGACTCGAACTGTACTCACATCGCGCGCTGCCAGGTATTTATCTCATTGTCTTTGTCACTTCACTGTTCCGCTCCCCCAAGTTGGACGAGCGCCAGCTTGACGAGGATGCAGAGGAGGCCGAAGAGGAGGGTCTTTTGGCGAGTACCGGAAGGCGTTTCGATGCTACCTGGCAGGATGTTACGGGCAGAGCTGCTAGAAGAAATGATAGGCGATAAGCCGCAGTGTTTGATTTTCTGCTCGGTAAACTAGTACCGAGGGCGTTTCTTTGGGTGGGAATGTTTTGTATGATTATGTTACTATTTCATGCTTGGCTATATGATTGAAATTCATTGCAAATGAATATGTAGCGATCGTGCCATGCTGGTGCCGCCATCTACGTTGTCATATTGATCACGACACCATACAAGTCCGAGCATGTAGGTAAAATGGGGAAAGTCAGTTTCTGTCTGACAAAGCCCTGATTCCGTAACAACATATTCTGGGTATCAGTCTCTGGCTCATCCATACCCCGGACCCTAGTGAAAATGGAGAGACGATGGGTCATTATCCCTTGTCCCAGCAGAATCTGCGCGGTATTTAGGGCCTCGCACGGCCATTCAGCAATGCAAGAGCGCTCTCAAACGCTTTCACCACGTCGGTATCTGTAGGAGTTAAGCCAGTGTCCTTAATTGCTCTTCAAAGATAGGTTGGCAGATCGTACAGTGCTTCCTTTTGTTTTCCAATCTTTCTTCAGAGTTCTGTACGTGCTGCATTTGCGTCTTGAACCTATAGAAGTAAATCAGCCAGGGTTATTCTTCGTCTGTATAGACAGCTTGTGCTGATAAACCTTTTCAGGGCTCTGTCCTCGTCGCGTAAAAAGGTACTTTGGGACCATGCTACAAAGACCTGCCATTGAGCAATCAATAACAAAACCTTGAGGATACGAGCATAGCAGGATTACCTCCAGCAATTTCGCAACTTGGGCTCGCAATTCCTCTTCAGATTTACCATGTTCTTCCATGGTTTTTGCATATTTTTCCTCCAGCTGTTCCCAATCACAGTCTCTGAGCTCTTCGGTTAACTGTTGCTGTGAGTTCATGTGGCCAGCGCTGCTATCTTGCGGTGCCAATTTTGATGAATACAATTCATTTCTGGGAATGGTGCCCTCAGGTTCTCCGCCAGCAGGATCCATGGTTGTTTGTAGGTGGTTGAGGGCTTTGGAATATAATATATCAGAGGTATGCACGATAGGGAGATAAAAAGGAAATATGACCACAGTAAGGGGGCAAAGAGGGGGGTCGTTGAACGATGTGAAGACGGGAAGTTCTAATCCGTAATACCGACTGATTGATTCACTGGCCTTTGGCTTTGGAGGCTTGAGGCCGCATCATTGCCCATGGTGATATCACTGTAATCTGCAACCAATCGGGCCGTTGTGCCCATCGCGATGTCAGGTGACGTTATCTGACCGTAGATAAAGAGCCGGCCGTGGATCGCCCCCTACATCCATCGTCTCCTACGATATTCACTCATACCATGAAACTGCTTGTTTGGTATTCGCGTCGTTAAATATCACAATCTATGATCCTTCCTCTCGAAGTCAAGTCATGAAGAACATTTGTTTTCATACCGCTAGATTCGTCGGTGTACATTGTTGTCGGACTGGACAGTTTGAACCGCTATCGACCAACTGCCAAAAATCATGGGGCTGCGAGATCCTGGCGTAATATCCAACATCTGAGAGAATCACGAACGCTTGCGATGACTTGCCACGTATGCTCTCGTGCTCCGAATCCGCGGCTACCCTTCTGTTGCGCAACATGTGCCCGTTCCCATCTGTACCAACTGCGAGTCGAACATGCGAAAGTCCTCTTAGAAAAAGAAGTCATAGGAAAACAAATTGAGGATGCTGTTGCGCGTAAACAAACTCGAGAGAGAGCTGGAGAAACAGATGGAGTGGTCCCCGAATCAGCTACTGAAGGCCATAGTCGCTGGGCCGTCCAGGCTATTACCAACAGGCAAGCAAATTCATCGGCAAGGACAAAAACGCTTAGGGACCGGGTTGAAGCGTTGGTCAGTGAAATGAACGATAAGAAACTTGATATATCTCAGCGCAGGCTCACCCTGGCACGGCGAAACTCTGACACTGAATCTGCGAAGTATCAACTTCTGGAGCGTGAAGGCGCCATGCTGACCGCAATACAAAACAACACTAGAAGGACGGAACATCTCTGGCATAATTTGCACACCAAAATAACAGATGCACGGATATTCCTCTGCCGGGAGGCTGCTAATATTTATGGATTGCGGCAGAAAAGCAAGAGGATCAACGGGGATAGTAAAGAGACCTACGTGCTTGGCGGTATGCCTATCATAGATTTGCGGGATATGAATGGAAAGTTGAATCTTTTTTTCTTTTGTTTCTGTTCACGTGAAACTAATTATTACTACAGGTGCCACAGCAGCTCACATATCCACATCCTTTTCCAATATTGCTCATCTCCTTGTCCTTATCTCACATTATTTGTCCCTAAGACTTCCGGCGGAAATAACTCTCCCTCATAGAGATTATCCAACGGCGACAATCTATGCGCCTGCAAGATCCTATCTATCTCGAGAACCGCCTTCAGACTCATCCGCTCAGTTATCATCGTCTGGCCCGGCAGCTTCGCGAACGCCAGATCCACGACACTACGCTCCCCGACCTCGGCCTCTGTTTATTGATAGAAGCTTGCCGAAGTTAGCGCGAGAGGACCCTGGAGCATATGCTCTCTTCTTGGAAGGAGCCACACTTTTGGCTTGGAATGTTTCTTGGCTGTGTCGGACTCAAGGTTTAAATCTGACTTCGGACTCATGGGAAGAAGTATGCGACATTGGAAAGAATATATGGCAACTATTGGTTGCTCCTCCCGTGCAGGCATCGACCCTAATCAAAGCATATACCAGCCGTGACATGCCATTGAAGTCGCGGGCTCCAAAAGATTCTCCGAAAACCACTATTCAACGAACGAAGACATTCTCTATGCTGGGTCACTATTCTCATGGAACTACTCATTCGTTCTTGGACGCTTCGGAAGGTACTGAATTCATGCGGATGTGGAAGCTACCAACTCCGACAAAGGTAGTGGACAAACTAAAATCGACGCTACTTGGAGAAATGGCAAGTGCCGAATGGGAATTACTCGAGGAGAAGGAATGGGACGATGAGGCTCAAGAACCATCTCAGTCTCTAACCCATTTCCCTGTCGAACAGAATCATGAGTGTGGCCTAGGACCCGAAAAGAACAGCAGCAATCATACAACACTTCCTAGTGCAGGCATATCAGGAAACGAAGATGCCAAACCGGAACTCGCAAACGAGCCGACAAGTAGCGGCCGATCAAAAGGGACCAGTGGCTGGACTAAACTGCGAAACAGGTAGCAAGCAGACCCGTACTGTATAATATTGGGCATCCTTGGAGGGGTGTTGTTCATAGCCCTTCTGGGGCATAGAGCTTCCTATAGTTACAAAGTACTTTCCTAGAATTAGAATTGAAGATCCCGTCCGAGCTACCTTCTTTAATTTAATTTATGTTCGCTTGCTGGGGCTAAACTAACCTCAGCGAAGCGACTCATATATGCTCTACGTATATGATCATCTTAATTCCATCGAAATGAATATCATGTTATATTGGCCAGTGGTCGTGTTACTAAGCAGATTGGTTGCAGTAACTAACTTAGTTAACTATGTAGTTAAAACTGATCGATAAGATTATCAGCTCTCTGCTTTTAACGCGTGTCCGAATCACTCCGCGGATTGCGGTAAACCCCCTCCTTCGAGGGAAGACATCACCAAAAAACCTCATACGAACTTGCCTACTACCTAAATTTTGTTTCGAAGGTCCTCTGGATATAATCAATCGCGCCTCGCGGTTTCCCCTTTAGCATCGCAGCAACTCCGCGGGCAGTTTGCTCAGACAGCTGGCGCATTACGGAATTTCGCAGAGCTAAGAGCTTGCATTCAGGTCATGGGGTTATAAAGATCTGGTTGTACAAAACGTTAAATAAAAAAAATGGACACTGGATTACTGGAATCGGACCCGGGGATACCTGGTGAGTACCCAGCAGTATTGCTGTATCGAGACGGTCAGTCGCCGTGGTACCACTATGTTGTGAAGATCATTTTCATCTGTTTTGCTGATTTTACATATCGCACAGGTGTTTTGCGCAATGTCCCGTCAATTTCAGATATCCCTGCCGCTATTCTGAGAGCTGAACTTGCCCGACGAAACGAGGTTAGGGATGAGGACGTTGGGAAAGCAACATGTGGCTCGACAAGAAGCGGTGCTTACAACACGCCGGCACATGTAATGGCGCTGTTTCTTATCCTCGTGTTAAGCACATTAGGTATATAAGTCCTTATCCACAGATGGGGCCCGTGACTGACTAGCGATTTCATACAGCATGCTCGTTCCCTGTCCTAGCCCGCCGGTTTCCCCGTCTTCCAATACCACGCCGCTTCCTCTTCATCTCAAGACATTTCGGGACTGGTGTCCTGATCGCTACAGCCTTTGTCCACTTGCTACCTACGGCGTTCGTCTCTCTTACAGACCCCTGCCTTCCTACGTTTTGGAGCAAGAGCTATCGGGCCATGGCTGGATTTGTTGCTATGATCTCGGTATTTGTTGTCGTTTGTGTGGAAATGTTTTTTGCCATGAAGGGAGCAAAGCACGTGCATGCAAGTGGCTATGATAATCTGATCAACGAAGTGGAGCATGATGATCCTAGTAGGCTTGAAAATGACGGATCTGGCTACACACAAGTCAACTGGCAAGATGGAGCCAATGATATACACCTTGGAAGCATGCCAGGGGCCAACCGTCAGCCAACAGCGCCTGGTTCATCATCAGGAACATCCGGTGACCTCTGCCATCGTATGGAAAACCTGGAGCCGGACAAGGAAAATGAGGATGCCGGTCTCGAAGAGCTTGAACCTTACACAGATGGAGATTCTATGCTTAATGAAAGTGAATCCCATCGCCCTGTGCTACCACTACACCGTCGACAGGCAGATCCTGGGCACCCTAATCCGAATGCGCAGCGACAGTTGCTACAATGTCTTCTACTCGAGGCAGGCATTCTCTTCCACAGCATCTTTATTGGAATGGCAGTCAGCGTCGCTACGGGGGCTTCATTTGTCGTACTCCTCGTCGCCATTTCCTTCCACCAGACCTTTGAGGGATTCGCTCTTGGGTCACGTATTGCCTCGCTTATCCCAGATCTGTTTTCGCCATCCTCCATGAAGCCATGGCTTATGTGTCTCGCATACGGCACCACGACTCCCATTGGCCAAGCCATCGGGTTGTTCATGCATAATCTCTATGATCCCGCGAGCACAGCAGGCTTACTAATGGTCGGTATAACGAATGCAATCAGCAGCGGTCTCTTGCTTTTTGCTGGCTTGGTAGAACTTCTCGCTGAGGATTTTCTGAGCGAATCAAGCTACGAAACTCTAAGAGGCAAGCGACGCATCGAAGCTTGCATTGCAGTTGCGAGTGGAGCTCTGCTGATGGCATTAGTTGGTGCTTTTGCGTAAAGATAGTTGTCCAAACAGTTTGACCTATCTTCTTCATTGCTTTATTAGCCTCTTTGGAAAATAGAACAATTTGCCTTTTCCTCCAGATGTATATATGAGTCTCCTTGAATAATAATACTAGCTTTATAACATTGGTTAGTGGGCTTATTTGAGAGTCTTCCATGCCTGTCTCGACAAACAGGTTATTCTGTGATTTGGACAATACAGAAAAAGTCATGGAGCCCTTGAATGAAGGATTATGCAGGAAAGCTAAAGGAACTTCAAGAGTCTGAACCAGGATAATATTAAATGAAGCCCTTATGAAATATGATGATTTGCTAAAAAGGTCGTGCACCTGAACATATCATGATATCTATTATTTATCATTCCATTACACCCCATCCTCTTATTATGCTGCCTAGCATCTTATGTTGATGCCAGGCAATTTTCTTTCATGGACAAGTCATCTTCAGCATCTAGAGGAGAGATTCAACAACTATGGCGCTTGCACCACCACCGCCATTGCAGATACCAACGCAGCCAATCTTGCCCTGCTTTGCCTTCAAGACACCGAGCAAAGTAGCCACAATACGGGCACCACTAGCACCAATAGGATGACCAAGGGCCACGGCACCACCGTGGATGTTGACCTTCTCTTCAGAGAGACCGAGCAGCTTCATGTTAGCTAGAGCAACAACACTGAAGGCCTCGTTGATCTCGAACGCATCAACGTCATCCTGGGTCAAGCCTGCATGCTTGAGGGCCTTGGGGATAGCCAGCGATGGTGCAGTGGTAAACTTGCTAGGCTGCTGAGCAGCATCACCCCAGCCACGGATCTTAGCAACAGGCTTCAAGTTAAGTTCTTTCAACTTGGCCTCAGAAACAAGAACAACGGCAGCAGCACCATCGTTCAGAGGGGAGGAGTTAGGTGCTGTCACGGTCCCGGAACCAGGAATGAAAGCAGGCTTGATGCCTCGAAGCTTGTCGGGGTTGAGCTAAATCGAAACTGTCAGCTAGACGTTCAAGATAAGACACTTGATATATAAAAACCGGTATCACTCACGTTCTTCGGCTCATCATCCTGGGACACAGTCACGCCAGGCTTACCCCTGAATCCAGGAAGTTCAATGGGGGCAATCTCGTCATCGAAAAGACCGGCGTTCTGGGCAGCCTGAGCCTTTTGGTAAGTGCGAATGGCATATTCGTCCTGGTCTTCGCGCTTGAAGTCATGGTCCTGAGCACACTCCTCAGCCTGTAAGCCCATGAGCTCTTGCTTTCCAGCATCAGTCAACCCATCCTTCATAATGCCGTCCACCAGAGATTGGTGGCCATATTTAGCGCCATTGCGGAGATTCGGGAGATAATGAGGAGCATTCGACATGGATTCCGCACCACCAGCCACGACAACGTCGGCGTTTCCGGTCATAATGGTCTGCGCTCCGAGAATGATGGCTTTCAAGCCAGAGGCGCAAACCTTGTTGACGGTAGTGCAAACCGTTGAGTCGTCGAGCCCAGCACCAAGGGCACATTGTCTGGCGGGATTCTGTCCAACACTGGAAGGAGAAGTCAATATGTAAGCCCTGAGGAAATAGAGAGGAGAAAAAAAAAAAAAAAGAAAAAGGGCCAACTCACTTTGCGGAGAGAACGTTGCCGAAGAAAACTTCTTCGACATCGGACGGCTTAAGACCCTCTGCCTTCCCAAGAGCAGCTATAAACAAGAGACATTAGAAAACTCATGGTGGCCACAGCATTGTACATGGGAGGACTATCGTGGCACACCTTTGATAGCATGAGAACCAAGCTGCGGGGCAGTCAGACTCGAAAGAGATCTGAGAAGGGAGAAAAAGAGGTTAGTTTCGTTCTCCTGTTGGAAGTCGACGAGGTCTCAAGAATTCTAACCCGAGGAATGAGCCCACGGGAGTCCGGGCAGTGGCAACGATGTAAACTGGAGAAAGAGAAGAAGCCATGTTGTATTATGTAGAGGGTTTCTTGTCAAACAAGCGGAAGTATGTGTAGTGAATATCTGAGTCCACGAAAGCAAAGATTGAAAAAAAGGCCCCGACTGCGGTCCGTTCCAAAAGTATCCTAGTTCACGATTGCTGAAGAACAAACGAAAGGAAGGGAAGAGAAGAAGAAAACGAATGCTGACCCGGATCTACTCCTGGCCATTTATGCGCTATCGGAGAGAGGGGCGTGTCACGGTGTGCAACCAACGAGCGGCCACCGAGCTCGGGCCACTCAGTAAGCTCGGCCGACCGACTCCAACGAAAAAGCGCGAGACCAACAAAAAAGAAGCTGCGCGCTGCCTATTCTCCCATCATCGCCCAACATGGATGATCTCTACGATGAGTATGTCGCCCGTACTACCTCTTGCTTTTGGTCAACTTTATAATCCTAGGAATAATCATTTAATCTGACGCGACTTCTTCAGGTTTGGTAATTACATCGGGGACGCAGAAGAGTCAGATGAGGAAGTCAAACATGAGCAGGCTCAACCGCAACCCTTTTCTTTCGAAGAGGCTTTTGAGGAGGATGAGGATGAAGACGAGGCTAATGAGCAACAATTAATGGAAGTCGATGGTTAGAAGTCTACCTCGAGAATTGGACCTTTGCTCTGGTACTGACCGTTTCCAATGAACAGAGGGCCCGTCGAATGCCGTCGTTTTACATGAAGATAAACAATACTACCCTAGTGCGCAGCAGGTGTATGGGACAGATGTTGAAACGCTTGTGCAAGAAGAAGACACGCAACCGCTGTCCGAGCCGATAATTGCCCCAGTCCAGCAAAAGAAGTTCGCGATTGAGGAAGCCGAATTACCGCCAGTTTATTATTCACGAGAGTTTATGACCGATTTACTCAATTTCCCAGACCAAATAAGGAATATTGCAATTGTCGGTCATCTCCATCATGGAAAAACGGCATTTATGGATATGCTCGTGGCGCAAACGCACGATTTGACCGAGCGTCTAGAAAAGCGAATAGGCCGACGAAAGGAAGAGCAGCTCCGGTATACTGATGTACATTTCTTGGAGCGCGAACGAGGACTTTCCATCAAGTCTGCGCCGATGAGCTTGGTTCTCCAGAACACAAAAGGAAAATCTCATCTTTTCAACATCCTTGACACGCCGGGTCACGTAAACTTTGTGGACGAGGTGGCTGCATCAGTGCGACTGGCTGATGGTGTGGTGCTCGTGGTTGACGTCGTGGAAGGGGTACAGGCCAATACAGAACAAATAATCAAGCATGCCGTTCTGGAGGAACTCCCGATGACGATGGTTGTGAACAAGATGGACAGATTGATTCTGGAGCTGAAGATCCCGCCCAACGATGCCTACTTCAAACTGAAACATGTGATTGAAGAAGTGAACACGGTGATCGAGAGCGTTTTACCGGGCCAAGGCGAAAAGAGACGGCTGAGCCCAGAGAAAGGAAATATTGCCTTCGCGTGTAGCTCTATGAATTGGTGCTTCACACTACAGTCATTTGCCAAGACATACGCCGACTCTTACCCTCAAGTCGATACCCACGAGTTTGCTCGACGTCTTTGGGGGGACATTTTCTTCAATCAAAACAGCCGGAAATTCACACGGAAAGGAGTTGAGGAGAATTCGAGGCGTACGTTTGTGAAATTCGTCCTGGAACCCATCTACAAGCTCTACTCGCACACGATTAGTGAAAGCCCGGAAGACTTGAAAGAGACGCTTGCTAGCGTGGGCATCAACCTTAAGCCTTCGCAGCTGAAAACTGACGCCAAGGAGCTACTTAATTTGGTCTGTAGGCAGTTCTTCGGTCCTGCAACTGGCTTTGTGGACATGATTATCCAACATGTCCCATCCCCGGTGGAGAGCGCACAAAAGAAGCTCGAGCGGTACTACACGGGCCCACTCGATACGAAGGTAGCAGCTGCCATGAACGCTTGTGATGCTGAAGGTCCCCTTGTTGTCCATGTCACGAAACTCTTTAACAGCACGGATGCCGCCAGCTTCTATGCATTTGGAAGAATCATGAGTGGTACAGCACGGCCTGGCCAGCAGGTTCGAGTGTTGGGCGAAGGCTATACACCCGAAGACGAGGAAGACATGGTGATTGCGACCATCTCCGACACATGGATTGCGGAGACGTGCTATAACATCCCGACAAGCGGTGTCCCTGCGGGTAATTGGGTGCTTCTAGGGGGTGTGGATAATTCCATTGTTAAAACTGCGACGCTGATACCTCTTAAACTCGAGGATGACGAGGAAGCCCACATCTTCAGGCCAATTCGGCATATAACTGAGTCTGTGTTCAAAGTTGCAGTTGAGCCTGTCAATCCATCTGAATTACCCAAGATGCTTGACGGTCTGCGCAAGATCAACAAGAGCTACCCTCTAATATCTACTAAAGTGGAAGAGTCTGGTGAACATGTGGTTTTGGGTACTGGCGAGCTCTACATGGATTGTGTGCTCCATGATCTCCGCCGTCTGTATTCGGAGATGGAAATCAAGGTGTCGGACCCTGTTACGCGCTTCTGCGAAACTGTCGTCGAAACCTCTGCAATAATGTGCTACTCCATCACCCCAAATAAGAAGAACAAGGTCACCATGATTGCAGAGCCATTAGATGATGGTATCGCCGAGGATATCGAAAGTGGTAAGGTCAGCATCAAGGACCCTATCCGAAAGGTGGCACGTTACTTTGAGGACAACTACGAGTGGGACAAGCTCGCTGCCAGAAGCATCTGGGCATTTGGTCCGGACGAGATGGGTCCGAATATACTCCAAGATGATACGCTACCGTCACAAGTCGACAAGAAGCTTCTTGGATCGGTCAGAGATTCTATCACGCAAGGCTTTAGTTGGGGTACGAGGGAGGGCCCTCTTTGTGAAGAGCGTGAGTTTAACCATTTTCACTCCTTTGCATTTATTGAGAATATTCGCACATATTGGATTGAATTTTGAGCTAATGAGATTTAAGCTATTCGGAATGCCAAATTCCGACTTACCGACGTTTCTCTTGCCGATCAAGCAATTTATCGGGGAGGCGGCCAGGTTATTCCCACGGCTCGGCGTGCCATCTATTCGTCTTTCCTGATGGCATCTCCTCGCCTTATGGAGCCCATCTATTCATGCAGCATGACGGGGCCTGCTGACGCCGTTGCATCCGTGTACACGGTTCTCTCACGCAGGAGAGGACATGTCCTTTCGGACGGGCCAATTGCCGGAACTCCGCTTTATTCAGTCCGTGGATTGATCCCTGTAATCGATTCCTTTGGTTTTGAGACGGATCTTCGAATCCACACTCAGGGACAAGCTGCCGTCAGTCTTGTTTTTGACAAATGGAGCGTAGTTCCCGGAGATCCCCTGGACCGTGATGTCAAGCTCAGACCTTTGGAGATGGCACCGGCCATGGCCACTGCGCGGGATTTCGTCTTGAAGACAAGACGGCGAAAGGGTCTGGCGGAGGATGTGACGGTGAGCAAATTTTTGGAACCGGAGCTCTGGAAGAGCTTGAAGGAAAGTGGCGTTCTGGATTCTTAGGCCATCATATAGTCGAGTATAGGGCGGTTCGGTATCTGCATATCATGACCACCTTATTTGTTATGTATTTGTAATTCATAGTTGGGGCCACCCGGAAAGAATAAAGAACCGCATGTATGCGATAATCGGTCAACGGCGCGTTATATTGAATGAGTGAGGCGTCTTCCCTTTGCGGTATTTACACCAGAAGAGAATATCGTCTATTGTACCAGGTGCGTAAAAGAAATCGAAGGCTCGCTGAGGAAGTCCAAAGGATCATTGACATGTTTCCAGCATCTTCGCGATAACACCCATCAAGGTCCCGTTTTCCAAGGCGGCGGCGACCCTTTCTTTATCGGCCAACTGCTTGTTGACTTCATCGGCCGTACTGTGGGTGCCTTCTTTAATTCGCACATCCACACGGAACCGAGGAGGAAGCGATTGCTCCAATCGAACGCGCACACCCAAGCCTATCACCGTCGCTAAACTGCAATGGGTGATTGTCGGCGTGATCAGCACCGAGACTGTCCGAAGGGGCGACTCCGACACGTGTGGAAGCGAGGGCTTGATAGAGATATCAGGAAGAGAAACGACAGCTAGCGCACCCAGTGAAATAGGGTGTTCCGGGTCAGAGATGGTAGATATGAGGTCTGAATGCAATTATCAGTAAGCTTTTCCACATATATACCAACGAGAATAAAAGATGGGAGGGATTACCATAAATCTCCTGTTCATCAATGGGCTCTTCCATCAATTCACTCTCGCTGTCAGATATCTCCGAGGAATATGGACTGGAGAACGGATCATTTGGGTTCGAAGGAAGAGCAGAGGTGAAGATGCCAGCGCCATAAGCACCGGATTTACGAGGGGCAGTTGGATGCAGCCGGGTAGGAAGATCCGCAGCGTTCAAGATGGTGGGATTGGAATTTTGGATTTCTGATGCCATTTGTTTTGCTTTTTGTCGGGTTGGTAATACTGCGAACTTAGAAGCGAAGAACTTGGTCATCTTTGTAGAGAGGGGGTCATATCTAACCTCGGATTAACTTTGTGCCATTTTACATTTAGTAATACATCAATCATGATTTTACAAGTAACTTTATTCCGATACTGGGCATTATATTGCAGTGGTATGGAATATACATACTACGGAGTATATCAGATATATTCGAATGCCCGTCCTGATGAATAACCAATTAGCCAAGGTGAACTACCACACTTTATACAGAGTTCCCGTGGATTTTGTATTAGGGGTATCAATATTACTGTCAGCTAGACATCATTAAGCTATGTACTAAGTAATGATACGTCGTAACTCCGAGTGCGATACCCCGAAACCGAGGCAAGCTGCTAACGATCTACGATAGTTGTTATTTATAAGACCGAAGATCATTCAAAGCGGACATTATTCAAGTATTAATGATGAAAATGAAGCTTTCATCCTGTCTTTGAGGCCTTGGAGACATATTACGGGGCACAATAGTTCTTTACCATAACTAACAGAATGGAATATCGCAACGAGCTATTTCCAAGAACAGAATCCTGCCTTCTGGGATCGACCCTGCACCAAAGAGAACCCCATGAACTCCGGGACCAATCATCGTGCCCTGATGCCTCAACCCCGGTGCTAACTATTGGGACGCTAACACCATCCAGAAGAGACTGCCTGAATCATTATTACTACGGCGATCACCGGAGACCTCGAAGTACGTACCTGACGGATTTGGAGTACGCTCTTGCATGTACATACTGTACGACCTGTATTGATTCCGTATCTTAACACATTAGGATGAACTCTAAAATCACCAAATACTACCATAACCCATTTATAGGAGGATTTTCAGTAATGATCATATCACGGTCCGAGAGCATGGTCTTCATATCAAATTGGATATCAAGCAAGCACTTCTTTTTGCTACCTGTACTCCGTAGGTACTCTTGTACTGTCCCGCACTTGGTCAGTCTCCGCCCGCCACTGCTCACTTTGAGACTTTCATCTCTCACTCTTCCACCCCCTCTCTCGCCCACCGTCCATCATTTATCATCCATCTCTTTAAGTATTATATTCATATAAAAAAGTAATCCTCCTTTCTATTTTTTTTTTAATTTTTTTTAACCTTTTTATCCTTTTTTCTTTTTTTTTTTTTCCAACACACCCTCGTCACTTATATTATCTTGATCGCGGTGTTCCATACACAGTTCGTATTGACATTTGTTACCACCCTTTTCATTGCTATTACCACTGCGTCGCGCTATCAATCGCCGCTACTACGTTACGTCCCTTCTCAAACCACCTTCCAAAATCTCCCACTCCAAGTCGCGCCATGAACTAGACTTCGTCTTATTTAATCTGATCTCTTGTCTCGCATGCCTTTTCTCAGGCCTTGCGGACCGTCGTGTGCATTGGTGGGCTTTCCATGTTTCCCCCTCTTGCTTAAATTGGGTTCCCCGAACATCACCCGTTCCTCGCCATCCTGCTTCCTGATCCTCCTCCATCCACCCGCTTTTCTCTCCTCTTTCCATGCAGACATTGAAATCGCATTCCAATTAAAATGTCGCATGCTTCCTCAACAGGAAGTTTACCAATGTCCTAATATACTGATGATGGTAGACTACAAATTCAGACCGAAAGAGCGTCATTCCTCTCTCATTCATTGCCTGTTCAATGTAAGCCACACATCGCCCTCGCTCGCTATCATGTGTTATTTGCTGTTTGCTTGTCGGCATCTTCGGTTGTCGCATTCAGGGTGTTTGCTGTCGACCAAAGCAGAGCCACTGAGAGTTGCGCATAATTTCCTTTTTGAACATAAGGGAATCTTGGATAATTCCAGGGGGGGGAAGCAACCGAAAATCAGCATTATACACCTAGCCATTACCTTCTCCATTGCCACTGAGCTTGCTGTCTTTTCATTTGCCCTTATTCATCCTATAAGTCTTCTCGAATACTCACGAGATGTGACTGACGATCAATCTGAACACTAGAGTCTCTAGTCTCGGTCTCTTAGTCCGACCTCTTTGCCGCTTCCCAATCTGGAACGTTGTATGACAACTGTATCTAACCGCGTCCCTTGTCAGACTGGCGCCACTTGATTGTCATCTTCAGAACGATATTGATTCTCCTTGCACATGATTACCGGGCCGACTCGAAACCTGCGATTTGAAGCGACAGACGCGCGAAGCGCCCAGTGTCTGTTCTAACGTCCGACGTTCGATCTTTGCATTCCTCGCTTGGGTGCGTTTTATCAATCATATTTCGATTTATTCGATATCAACCGGTCCACATGCAGCTTACGCCAGCGCACCGGTTGTATACGGCTTATATCCTATCGCAATAGACTTTCCGACTGGGTTTTCTGTCAACAAGCTCCGGAGACATTTCCTTTCTATCGGTCGAGCAATGCAGGGTTATTCATTTGCACCCCCATCTGGTCCCTCAAGGGAGGGTCATAAAAGTAAGCATCCTTTGATATATGGCAAATTGCTGCCATATTCGGTGACTCGAGTCGAAGCAGGTGCTAACGGAGAATACTCGTGTTAGACTATGTATTTGTGGATGAGCACAACAGACACAAACGCTTGAAGGGTATGTTATTTCTCCGCAAGCTTCATTGGTGGGCTTAGATCTAACGTGACTTTAGTGATGCGGGCTTGTAACGGCTGTAGGAAGAGGAAGATCAAATGCGATGCAGCTACAACAAATACATGGCCTTGTTCCGCGTGCACCCGTTTGAAGCTAGTATGCGTGCCTCCCACTGTCGGGCAGGAGTCTGAATTTCCCACTGGGCAAACTGTCGAAGCCAACCCAACAGGCTCTCTAGGCGCACCTGCTACGCAGCAGCACTCGCACCATGCTTTCCCCATGCCTCAGACCTTTCGAGATGGCGGACAAATGCCAATGGGGGGCATTCAAACTTACAATGATGGAATGGGCGTGTTCTCTCAATTCATGCCGCCTTCTCATAGCCAACCTGGTATTTATGGTGATATCCGGTCGCCGCCAATCGCAGAACCGCAACATCACTACCAACAGTCGCAGATATTCTCTGCGCCCCAAACACAGCAGCAATCTTTGGGGACTCCAGACAATAGCTTGTTTCTCGAGAACGACCAGTCCACTGCGGAAAACCTCAGTGAGGTGCTTGGTGAACTGAAGATTGACGAGACTGGTATAGGTATGCTGTCCCTTTCCCATTAAGTGCCTTGAGGAAATGAAAACTGATGTTATCTCTCTAAAAGCACCTTATATCAGACAGCAGAGACAAGATCGGTCAGAACCGGAAGTCCCTACTCAAGACGATGCAGAGGAAAGACTGCCACCACTTAGCACAGGCGCAGGGTCTGCAATTCGAATCCCCCCGGAACTTATGCCACCCGATGAAGAGGTGATGAGTTACTTCAAAACATATTTCGATGACATTCATCCCTATGTTCCAGTGGTTCACCGGTCTCACTTGTATTATCAATGGCAAAATGACCGAAGCTCGATATCCCCTCTCCTCCTTGAAGCCTTATTTGCATGTGCCGGCAGACTGTCAGACGATCCGGCACAGGGAGCCCAGTGGCTTGCGTTGGCGAACAGTAAGCTACCCCGGTATCGATCTTGTTTGATTAACACAAGCGTGTGCTAATGTACATTCCTAGGGCATGAATCTAGCTTTATGGATGTACCGCGTCTGAGTACAATTCAGGCAATGCTTTTGTTATTGAAAGCTAGAGAATCGTTACCGAAAAAGGGTTACTATTATAGATCTTGGCAGACCGTGAAAACTATAGTCTCCATGGCGAAGGATTTAGATCTCCATGAACATTACAGTGGTCATGCGGAAGGGCGGCCTTGTGATTTGCAACCAGTGGAGTGCTTGGTACAGACAAGGGTGTGGCAGGCCTTGCTTGTCGTCGAAGTCATGATTGGAGCACCGCAGGGTATGTATTTCACCCTCTCGTCCAGTGGCGCATATACAATTCTTAACCTGATGCATCTTAGGCCGTTCGGACTACGGTGTCGACCCGGAGACTGTGGACATGCGACCACTGTTGGATATCAAAGGCCTTGACCAGTTCGAGGTTGACCGTTCTCGACAGTATGCTTACTTTGTTCGGAATGCCAACCACATCCGCATCATCACCGACATATACCACAAGATCAAAAAACAACGAGACTGGGGTGCCGACCCCAGATTTGTTGAAAAGAATCCCCTGTTCACAAATTGGCTTCACAGCATGCCCCCCGACCTGCAGGTAAATTATCCCGCCGATGGATCGCCACCGTGGATACCATCGCATTTTGTTGCGAATATGCATTCGCATTGTCACTTAGGGATTATATTACTCCACCGCCCCCAATTAATCGCATCCAAGTCTTTCTCTGCTGGGGGAAGCTGGAAAGGGCATTTTGGATTATGCTATTCCTCAGCAAAATGCCTATGTAGGCTCCAGGAAGCCGTACTTGCCAGTTACGGCCTCTCGGGACTACTATTTATGCAAAGGGGCATTAACTTTGCTATTTATTGCATCTTAACCTGCACGATGTTGCATCTGGTAGGTGCCTTGATCGTTGGCACTTAGTACATCACTTGCTAACCCACACACACACACACACTTCAGATCGCAATAACGTCCCCTGATCCGCATTTCCACACGGATGCAAGAGATTATTTCACACGGCACATGCGTATCCTCGAACAGTGCTCCGCTGCTTGGCCTATGCCAGAGATCCAGGCACAGATTGATTCTCTGCGTTTGGCGTTCTCTGCGGATGTCAGCCGCCCATTTGAGTTGAAATCTACGTTCCCATATGGGAGTCCATCCGAGCCATATCACCCGAGTCCTCCACCGTTTGACTCGTCACAATATACTCCACCGTTGAATCATCTCACGGGAAGCGTTCAGAGCAGAGTGGGTTATAATGCTTATCCAATTTCACCTCCAATGTCCACTGGTACTGAAGACGCAAAGTCCGATTCCTCCCAACTACAGCCCCTGGGAATGATGACGCCTCACCCAGTATCGAACCCCTCGATGGAAGCTCCGCTAGTGGATGAAAACAGTTGGGATCCAACGCGCATCATTAAGTATGAAAAAATCGCCTATCCACGGTCTGGTTTGGAACATCTGCTGACTATTGTCTAGTCAATGGGAAATGGCATTTTCGGTTGATCCGTCTACTGTCAGCACAAATTCACCACCGATGAACCTAAGCAACCCCGTGCAGGGCATGCAGCCACCCCTACAAACTCATTATCCTGTCCAATACGGGTCACCGGCCAAGGTGGCCTCAGTCACGCCACCCCAATCCATGTCCCAGCCCCAGTTTAGACATTCTATGATCACAGCTCGTGACTGGCAGCAGAGTGTTGCCAGTGTTTTTGATCCCCATGGTTTGAAGAGGCGATGGAATTATTCCGTTGACATGGGAATGGAAAATGTATCAAAGCGGCAACGGTGAAGGCAAGCTTGCCTCTATACATTCTCTGCTTCCCTTTTATGATTCGGTCATCCGTTTACGAGAAGGGGCGACTATGGCTCCTTTCCCGTTATGTGGGAAGGCAAACAATTCCTGCATGTTGTCGCCCTGTTAAGCCTCTGCCATCGGATGTATGATCCACGATCCTGTAGCGGCATCATGTGATACGTCCAGCCCGTACGATCATATCGCTCTCTTCTTCATTTGCATGAGCGTCATTTGACTCTTTTAGTGTTGAAACGCCAGCTGCTACGGTTATATAAGCTTGTCAATGATGGGATTTGCGCTTTTTACGGGTGGGTTTATCATCAAAGCGGGTGTTTATTGGGTTTTTATTGACTTTTGTTAGGGAAGCACAACCGGGTTTGGTCTCCCAGTACTTTCTTTCCTTTTCGTTAGGGGCCTCTTGTGTATACCAAAGTGATTTCTATGCTTCGTTTCTCCGCATTATATTTCCAAGAACAACGGCCCGCCAAGGCAATTCTTCGAGAATCATGTACATTAGATTTCTAGCTGTAGATGGTGCAATGAATTTCGATGCAAAAAAGCACGAGATTGGAGACATTGGTTCTTTTTCCAATAGAAACGTGCCTTTCGTGAAGGCGCGCATGGGCGAGGTTGTCAGGCGCTCTCGCAGAAACTTCGGTCGGGAGGGCACCTGGGAAAGTAGTATCAACAACTCTTTTTCTTATAATTGGCTCTGCTTGTCGGTAACCAATGTCGGTGAATCGCCTGCATCTATTCCGCTTGTGAAGGAGGGCTTTCAGTTGCGCCGGATCCCTATCCGCTCCTCGCGAGACCGAACTATCCTTGCTTTGTCTCCCGGTAGTGGTTTTAATTCGTCACTCGGATCAAAATGGGCATTGGAACTGTTTTCAATATGGGCCTGATTGTTGTTTTCTTTGGCTGTTTTGCGTAATCGTGCGTCTTCGAAGGCAGCAAGGTCTTCGGAAGTCACTGCGATTGCCGTAGGCTTGCGACGAAGCATTGTCGGGTTTTGGTGAACAATTGTAGAGAACAAATGCAATAAGATTCAAAGCGCAACCGGGCGGTTTTCAAGATCTGTTGAAAGGAAGATGCTTCCAATGCATTCTTTTATGCATGTTAACAGTGGACATGGCATGGCGTTCACGTGATCTTACCCGGAAATCCTACTTTGTCAACTTTTCGGGTACGCGGGCAGCACGAATCTACATCGCCGTCACAACACTATCCACTCGAGTTGGTCATCGCTGCTACTGCAGTGGGGGAGAAAGAATGCTTCGAACTCAGTTGCGCCCGGCATTCCTATACAACGAACACCAGCGTTCGGTAGAGGGAATCATCACCTCGTTCCGCCAATTCTCCGTAACGCAGCAAGTAACGGACCAATCGTCAGGTATGTATGCTTCATCCTATAAAGTCCTGGAACCCTTGACCCGTTTCATGTAACCCCAGGTTTGGTTGGTTTTGTCATCGCCATCAGAATGCTCACAGTACTTTAGTAGGCACTCGTTATTCGCCTGCGGCTGCACCCCGCCCCGGCCCTCGCAGAAGGCCTAACATCCCGCCTGCAAAAACCGGCTCTCAGGATGCCAGCGCAAGTCGACTTCGTCCTCGTTTACCACACGTGATTGATGCAAGAGCCCTCGCCGCTTCCCAGACCGGTGGCCAAACAAATGTTCTTCGAGGACCTAGACTCCAATATCCTCGAGGTGGAATACAGGCGCGCGCTCGCAAATTCAAGAAGTCATCCCCCAAAACCCGCCGTCCTAGAATACCCAGAAATCAGTCGGGAGTGGGGAAAGGAGATGATGTTCGGGAAGCAGAAATTGAAGCTGTCCACCAAGGACTTACGGAAAAGTTGAGGCCGGTACCTATCCGATACACACCTCAAACGCATGACTTTTCGACGATGAAAGAAACATGGCCTTCTTTACCAACCGGTGTCTCCGCACACACTGCAGGAGTCCTAGAGAAGCTATCATCAATAAGCGGACGCTTCGCAGACGGATATATCTCGCCACATGAACTGGGCAAACGGCTCTATCAGGGACAAAGCGTTCGTTTCTTCAGCGAAGAGGAAAAGGCCCAGGCTATGGAAGAGGCCAAGAAACTGGCACAACAACGCGCAGACAAACTTTCACAACGAAGGGGCGATCTTGTGGAGCCCGAGGAAATCAAGTTCGATCCGATGGATGCCAAGGATCAAAAGGTTTTGGTGCAAAGTCTCGTCCAGGGAATATATCCCAAGCCGGAGACTCAGCAACTTGATAAACTTACTGTTCCTGCAGGCATCATTGCTAATCTCAGGAACAACGAAACATACCGAACTGCCGGCAAGAGCACACAATTCCTCACCAAAGTCGAGTCGCTTCTTGCCTCGAGCCGCCCTGCCAAGCGTGCATAGAATGGATGATACTTGATGTACTATATTCTTTTTCTTCTTTGTTTAGTAGCCATATCTTTTTAAAATATTTTCCTGGTGTATCTAGCACAGGGAATGAAAAATCGTATGACAACATTAACCAGCCTATTCACAAAATCCTAGGATGGCCTGCACTTTCATGTCTCAGGCTGCAAATTAAATCGCCGTAATAGTGACTATAGTGATTGTTGTTTATAAGTCGCTCACGTCTGCTCCAACGCCTTCTTGGCTGCTTCAAACAGATCCTTCACCTCCTTCTGTCCCTTGTCAGTTAATTTTTCCATGTTGTCATGCGCCTTCCGCACATCATCTGGCCTGGCGATCTTCTTCTTCTGCATCTCTTGGAAGCGTTTATGTAGAGCACCTCTTGAGTCGCGGACGGCTCCAAATGCTCTTTCCATTGCCACTTTTGCATTTTGGACTGTTTTAACCCTGGATTCCTTCGTCGGCGGGGGAATTGGGATGTTGAGTTGGAGGCTATTATGAGCATCTGGCTGAGGATTCAGGGAAAGATTGGACGAGATAACTGCCGAACTGATAGGTTTGATATGCTATTGACACAAGTTAGAGTCAAGGAAAAAAAAAACAAGCAAGGAGTTTTGCACACGGCAAATGTTGTATTTAAGGGAAAAAAAAATTGGGAGCAAAGAGCCCCGACTCACATCCTCTTCAGCAGCAAGAATAGTTACCATTCGTCCTCCCTTAGGAACAACCTGTGCCAACTCTCCCAGCTTGACAGTATCTTTACTCCCCTTGCTTAACTGAACCCGAAGACTTTCGATAGCCTCGGTGTTCAACCTCCCTCCAGCGCGGAGTTTGGAAAGGTCGTCCTTGAGACGAAAGACGGCGGCCGCAATGTCATCCTGTAGCTGAGAGAGGGCTAGAGGGTCGTCTGAGGCCTCAGCATCGTTCGAAGACTTGGTTACTTCGGATCCAGCAGCAGGAGTGCTCTTCTTGGACTTGTCTTTCTTTTTGCACAAAGGAGGGGAATTTGAAAAGGCTTGCCTTCCGCTTGGCACAGCCAGGTTATAAAGTGGAAATAAACGTTGCGGTCGACTTATAATCTGAGGGTTCGTGAATAGAGAACGACTCCGGACGAGACCAGAAAGACTGGAACTTGCCAAACTGCGTTGCATTGTGACCAACTTGAGTATTAAATGGAAACGAGAAAGGTAAAAAAGGGAAAAAGGCAGTTTCCCCAGGCCTCCCTTAATATGATGGTTGAAGTATGAACAACGTAAAAATGTTCTATATCAGTATTCTCTCTACCATTTACTAAGTTTTCATATTCGAGGCCCACAAAATGCTCAGAGAAAAAACGAAATGAAGCGTACAGCAGAATATTAACAACTAAACCACTTTTTATTCTTTTGTCAACTCCTTACAGTCGTCTGACCGAGTCTAATGTGAACAATTTGAAGTAAAAAAAAAAAAATAACAAAGAACAGATTAAAAATCGAACTCAAGATCTGACCAGATCCACCAGTATGCCAGGCTCATCAAAATCATAAACTGCCCAAAGCAATCTCGTTCATCCAGGAGGACAGTGCCCAATCATAACAAAGAGTCTCAACCCCAAAAAAGGGCCATAGGCGGGACAGCGCTGTTAATCATATTAATAACTTTCAATCAATAGTCAAGATAGAGCTTTCACTCTTGCATGAGAGTATACAGCTAAACCCCTCTGCTATTGATACCAGGATTCAAAAATATTTACATTTACCTGGTAGCCATGGCCTTGGTCATGAGACGCTTGAGAGCGAGCTCCTTCTTCTTAAGGTCATCGGGGGTAGAGTCCTCAACCTCAAGCTGGGCCATGGCGTCACTGAGCGCGGACTCAATCTTTTCCTTGTTGCCGCGCTTCAGCTTCATGGACATGGACGGGTCTGAGACAAGCTCTTCAACACGAGAGATGTAAGACTCGAGCTGCTGGCGCGATTCGAACTTCTTCGTGAATGCTTCATCGCTGGACTTGAACTTGGCGGCATCTATTATGGAAGGTCAGATATAGAGTAATCTAGAATGAACCAGGGAAACCTACCGTCGATCATCTGTTCAATCTCAGTGGTTGAGAGCTTGCCGACAGCGTTAGAGATAGTAATGTTGGCGGTACGTCCAGAAGACTTCTCGGTTGCGGTAACCTTCAAGATGCCGTTGACATCAACCTCGAAGACAACCTCAAGCGCAGCCTCACCGGCCCTCATGGGAGGAATAGGAGCCAGCGTAAACTCGCCAAGGGAAGTGTTGTCCGCACAGTTAGTGCGCTCACCCTGGAAAACAGGGAACTGGACAGTAGTCTGGTTGTCAACAACGGTGGTGAAAGTGCGCTTCTTAATGGTAGGAACGGTCTGGCCACGTGCAACAACGGGCGCGAAGATGTTACCTTCCATAGCAACACCAAGCGAGAGAGGAACAACATCAAGGAGCAGGAGGTCCTGGGTTTCAGCAGAAGTGGCCTTTCCAGAGAGGATACCAGCTTGCACAGCGGCACCGTAAGCAACAGCTTCGTCGGGGTTGATGCTCTGCAAATACCAGTTAGCTGATTCAGATTCCCAAATCTCGGTCATCTAGACGTTTTACCTTCTCAAGCTTCTTGCCATCGAAGAAGTCGCTGAGGAGCTTCTGGATACGGGGAATACGAGTGGAACCACCGACGAGAACAATCTCGTCAACCTGGCTCTTCTCAAGTCCAGAGTCCTTAAGGACCTGCTGAACAGGGTCCAAGGTACCAGCAAAGCTCTTGGCGTTGAGATCCTCGAAACGAGCACGAGTGACGGAAGTGTTGAAATCATCTCCATCGAAAAGAGAGTCGATCTCAACGGTAGTCTGGGTTGCGTTGGACAGGGTACGCTTGGCACGTTCACAAGCCGTTCTCAGGCGACGAAGGGCCCTAGCGTCACCAGACAAGTCCTTTCCGGTCTTCCTCTGGAATTCTTTCTTGAAGTGCTCAAGGAGGTTGGTGTCAAAGTCTTGACCACCAAGGTGGGTATCACCAGCAGTAGCCTTGACAGTGAAAACACCACCTTGGATGTTCAACAAAGACACATCAAAAGTACCACCACCCAAGTCATAAATCAACACGTTACGCTCCTTGTCAGATTTTCCGGAACCAAGACCATAAGCAATTGCTGCAGCTGTCGGCTCGTTGATGATACGCAGAACATTCAGTCCAGAAATGGCACCAGCGTCCTTAGTAGCCTGTCGCTGGTTGTCGTTGAAGTAAGCTGGTACAGTGATAACAGCCTTCTCCACTTTCTTTCCGAGCTTGGTCTCCGCAACTTCCTTCATCTATCCGTTTGTTAGCACCGGCGATCTATATTGCGATAGCTATATAAGATTTACCTTCATAAGGACCATGGACGAAATTTCCTGGGGAGTAAAGGTCTTGTTTTCGCCGAGGTATTCGACTTCCACAGCAGGGTTACCTCCCTGGTCAACGACCTTGAAGGGCCAGGACTCAACATCCTTCTTCACGATTGGGTCTTCGTAGCGTCGTCCAATGAGACGCCTATAAGAATTGTCAGGTGTGCATTCTTAACCCTATACCGGGTTATGGATCTGTTCCTTACTTGATATCGAAGACGGTGTTCTGCGGGTTCATCGCGGCCTGGTTCTTCGCGGCCTCACCGATCAGGCGCTCCTTGTCGGTAAAAGAGACAAAAGAGGGGGTAGTGTAGCTACCCTGCTCGTTGGCAACTTAATGAAGTCAGTTTCTAGACCATATACCTCTCGTTGACATATCATTGAAACATACTGATTTCGACATTGGTGCCTTCGTAGTTGGCAACGCAAGAGTAGGTCGTGCCTGGAATAAAGTCAGCGTTTTGCTAATGTCAACAGTTTTAGTGTGCATGACTGGGCACTTACCAAGGTCAATGCCAATGGCTCCTTCGTAGACTTCGTCGGACATGATGGCTGAATATAGGAGATACTATGAACAAAGCCAGGAGCAGAGTTGATGTGTGAAAGTGGAAAGAGGAGGGAGGATGAAAGGAAGTGATAAATATTCGCTCCGGGCGTTAGAAGTGGGAGCGGGCTGAAATTTTTTTAAGAAAAATAGGACTGGGCCCCACTTTGGTTTTTCTCTCTTTTCTTTTTTTTCTCTTTTTTTTCACTTCCTTTTTCCCCTCCCGTGGTTGTACGGAGCGATTAGATAAGCCGCCACTCAAGATTTTCCACGCTGGGGAACCCTAATGCCTATGAAGTGGTGGTAAGGATAACAAAAAGAAAGAAAAAGACAAATGCAGGTACTAGGTTTATTATGTATCAATTTTTTGGATCTCCATAAGAATGCAAATACACACGAGTCCATTGTCCACTGTAGGGAAAGTTACCGATTGAAGATAGCCTGGAAATAGAACTTGGATGGACACTCGTATCATGTCAGTACGACTAACTGAGTGAGCAACACGTGTGGCAATGTCCTATGGAGGGATGTCTGGAGTTGGGGGAGGTTAAAATGGCAATCTATAGGTGATATATGTATTATATATAAGACTGTCAGTCTGTATGTAGCAGGCTTGCCCCCACATGCGTGGCAGTTCGTATTGGGCCCTGAGCTGGGAATAGCAGTACTAGTAATTATTCTGTTGCCAAACTCACCGTGACCCTCACAGATCAAGCTCTTGGTAATACCCGGTCCATAACTTTCAGACATTTCATAATCCCATATAACGGTTTGTATTCTTCTCAAGATCATATTCCCAAGAAAGAACGCCGTGGCAGCCCTGATCTGGCAGTGAGCTTTTTTGCTCATCTGGTTCAGTCATTCAGCAGACCTACAATGTCATCCTGGGTGGCTTTTGAGGGTTCTTTGAATTGGAGCTAGTTGTTGACTGGTTTGCATCATTAATAATTGCTGCTTGGTTTCTACGCTTTGAGTATTATTATTCATTCGTACCACCATATAATCTCCATTGGCCGTAGCTTATCATGAATATCCAAGAAGGAATCTACGAAATATACTCCGCTTGGGGTTTCGAGCCTCAGGCATAAACAAGCAGGTGTGGGGCGCTCTACAGAGAGGTCAATGGATGATTATCTTTTGTCTGAATTCCATCCAGATGAACTACTGACTACTATTTTCCTGGTCTCAACCTCAAGAGAAATTACATGCTTTGTTTCTTTTCTCTATTAAGTTTTGTTCATCCATATCCTTTTGTCATAACCCTTTCGCATCCTCTTCTCTTTTCTTTCCCCCTCTTCCTATTTTCTTAAACGAAAGGCGAAAACCGCGACGACCTCAAACAGAGGATCCTCTAGCAGACTGTTAGTGAAATCAAATTCTTATACTTTCCAGCGCTGTTTCCCACAAAGTCGTCCAAGACTAAGTTGTTCAAGCAGGGCGAGTATGTTCTGCGCCCCAGAGGACATTTTTCCTTATCATGTGCTGATGGTTTGACCAATGCAGGCAAGTACCACCATCGCATTCGCGCGCCCACACTTCCCAATGGACATCGATATGAGCAGAAGGAATAGAAAGCCTCGCCTTTTAGAAGAGGAGGAGATGGACAGGCTTAGAGAGTATGTTGACTCTATACATTATTCGGCAAGGTATCTATTTTCTTTTTCTTGGCAAGAACACACGTACTGAAAAAAAGCAGATATTCCGATGATCAATACGAATATCGCCACGTCCAACTTCCAAAAGATATGCTCAAGAAAATTCCGGCCGATTATTTCGATAGTGCAAAAGGCACACTGAAACTGCTTTGGGAGCAAGAGTGGCGTTCACTTGGTATTACTCAGGTAAGTTTAGGAGAAAGGCTTGTCAACAGTGATGGTGGTTACAATGTGTTATTTCACTTGTCCAGTGTTTACGTTGTTTTCTATTCCTGAACCCCTGGCTAATCACCACTGGCAGAGCTTGGGATGGGAACATTATGAGGTGCATGAACCGGAGCCACACATTCTTTTGTTCAAGTAAGAATCTGCTGTCCAAATCATTGACTGCATGATTTTCACTGCTAATCAATACTTGCAGGCGCCCTCTTAACTATCAGCCTCCAGTGTCTCAGTGATTGTTTGCAATTTCCAGCATAATGATATCCATTTAGCCTATTGACTTATTGAAAGGGGAGGGAGGTTATGGGAGGGGGACAAGGGAATCAGAAATGATAAAACTAATGACCATATGATCCATCGCAAAGCTCTCAAAACAGCCGAGTACATCCAAATACAGAATGTCGGAGCATTGAATAAAAGGGGGATATGTTGGGAATTTAAAAAGAAAAGGACCTATAGAATCGCAATGGAAATACATCTGTTTCATCTGTTTCCTCTTCCCATTGGAGGAGGAAATCAGGTCACATTCTTGACCAGCCATTGTTCCCATTGGGTAGCGTCAAAACTGCTGCTAATCCCCGGCTCCTCAAGTCCCTGGGAATTATATCAGTACGCTGGGCATTAATACTCGTCAAACCGGGTACCATACGTTGAAGTATACTGTAGGAGTCACATGTACACCCACAACACGATTCAACTATATTGTGTTAGATAAAGGACGTCTTTTTGAGTAACATGTGCTTTCTGGTACTTACCCTGACCATCAGCTTAATGTCATTGGTCACCTCGTTGCCGACGTTCAATTGTCCAATCTCGGCTTCCTCTTTGACAGTCAACAACTCGAGAACCTTGCGCTCATTTACACCAACACCTCCGGCAATCTTTGCCAACCGTTCATAGGTCTTGTTACGTGTTTCATTAACAACATTCACATCAAAGAACTCTTCTTGGTACCTGAACAAGTCGGCACTGAATTGCCAAAACTTTTCCGGGGCTATCCTTAGGACAGCAGCCGCGGCTTCATGTACCAAGGTTGATGATGGATGCCAAGGCTGTATTTGTTGGCGGAAAATGACTTGAAGTTTCGGCGCATACTTTTGAGCAATCATAGGTCTGACTGAAGCGTAGAATGTGTTGAACAGTTTTGCCGAGAACTAGCAATGAGAGACGTATTAGTACAGGATCGAATGGCCACCATGATGGAACCTACCGGACACACGTAATCGAGATCTATGTTTTGTAGAAGCATCAGTTTTAATTTCTATCAGTTTGCTTGTTCTTGGACTACATACATAATTCAAGTGTGTGCTGTTGTTGCTGGGTAGCAGCAGTCGACAACTTCTGGCCAACGAATTTGGGAGGTATAGCCATTTTGCGCTCAGAATAGTAAGGAAAGAAAGAGGAGATTTTCTTGTCTTATTTTCTTTTTCCTTGAGTACAGAATACTCGTAGAGGGTGGTTACAGTAATACTGTGTGCTTCTATGACGGAAAGTTGGCGGTACTCTATACCTCCCTCCCTATGACGTCATGTAAATTGAATTCACATCAATTGCATTTGGATCATGTATGTACATGGTAAATCTATGTACTATGTAGGCACAGATTATTATACAAGTAGCTTCCGAAGCGTAAAAGCACTACATATAGGTAACCGTCGTCAATTGGGTGGCGAAGACCTCATACCAAACGTAAGGAATACAGCAGCATACCCCAGTCGCAAATCTATCCAGATGTCTTATTTGGGTGTATTAGAAAAGACTCCTTCACGTTGGCAACATGTTGAAGTACCACGAGCCAACGGTTTTTCTGATCATGGGCCAAGCGGTTTTTGCTTAAAAACGTTCAAATCCTTTAATTGAATCTTCACAGCAGTCCAACTTGATGCGGCCGGATCGTATTCACCTCTCACTTCAACCCTGCAAAACCCTTTTGGGCCTTTCAGTCCCACAGGTCCAGTAACATAAAATGTGCCACGACGCGGTGTGTGGGACGCTCGAGCCCAACTCTCGGTCAATCGCCATTTAAAAGCTAACAAGGCAAAATAGAAATCGGAACCAGGTCCAAACTTAGGCAGTGGCAATCGCTGCACAGAAGAGATAATTGATGATGGATGAAGGTTACCATGTTCATTGTCACGCGGTAATTTTTCTTGATGACTGTCAGGAAGTGGTAGCTGAGATTCAGATTGAGTGATGTGATTTAACCCATCCAAATGCCCTGTGTCTCGTGAGAATGCATGCCTTGAAGACGAAAGATCCGATGTGCTCGCTGTATGTTCTCGGTCCGAGCTCCTCTCCCGCAACCGAAGGAGCTGCCTTCTAAAGAAAACCATATAAGCATCTTTGATTGCGAGGGCTACAGAAATAGGTCGCATGAATCTCTGGAGCTTGTCGCCATCCTCGCTAAACATCCGTTTTGTCACCAGGTATACACCGGTATCGCTGATCTCCAAACTGGTCCATATCAGAAATGCGGTCTACACGGGTATATGTATGTATGCATACCATAGTCGATCATATTCAGGCGGTGCACGTGATGGAAAATGGTGCAGTAACCAGAAACCTGTTATGTTGAGGGGTTGTCCTAGTACGTGTGAAAGCAGGCTTGATCGAGAGGCATCATTCAAAACGATCGTTGCCAGTTCATCTCCAATACATGAGCACAGATGCACGAGATGCCTGAAGAATGATAAGCAACTAACCTTTTAGTGACCGTATTCTTTTATGGTCTCTGGCAAATTTGGCAAACTCCTGCCATTCTGGGTCTGACGCGGCATAGAATTTGCCCTCATGTCTGCGCGGCCAACTCAACGGGATGTGTATAGGATCCTCATCAAAATCCTCCATTTCACCTGTGGCATCCTTATCGTCCTGATTGTTGTTTGTGCGTGCGTATTTCTCGCTCATACTAGGTCGCCGAGACGAATCGTCATCTTCGGGTGCAGCGTCAAACTGCAATAGAACAAATGAGCTCCATAAATGAAAAGCCGTCCCATAGAGTAAAAAGGCAGTGAAAAGGTTCCTGCAAGGACAAATCCAGTCAGGACAAAGATACAACGAAGCAAGAAGCACAGTTTGCTGCCTACCTGATCCATGGTCTCTGAAATTTTACATAGCGGACATTAGGACGTCCTGAATTCCGAGCTAATGGCGGGCTGATGCGGAAAGATAACTGAGAATTCCGGAGAAACTGGCTAATTCGAATCATTGGTAAGCTGCGACGGATATGCTATTAAATAGATCTCTCTCTCATATTTCGACTTGGGAATCGTTGAGTCGCTTGATTTGGAATTTGACGAGACTCTCAAAACTGATCCCTGGGTAGCTAGTATGGATACCCTATGGTTCTTAGTCTGACCGCCTGCACGTGACCACATATGACACCGCTTTCCATCAAGTGATACATCCAGTACTATCATTACCATCAAAAGAAGGACCACTTTGGCATAGTCCCTTATAAGATAGTTTTGATTTCTTTACTTGCAACCTGTTCAACAGCATGCTGTGGATTCGCAGTATTCTGCCTCGATTGCTGATAGTCGCATCTGGGGCTAATGCCTTCGATATGTCCGTATTCAATCCAGAACTCCCCGTGTTGGAGGACCCAATTATGGCTGTGCAACGCCTTTTGGAACTCCGGTTAGCACCTCCTGATATGTCTATGCTTGGGAGGATTGATCAGGAGTCTGTGAAATTCTTGAATCACTTTGGAGGCACGCCATCGCCATTATTTGGGGCCTCTCTTACACCAGAGAACGGGAAAGCTATCATTATCTTGGAGGGAATAACACCTGAAGTTGGTGAGATACTGTCAACCGTCCAGCAAATGAATAATTTGAAAATTATCAACTAACCTTCAACTTGCAGGGTCGTCAGTCAAAGCAGAATACGCTGGCATCAATGTGGTCCCACATTCTTCCTCGATCGAAACCTCTCTAGGATCGTTTCTTATGATGAAATCCAGCTATCTCACTGAGACTAAAGAAAGGCATTGCAGTTTCTATGGCAGCAACGAGGGAACCAAACTCTACGAGGCTTCGAAGGTAATAATATGCTTCTTGTTTTGTGCCCAGTGAGCCCACGGAAAGGTACACTTAATATTCAGTCGCTTATAAATTGGTTCACAGTGTCTCTTGGATAGTCAAGTTCCGCAAGATATTCTTGGGGGTCTGGAGAAGGGGTTGCTCGAGCATGCTGATATGCTTGAATCTTGGGTTGACACCGCACGGTCAGAGACACTTCTGAGACTCGTGCTCAAGGTATGCATTGCTCCAAACCGTTGCAGGAGAAATATTATCTAATAATTGCAGCCTGTGTATACACCTTCTGATTCTGTTCACGTAACGGATTCCCTTAAAGCGTTATTTCGACATCTATCTGCTGTGTCCTCAGAGGCCACGGCGTTGCTTCTATCCAGGCCCGCGAAGCCCGCTGAATCGAATAAAAACCTACAAAGCCGAAACCTTGCCAATAAAGGGAGCTTCGCCAAGCTGGCCAACTCGAGATTTGAGCAGCAGGACCCAATTCCTGTGGCCCTATCACCCATTTGCCACGCTTCAGAATCTTCTTGTTCCGAGTCAACGAATTATTGTTCAGGGCATGGACAATGTTACAAAAAGTCTGGCTCAGGCGAGAAAACTGTTAACGACTGTTATGCATGCAAGTGTCAGGAAACTACCATTAGGAAACAGGATGGTACTATACAGAAAATACAATGGGGAGGATCGGCATGCCAAAAAAGGGACATCAGTTCTCCTTTCTTCTTGATTGCAGGTGTTACAGTTATAGGGGTTCTGGCTATAAGTACAGCGATTGGTTTGCTATTTCAAGTCGGACAAGCCGAACTGCCTAGTGTCATAAATTCTGGTGTTAGCGGCACAAGGACTCAAAAATAATGAGCAGGCCAAATCCAATTCATTATCCCATTTTCCTTCATTCTTATCCATCTTGTTTGTTTCTCGTGCGTCGGTTAACTAGACGATGCTGTCATTGTATTGTTGGCTTAGTATACAAATAACACTAATATTTGAGTCGATGTCTTCGAGTTATTACTTTCATGAGTCGGACATATATATCTCGTATAACACTAACTTGAACATGGAGGTCGAATTCACAAAGGAATCCATGTCTTGTAGCAAGCCCCGATTAACCCATTACATGGTACCATGTTTCCCACGAATACATAAGACAAAGCACAATGAACTCCGATAGCCTGAAAACGTACTCCGAAAGAAACCAATTCCACCCGCAAGTAACATAATGTACATAACAATGGGCGCGTCTTGCACGCCGATGAAACGCGATCAAAAAGGTGACACTACTCAGCATACCGGATGCTGAAAATAGAGTATATACAAAAGAACGTCACAGTCGGTATTCAAAAGTGGCGCACGTCAAGTGGTAGGTCCAGCTTCAAGCTGGCGGAGTGTTCGATTTTGAGTTGTATTTGAGTATTCATACTCCCTATAGTTATCGTGCCGACGAGACACACGTAATGAGGTAAAGGAAAAGCCTCGAAGACGGGGGGGAAGTAGTCTTAACCACCGATTCCGATTTCCATTCGACTCATGTGACGTATCTGGCAAATTGTTGATAGACGCAAATTGGCCGGTTGACACGCGCCATGGGTTTTGCTCCGCTGGTGATGTCAAATTATATCTGTTTCCAGGCGGTGCTGTCTGTAGTAGCTGTCCCGGGGAAGCCATGACCGGCCGAAGTGGATTCACTCGCCCGCCAACGAACACTGCATGGGGCTGGCTCAGCGTCCGAGTCGTAGGACGACGCCTTGAACGTTCCACATTCGATACCTCTACAGCGTCAGAGCGAGGTTTCGGTGTATAATAGTCCGCTTTGCAAAGAGGGCAGCATGCCCTCCGACTTGTCAACCAAGGATCAACGCAAGAAGCATGAAATGCATGACCACATGTAAGACCGCGTATGTCATCATCATCCTCAATAGCGTCAAGGCAAATTGCACATGAATCACCGGGGCTTGGTAAAAGCCGAGCGGGGAGTGCGGTGTGGATATGGCCATCGTCATTTTTATCGTCTTCTAAAGAGTGGACCTGTTGTACAGGTTTATCGAGCGACTGCCTTGCGTCCCGAGTGTCAGCGCCAGAAGCGGCATTAAGAGGAACACCAGAAAGTTCTAAATCTCCGGAAGTCTTCTTTTCTGATTGTGTAACCAGGGTCTCGGCATGCTGAACAGAAGTTGACGAATACGATGCAGGCGCGGTTATTTGCTGCTGGTTATCTATTGGAGATGTGCCGGGCGAGACACCAACAGTGATAGCAATGTCATTATCATCTCCTTTTAAGCTCTGCGGCCTGCTATTCGGTGCTTGTATCCCGCCATTTGCTGGAAGGCCGTCAATTTCACGTGACGCTCTCCACGCCTTATATTTGACAAGTGGAAATCGCTCATTAACTTCATCCATGGTCATCAATTTCTTCTCCCTCCTTCTTCTGTGTGCTCGGGGCATAGTCACCAAGTCTATAGGCTCGCCCGTTTCTTCGTTGCGTAATTGGCGGTTTCGCTGATTATATCGAAAGCAGTATTTGACTCCGACAATAATCCTTAAACCTCGTTAGAAGTCTAGAACAAGTAGCACGATGAGCCTTTTGGACGTACCATAGGTTGGTAAATACGACACCAAATCCAAGGGCGACAAAAAATAGTAGAGGCGAACTTGAAGGGCTTGTATTATGATTGTCCCCGCTATTATCGGCATTTGTAGCGACACTCGCAGCAGCAGTTGTCGTTGCGGACATTCTGTTTAATGAGGGTAATCGATGTCAGATGTTCAGTGTTTCCTGAACCAACGCCACCCCCCCCAAAGCAAACACGTATGTCGTAAATACTGTGACCCCGCAGAAAGTGCCGTGATTGTGGATGTAGTGTGATCTTTATGCTGTGGCTCGATCCCTTAGGTCCAAAGGAGCCGGCACCAAAGTATGCTTTGCGAAGACTGTCGGAGTTCGGTTCATTAAAAGATTGTGAGACTTCAGGTACCCTGAATAGGAGTATTTAGCATATCGTCTCTCACTGTTCTACCAAGCCTTGGGAAACATGGTCCCTTTGGATTTGGAAAGATATTATTATGTATGTTGTTGGGGAGCAACTTATTACGAAAATGTGATACCTGAGGTTCCGAAGTCACGGGTTGATCCATCACATATCACGTAACTTACAGTACAGAGTACAGAGTACTAACAGTATTTATTACATCAAGACAGAACATCAGCCAAATACTACTAGTTACTTCTCTTTAACATTAGGAATGCTTACTCCAGAGTGCATGCAGTGTTAAGAACCTGATTGCACTGACGCCTGAGACAATCAAACATAGCGGGTATCTCTAGGTGACTACAATTCGTACGTGATAACATCAAGGGTGGAAGAAGTTTCAAAAGGCCAGTACAAATTGATATTGACTGGACTTCTCTCAGAACGTGGATATTAGCACAGTATTCAGATCCAAAATGGACGACATGGCACCTTCAAATACGCATGAACACTCGAACCCCGTTGTTTTCTTTGATATATCTCTGGGAGGTGAGTCTCGGTTCTTAAGCCCTTGATGTCAAGAAGCCAGTATCTGGATGCCTATACCAGTATAAAGCCATCCATATGCAATGGGCGCATCATAATCAGTTGAGACATGGGGCTGAAGGACACTGGTATTGCAGGAGAGCCTCTGGGCCGTGTTAAAATGGAACTGTTTGCAGATGTAACACCGAGAACTGCAGAAAACTTTCGTCAATTCTGCACAGGTGAAAGCAAAGATATTCAAGGCCGACCGCAGGGCTACAAAAATAGCAAATTTCACCGAGTAGTACGTGACGATATGCTCAATCTCAAATGCCTCGTTGCGACAGGAACTAATGACTCTATTTGGATGGGTAGATCAAGGATTTCATGATCCAAGGGGGAGACTTTGTCAACGGTGATGGCACAGGATCTCGTTCTATCTATGGCACCTCAAAATTCGCAGATGAGAATTTCACCTTGAGGCACGACCGTGCTGGTCTGTTGAGCATGGCTGTAAGTTGTTTACCAATATCCTCTGGAAAACACTGACTGGTTTATAGAATTCTGGTCCAAATACCAATGGCTGTCAATTTTTTATAACAACAACGCCGGCCCCTTTCTTGGACAACAAACACGTGGTCTTTGGTCAAGTCGTTGACGGAATGGATATTGTGCGAATGGTTGAGAATACGCGCACAACTAGAGACAAACCTAATCAGGATGTGGCAGTGATGCAGTGTGGAGAAATGTAACAATCGAGCTCAGGTTTCTATACTACAAGAATGCAGTACATGCGTAAAAATTTCCATAATCGTGGTGATTGAGAGTCTTTTCGGATAAACACGGAACACCAGCCAAATCAAAAGGACGAGAGGAAAAAAGAAAAAGAAACGAGAGAAAAGGCGGATAGTCCTTATAAATGAAATCTGCTCAAATAAGCAGATGCCAGCACAATGGCCTCATCGGCTTTGTCAGGGTTAACACCATTTCCAATCGAGGTGGATCCCTTTCCACCAGCTTTTCCTCCAACGACATTCGAAACAACAGCGGACCAGTCATTCGCAGAAGCACCTTTATCGCTCATCTCCTATATGTCGCATTAGAAATATGCCATGAATTAGAAATAACCAAAGCCTACCTTGGATACATGGCAGCCATGAGCAACACGTCCTTGCTGAGGATCTGCTGCCAAAAGATAGACCGTTTTGCCCTGTAGTTTAGACTTGACGTAGTTGAGTGATTCGCTAATGGCCTTACTATTCGCGGATATCGGCAGATTAGCGACAAGCCAAGATTTGTCTTGATTTTCAGGCTCCTGAAAGTAGGTGGTTATCGTCTCAAGTGCCTTCTTGGCCTCAAGTTTCTGCTGTGCCTTCTGTCCATCGACAACCTGCTTGTTCAACTTCGCAAAACGTTCCCGGAGTCTCGATTTCTGCACGGCTGATATCGACAGCTGATTGAGCTCTACCTGGATCTGTTTTGCCTCTTGTTCCTTTGTCGGACCCAAAGGCATCGCATCCAAACGATCAAGGCGCATCTCAAAATTCTTTGCCACCCTTTGTACTTCATGCGCGTCCTCTCCAGTAACGGCGATTATTCTGCGAATGCCTTTGGCAATTCCGCTTTCTTCTAAAATAACCAGATCCTTGATATCTCCTGTTTTCTGAACGTGGGTGCCACCGCAAAATTCAATGCTAACCTCCTCCCAACGTGGATCCTTGATATTATCAAGTAGTTCTTCCACCTCTACTCCGACGGAAACCACGCGGACAGGGTCAGGGTATGTCTCCCCAAAGACTGCTCGGACGCCTGATATTTGTCGTGCAGTTGCAAGAGGAACATCTTTCGCATATACAGCACAATTTTGTCGAATATATTCAGTGGATCTTTCCTCAATCTTCTCCAATTCCTTCTCTGATATAGCTGACTTATGCGAGAAATCAAACCTCAATTTTTCAGCGGCAACCAAAGAGCCTTTTTGTTCAACACCATCACCGAGGACTGTTCTTAAAGCAAAGTTAAGGATATGCGTCCCGGTATGGTTGTTCCTAATCGGCCATCGTCTTAATTCGTCGTATTCGCAAATGACTTCGTTGCCAACGGCGAACGAACCGTATTTGATGAAACCCGTGTGGAGAACGTAGCCAGCGTACAGCTGAACATCACCAACTTCGAGCTCTGCTTTTCCATCAATTATTATTTTGCCCGTGTCATTTTCCTGACCACCCTGCTCGGCATAGAAGTTGGTGCGATCAAGAATAACACCGAGTTGTTCTCCATCAGGTATGTCTTGGGTCGACGAATGGAACAGTTTACCATGGTAAATCGCCTTGACCTGGGCAGTAATATTGCCTTTTTCATATTTGGCGGAGTCATCGGTCTTCTGGACGTCGGTCATTTTCTCCAAGTTTCCCAGGTCATGAACATCAAGCTTAACGGCATCTGACGCAGATTTCTTTTGGCTTTTGCTTGCTTCCCTAGCCTTCAGGCGTGCTTCCTCAAATTCTTGGTCGTCTATCTGTAGCCCCCTTTCTTCGGCCATCAGCCGAGTCAAATCGACAGGGAATCCAAACGTGTCATACAATCTCCAAACATCGGCACCATGAAGTTTGTCAACACCCTTCACCTTGGCCTGCTGGGCATAATGTTCGAACTGTCGCTCGCCACGATCAAGCGTCTTCGCAAAGGAAATTTCTTCTTCATCCAATATCTCCATAACATCATTTTGTTTCTTTCTCAGTTCAGGAAACATATCGCCCAGCTGGTTGACTGCAGTAGGTACGATTCGGGAAAAGAAGTTCCCGATTTCAACGCCAAAGTATTTTCGGGCATAGCGAGCACCTCTGCGCAGTATACGGCGTACGACGTATCCGCGACCTTCGTTGTTTGGTGTCACACCGTCTGCAATCGCAAACGATAAGGTTCGGACATGATCTGCTACCACTCGATAGGCCGTATCAATGCCATCAGGGTCATCAGTACCAAACAAACCTCGATACTCCCGAGCTCCGGTTAAGTCACGAATAACCTGGAACAAGGGGGAGAAAACGTCGGTGTCGTAGTTTGACGGTTTATCCTGAAGTACCGACACGAGTCTTTCGAACCCCATTCCTGTGTCGACATGCTTGTTCGGAAGGGGCCTCAAAGACCGATCAGGCTCACGGTTGTATTGGATAAAAACGTTATTCCAGATTTCAAGCACGTCCGGGTCATCTTGGTTGACGAGATAGGCGGCATTTCGTCCGCCCACCCGATCGTAATGGACCTCACTGCATGGACCACAAGGGCCTTGGTCACCCATTTCCCAGAAGTTGTCCTTCATGTTTCCAGGCAAGATGTGGTCATCGTGGACTCCAACAGAGCGCCACAAGTCCTTCGTCTCCAGATCTGGATCTAGCCCACCAGCTTCGTTACCCTCGAAGTAGGTCACGTACAAGCGGTCAGGATCCAGGCCATATACTTTTATCAGGAGTTCCCAAGTATAGCGAATTGCTTCCTTCTTGAAATAATCACCGAAGCTCCAGTTGCCAAGCATCTCGAAGAAAGTCTGTTTCACGTTTGCAATTAGTTCATCAATATCGTTTTAAGGCAGACCTGATTCTGGACTAACATGATGGTAACTATCCTTTCCAACATCGTCCAGGTCCTAGTACAGTTAGCGTTGATGGCAAGACCCTATGCTTCAAAAGTCTTACATTATGCTTTCCACCCGCACGGATACACTGAATCTTTGGTTAGCTCTACATTCAGGACTGCTGTAGAATATAATCATACCTTCTGAGAGTTCACTGCACTTTTCAAATTTGCGAAGTCTGAATGGGGGTCCACAGTGCCTAGGAAAATAGACTTGAATTGGTTCATCCCCGCATTGGTGAAAAGTAAAGTAGGATCAGAGAGAGGAGCAACTGGAGAAGACGGGACTATAATTGAGCCATGTCAGCACTTGATGATATCTTTCTCTTCTTTTATTTTTCTTTTCTCTCTCTCTATCTCTCTCCCCAATGCCCCTCTTCTTAAGGAGGGGGAGGGGCACTTGTACATACCGAATGTATGGCCATTTTCTTTGAAATAGTCGAGAAAAGTATCCCGAACTTTCTGGCTTGTCCATTTAGGACTGTTCGAGTCCGAACTCATCCTGAAAAATGTGCAAGCGTGATTTGTGCGTGGTATTGTTGAGTTCGGAAGAGGGTGGTGGAATGTTCTGGGTTTTGACCTGAATGGGGTGGATAGATGAGTCAAAGCCAATTCCCCGTCCCTCAGAAAACGAGAGGTTCGCATATAAATAAGCCCAATGCTCACTCAGCAACACTTGGTTTTCTGTGGCTGTCCCGCTAAATATAGCAGAATAATACGAGAGTTTTTTCTTTCTTCCTCTTTTTTCTTCTTTCTGTTGGCAATATTATTTGGAAGGATCGGATAAGCTGAGAAGCGTGGGTTAATGGCGCAACAAATTGACCCGGCAGTCCAATACCACGGAAGAAAGCGCCCCGCAGAAAGCGAGCCTGAAGACCAACCTTTGGCAAAAAGATTTGGACGGTTACACATAGGTAAATATTATATCCTCGACTCATCTTATAATCCAACCGAGTACGACTTGTTAACTATCGGTCTTTTGCTCTTTTCTTCCGTCTTCCTTTTGAGAAATAGAGCCCATTGCGAACCTCAATGGCCTGGGATATGATGAATCGCCGGCACTTGCACAGAATACGCCAAATTTGACTGACCAAATGCTATTGGATGACACCAGAGATACGATTTACGTTCATGATATTGATCACGACTTAGCAGAAAGCCATGCCCAGCAAGACACCATCAGTATCCTACCAGGGGTTGCAGGGACATTGCTGTCTATACCGAAAACTCTTTTCGCAGACACTAAATCGCAAAGCAATGAACTTGTTTTATACCAGGAACCAAAATCCCTCTCAATACCAGAAGAACAAGACAATGTGCGGCGAGCGATAGCTGAAACGCGGGCACGGGCAAGACAAGCGAGTTTGGACTTTTCATCTGCAACTGAGAGCACAGTCAAAAGTGGTTTTGAAATCATAGAGGAAAAAACCAGGAATCATGATGATGGCGAGGATGTTATGGACATAGACCCTGTACTCTAGGCTCTATCTCTCAGTTTTCCTCTTTTCCACACACTCTCTCTTCTTTCTTTTAGGGCAGTTGGAGCAAGGGACAGTGCCAGTGAAGCATTGAAAGCGTACATAATGTATGTATGTACCATTATCTACACCCACAGATACCCCCTTTCCTCTCGGATATTCTGCTGTGAATTTGAATCTTCATTGAACACGAAATCAGTTCAAAATATATATTCCCGAGTTGCTCAGTGATGGTCATTTCGTCTCCGACCATATTTCAAAGTAATCTTCCTCCAGTAAAACGAGACCCGAAGTCTGCAGCTTTATTGAGCAACTCTCGGCGCTGAGCATTAGAAATGCCCGAGGAAGTAGCCATATCTTTCTCCCTATCAAAGGGGCGCATGCCTGGGTCATCCCCATTGTCACTCGATTTGAGTTCTGACTGCTGTGCCACGTCTTTTCTTGTTGCCTCCTAAAGCTTGTTAGCAAGGTCTGAAAGAGGAAACATAGTCACATTCGGTACTTACATTGTATTTTTGTATCCTCTCATGGGTTGTATTAGAAATTCGGGATGCGTCTGTGTGGTTGTTTCCGTCCTTCACCGGCATAGAAGCTTTGACGCCCATTACTTCATCTCTTATGCGCTCCATCTTTTGTTCCGGATTCTCTGTCCAAGATGAATCCACGCGACTTGATACAGGTGGACCTCTGTTCGGTCTCCCTGTCTGAAATTTTCGATTTCGAAGCTTAGTTGGGTCAACTCTAGATGTCCAATCTGATTCCTGTGGGGGCTGCAGCATCCATTCGTCCCGCTGACGGCTGTTCGTACGGTGGTTTTCCTTAGATGAAACCTCCAAATACTCGGAACCAGCATCGTCAGCTATATTATCAAGCCGAATGTGCTCAGTACCAGCAGGAGGTAAAACCGGTCCAATATCATCATCACTGTCGTCAGAATCGCCATCATAGCTTATCTTTTGTTCCGACAAAGCATGCTCGGGGGGTAAAGCCGGTCCGATTGCTTTTCGTTTTCCAGCAGATTTCTTCGTATGAGTTTGATCACCATCGTCACCGTCTGCTGTATCGTTCAACTTTCGCTTTCTGGAATCATCCATATTTTGGCTTGGAAAGGGGTGAAAGACAAAGAGGGCTTCGTGGGAAAGTGCGGTCCTACGTCCGATATTAGATTACAAATTCTATCCCTCTGCTTCAAGCAACACGTAAGAAAAAAAAAACGAGAACCATTCACAGTAAACAATGAACAATAATTACTATATAAGTTCTATAAGACTCTTTTCTAGATTTTTATTGACATTCTTTGAATGGCTTCTCAATAAGATTGACTAACAAAATTTCTCTGTTTTCCCCTCCCCTTTTTTGTAATATTTTTAATCGTATCTACTTCAGCAATACTAGAAAAAAGACATAGGTATGTGGAGCTCGTTTCACTCAATTGGTAACATATGCAACCCTTTTTAAACTGTTGAATGTTCCTTGATAGTGCTATATTTGTATAATTACAATTGTATAGATTGATTCAAGTATCGATTTACCTAACCAAGCTCTTCTACTAGCCAGGTCAACATATGAGGTTGATATAAAATCAATAATCGTAAGTTTCTTCTTTATTTTATTATACTGAGTATGTTACGTCTTTGATACATGTATTCATGGATCTGCAGGAATCCTCCAAGCATACCTCGGGGCCAATAACTGGTGGATCATCTTAAAACAACTGTATGTTTATATATATCTTTCGTATATTTCTGTTTAAGAAAGATGGTCTACATCCTAAAGACCTCCCGTTGAAAGAAACTGTGTTATACGGCAAAGTCTTAGGGTCCAAAGAAGCATTAGGTAGTGGTCGTGACTACGCCCGTCCACACGTGATATGTGGCGGGCTACTGATATGTAAGAAAACTTTTTATGTAGATAACTTAATGAGTACTCGCTCAATTCCATGTATATCTCGTCACGGCGTGGCCCCTGGGAGCATTTAACAAGCCTAACCGCTATCCAAAGCTAGGATGTAGAGCCAGAGGCTAGGCAGCGCACACTACAATATATCCTAAAGTATAAAAAATTATGTACCGCTTATTCTCCAACACTGTTGTATTTAAAGGCCCTCCTATGCAACGCACAGAAATTAAGCATGTTGAAAAGCCCTCAGCCTGGTGCCTGCATATTTGCCATGGCATATGTTCATGTTTAAGCTTTTAGGCCTTGCCATTGTTTCTTTTGAGAAACTGAGATTTCTGAAATATGTCATTTTTTATACAATACACCAGTGGCCGGTTCGGTGATGTGGCCGACTCGGTGGCGGGTTACGTTATCATCATAGAGACCAAGATAATAAAAATAATAAAAGTGTAATGTTAAGCCTACTGCTTTTAAAATAATTTAATTCAAATACTTTTTTATATATTCTTTTATGAAAAATACCAATTATATAATTATTGGATTGATTTGCAAAGGGGTGAATAATGAGAAATTATCCGATATGGTCCTCGTGGATGATATTCTAATTTATCATGGGATAATTACTATGAAGATTGTAAATTGTAATGAAATTATAGTGAAATTTAATAGGAGAACCGCATTATCATCATGTTCGAATGCATTTCTACTCTCCAGTCCAAATTTAATCCAGTAATGGTAGTCGACTACCCTATGTATTTCTAGTAAAACTTGCAGAAATGCATACTTTCTGTTTGGAATGTAACCACCGATTATCTACATTTCAAAATATACAATAATATTTTCAAAATCCTAATGATCTCAGAATGCACTTCGAGGTAATGCAAAGTAATTTCTAAATGGGTCTCTTTCAAATATGAAATTTGCATTCTATTTCATCTAACCATAGCAAATTAAGTATGGCGGCGATGCATTCAACAGCAATCAGAATGCGGTGGCTGGAATACCTCTATAAGTCCTGTATGATCAGAAATTTACAAGTAAAAAAAGCACGTGAAATAATGGTAACAGATATCAAACCCGAAATATTAGTTCCCTATTAGATCATCAACTTGGGGAGATACAATGCCAGTCCGCAAGAGGAATACCACGCTTGTCAACCATTCTTATTAATATCTATCGGCTAACTATGTTTATCGGAGAATTATCTTGCATGAATTCCATACTAGATCCCCATATAGCAGGTAGATAATTTTGGATAAGCTTCAAATAGGACTGAGAAATTACCCTCTTCGAGCAGATTTCTCATTCCGGCTCATTCGATATTAATTTCAGTGTGGCTGCCACCCAGATCTGCCCAATCATAAGACATTCCTTGCGTATGAAATTAAATGATTTCTTATTTCCATTCCTCATTGAAGTGGTTGAGCCGCCATACCCATTGATTCTTCTTCCCTTTGCCTAGCTCAACAGAGCATTCATCACCCCATATAACCTTGCTCCACTGCTCATGTGTCTAATCGTCAAATCCTTGCGCATGTATGCCTATTCATAGGTAGTCTAGTTTTTCCTGAGTTATTCAAGGTGCTTTTTGTGCTCTCCAGTAGCCATACCCAGATTATTTGAAGTTTATTTCTATTTCAACATGCGTGCAATTGTACATGTAGAAATGGACAATTCAAGTAATTTGCAGGTATCTTCAGTTTTGATAAAGGGGCAGACAATCGACAGCATCTGTATATATGAGCCGTGGCAGTGAGCTAATATCTTAAAGGACTCAATCTAATACAGATGATAATGTATTCCACGGTCGAACCGCGCAGTCTACACATTCATCACGTAAACGGCGCTTTCCATTTTGCTAGAAATTAACCTCTTTTTTCCCCCTTTATTTTACTCAATATTTTGGACGGCGTATTTCTATATAATAAAAAGTGTCTACGATCAGTATGTCTACTTATATAAAACTCACTGACATAATATAAGCCCATGCAACATGGTGACACTTGAGTTGTAGCGGATTGAGAACTGCTACTTTATATGAGAATACAGAGTGCGCGGCTCGGCCGTACGCGCGGTTAGCCCGTAGAATACGTTAATAAATTTTATGATGTAATTACAGATAACCTTTAATTCTTGTGATAATACTTATGGGAAGGGCTGTATCTAATGATATCTAACGACTTAGTCTAGTCCTCTAGCTAAATCAATGATTAGAAGACTATAATATATTTCTTCTTTCTCTATTTTGAAGAATCCCTTGGTACTCAGACTTGCCAACTCCTACGAGTATCAATATTAACATAAGTTTGTCCCCCTCCATAGGGTTCTCATGCATTCATAAACAGTAGGTTGTCTGCGAATTAGTCTGGATTACTTTAATCCCCTTGTTCACTATATCCATGAAAACTTGTGCCTCAAATAATAGCTTATATTAATCGGTATTGATATAATCTCACAATCCTCTCTTTTAAATAAAGTTACTGAGTTTATTATTCTTAGTTTCTACTTTCTTATCTCAAATATCTAAGGTCTTTTCTCTTCGTTAACTAATTTATTTTAGTAAACATCTTTCTGATCCTCCGATATAAGGATCATACAAAAATTTATTACTAAATGGCCTGAATTAAACTATGTAATTTTGAGATTTAGTTTATTGATTTTGATTTTCTACTAAAATTGAGTTGAATATGTTCTGAAAGATATTACTAATATAATCACTGCTAAGCTATGCAGCAACAGTGACTAGCTACTCTAGGCGATGATGATTAAGGGCAGTTAGTGGATTGAGGTGAGTTCAGAATCACTTTCAAAAAGTGACTTACTATGCATATTAAGTAAAATGCTTCAGAGCTAGTAATATATGTCTGCAGCCAGATTAACAAAATAACAATGCATGTGAGTATATAATAATTAAATTATTATAAAAATACTATAAAGTATGATAATCTCATTAGCCGCTAATTCTAACACGAGGAAAAAGGGAGAGGGGAAAAAGGGTGGGACGTAGACATTGATAAATCAGAGAACAGTAGCGCCATTTATCGTCTTTATATAAAAAAGCTTTCGAGTGCACATCGGTGCTAATTGTAACTGTATAACTATAATACGAATTTAAAACTTAGATTAATAGAGATTGAATCTAAATCTCTCATCATCTATAAAGATTTCATAATTGAGATAAAACAATAATTAATGGCCATAAAACATGTCTGAACCCTATACAGCGGAAAATAGGCAGATATAGGTCGTTGGTCTTAGATGTCATAGCGGCCATACTACTGAATTTGGCAGATTTTGCAGAGGCTAATTAGACCTCTATTATATGCTCCACGTTCATCTCATCTTCTGCAGCCACTAGGTGTGACGGTATTGTGCCTTTAATGGCCAGGATCTCAGGACGCTCATGAACTATTTAGCAAAGGAATCCATTCAATTGAAAATATTCTCATATCAACTCAATAGCCGTCAGCAAGCTCTTTGAAATATCAAGAATGGACTTGCTGCAGCTGGTCTAATTCCTCCCTCTCCAGAGCAAGTTCTCTTCGAGCTTAATATCAATAAGAGATTAATATCACCGTCAGCATTCCATAGTGAGCCTTGAGAGCGGGGAAGAGACTTATCAATATCTATCAATTAGAGCAGTAGAAGAAGCTGGTCCAATTCATTAACGGGGTCGTGTCACCTTCTGTGGTGGAGGAGAGGACTATAGAGAATGGTTATTAAAGACAAGGCAGTTTGGTTTCAATTAAGTAATAATAGAAATTTAGAATGCCTTGCTTTTACAGCAAGAAGTGAGTCAGCTTTAGAAAATCAATATAGGAAGAGTAAGGAAAGAGAGAACCATGCGATTTATGGAGAGAATATAACTCAAAAAAAAAAAAAACAAAGGGCAAGCTGCTCAGGAAATTGCTCGAGAGCAACCTTCAAAGGCCTCGCAGGACACTAAAAGTGCAGTCAATGTGGTGTTGCTGAAATATAAACTCTGGCAGATAACGTAATCCACAAGCGAGCGGCGCGCCTCTGTATTCCACATAAAATGGCGCTTTGATAACCTCAATATCTCAGTCACCAACAGATATAGGGGCTTATTATAATACATACACCCACTACAAGAAAGTATATATTACTGTCTAAAGATTCTGAGCGTTTTTCGTAGCCATATAACTGGATATCGAAAAAAAAAAATACAAAAAATACAATGATAATTTATATTACTTGAAGGGGTACTTATCTGAGAAAGCTTTCTGCTCAGTGCATATAATTTAAGTACCGTAATACCCTATATACTGAGTTTCAGTCTCTGTAGATATTTTGTGGTTGAGATCTTGAGGTTATCAAAGCGCTATTTTTATATGGAATACAGAGGCGCGCCGCTCGCTTGTGGATTACGTTAACCTAGTATTTTTGAACTATGAAGAATAGTCAGTCCACTGAGCTGGCCAGCTGCTGCAACCTGCAGCACAGCCACATTGTGTGCTGTTTTTTGAAGTCTTGTCTTGCAAAATCGATATAAATCCAGTATAAAAACAATCTTCTCAGGCAATCTTAGCTGATCATGGCCATTTTTATCACATGTGCCACAGGTTGGTGGCTTTCACAGTCTGAAAACTGGCTGGTTGGCTTCCCCTACCTATGGCTTCCAGTTCCTATGACCTTTTTCATTGTCTCCATAGTTGATTGGGTGTGTGATGAATTTGTAATACATTCAATTCTTTTGGGCCTCGAGCTGGTTTTTATGTCTGCTGGAATCTTGCTGCACCAGAGAATTGATTGCTATGTGATTATGGCGATGTTGTGTTTTTAAATGATACATAAAGCTTTTAAAAGGACTCACTTAGGTGAGACGAATGTGAATATATAAAGACATCGTTCATTTTATAGAAGCTGCTTAATTCTGAAGACATGGCTCTATGGGACGTTGTATGTGGCCGAAAAATACAATTAAACTATTGCCGGCCTAATCCCTCGTTTATCCAGCAATTCTCGCTATATTAATTGTATAATTGTTATAAGAGCATAATACGTTTAGAATCGATGGTTGTCTGCAGTCAGGAGGATATTTCTGTGGGAGGCAAGATCCATTCAACTACATATATTGAAACAATAGCAGTTACCCATTCATGATCCGCAGGCTGTATAATAGCTTTGGCATTACTCGCCCTGAGTCTTTCTGAGTCACATAACTTTGGCCATGAATGTCAGCCCTTGTGAAATCCAGTTTCATCGATGTTGTAATTACCTTGTTTCATAATTCCATTTTGTCAGTAGAATTATAGGAGCATTTATATCACCTTATAATAATTCTCCGGGTTTTTTCACATTCAATATTTTAACAAATTCCTTGTGGCATTGAATATATCAGTCACCTAATGCTTGCCAACATAAAGTCAGAGAGCATAGCTCTGCATACAGTATGTTGTGCTCCACGTTGCAAAGCCTTTCCCAATTCCTGCCTGACATATACATGGAAAGAGCACTGTAAAGCCTCAGCTCTATACCCTTTTCTTTGGTGCAGTACTTATCATGAAGCTTCTGAACGCTCCCAGGGGTAGCCCGTAACAGTAATAACTTTGCAAGCAGCAAACAGTGTAGATAGAGGTTTGTAGAGATAGGCCAGCGTGGCCTATATTATAATCCTTGACCAAACTATTTTTTATATATCAATTTTCGACCAGCCTAGCAATAGATTCTCTGTGGCATATGATTCCGTTGATCTGTCTTAATGTAGAGAGGAGGTACATCAAACGCGTTCGCTGATGCATTCGTTGAGAAAAAAAAATAGGTTTATTATATAGGTCTGATCAGAATTTTATAGACATATATATCTATCCTGAAAAAATATGTCAGGCCTGAAACACCGTGTAATTCACAACACTCGGATGACCAATAGACCTTTTTTACTCAAAAACTCAGTATTTTTACTAAAGTTTTTTTTTTAGGAAGTTAGTGTCTGAATATTCAATAAAGAGAACATAGTATCGTCGTGATAAAGTCTCATGTAAAGAAGTGCCATTTGCATAGAAATACTAATCAATCCGCGGCTCGGTCAAGCTGCATGGTGATAGCAGCAGCATATTCCCAAGTATAACTAGAGATTTGATGAAATAGACTATCAAAGTTTTTATAATTATTTAAAGGTGAATCTGAATTATAGAGTGCCAATGCAAAATGATGCTATAATTTTGTAAATAGAAATTTTACAAAGGGATTACCTCCCATAAACAAATAAAATGCTAATGGCTTTCATCTATTGAAGACACACCATCTGAATGGGAATTCTTTTTTGTATCAGTCATCTCTCTTTGGATTTTGATGTCTATTATCTTGCTCATTAACTTCCATTGTGGATGCTCGAAATCATCTAAAAAAAGCTATCGATCATTTGAGCTTGATCTTAAAACATATATATGTATAATATCACATTAGACATATGAACCCAGAATTTATGAAGAGCTAAAACAATTGCAATTAATGGGCCCGGGCATTCTTAAGCGAGATATCTATAATATGAATGAAATTGATTTTTAAATGGAAATAACATCGACTAAATATTCTGAAGACTAGATATAGCCATCCTGAACTTAATTCGGCGAATAATCCTGTAAGTAGATAATGTCTTTATATTACTCAACTAATAGCGCAAATAATTCTATCCTATTGAAATGGAGAAAGCTATAAATTTTTCTCTTCATATAATCAACAACCGACGCGGGCCACTTTTCAGTTCCCCGACGCATGCTGAAATCGACAAAAGAGGAATTATTTATTCACAGGTACACTTTTTAGATCAATCAACGTGGAGTAGCCCCGCCCCCCCCCCCGTTTGTCTCACGTCCAAAACATGGCCTTCTTTCCCATTAAGCCCCCCGGCCTATTGGCAAGAAATTGGGTATATAACTTCAACAAACGCCATGATGAATTTAAAACCCGGTTCAAAGGAAAATACAACCTCCGGCATGGTAAATATGAAGAATCTAAAGCTCATTAACGGGTGGTTTCATTGTACACAAACCAGTATAACGCAATAGGGGACTGCATATGAAGACATCTATGACTTTTACAAAAGTGGTTTTCCTATGGGCCTTTATTTGCTACTGCCAAAATGAGTGACTAGAGCTGAGATTGCTGGGCCTATTGCAGCCTGGGAATCGTGACTGGGTTAGTGCAATTGAAAGTGTTGATGCTGTAGAATGGGTTGTGCTTCCGTGCATTATATTGTTCGTAGACTTGGTATGAGGACAATGCTTTAACATTTTATCTAACTCAGGGAGAATTTTGCTAAGAACTCTACTACTATGCCTGGCAGACTGCTTCAGCAGTAAGCCAACCATCTGTACGGGCAACATAATGGTGCAGTCATCATCATATTATTGGACATAAGAGACTACAAATGTCCTAGTCGCAATAGAGCTTAAATTTTTATGACAAATGGACTTCCGTTATATATCCAACATTTTGATCACGGTCAGGAGGTGGCCCGCTCGGTTTTAGATTATATTAAGATAAGAGGCAACTTACTCGCAATAAGGAAATCCAAAGGCTGGGGAAATGGAGTTTATATGAAGAGCTATTAAGACAATAGTGTTCAACACAGTGCAGTAATTGCAAATAGAGAAATTCTGGCCGCAATAGATTAAGCAATTCCTCATTTATTCCAATAAACCTGACTGTGTTATCCGAATCTAATCATTTAACATGTGATATACCTAGTCAGAACCTGGGATGTCCTTGAGTAAAAACGTTGTGATGGATTAAAGGCGGGGTGGATGGATCTAGCATTACTTTGTGAAGCTTTATAGGCGGTTAAATGGGGATAATACTTATTTTATAATTACAAATCTAATTCTAATTGGAAAAAATTTTTTAATCTAAATACCATAATATATCATTAATGCAGTTTAACTTATTAATTATGCTTCTGTATATTTGACATTTTCTTGAACATGATGCACATCAGCTCATCTCAACGGCTCTTTTCGGCCCACGATGACATTGAGCTTAGGCAGTTGCTCTAACATAGTTCACGCGCCTGGCGAACGACGAACATGGCTGAGCCGCGGACTTTGTATTCCCCCATATAAAGTAGCGGTTTCTGATCCGCGACAATCTATTTCCTCCTTAATGTCTTTGAAAGGCATATTTTAGTAACACAGCCTATATATGAGCTCTGAATCAATACATCTTTGATTATGAACAGGATCATTTCATAATTAATTAGGGTTTATAATAAACAAATAATTATCCTCACACGTTTTGGTCGCTTCTGCCTACCAGATGTACGTATCTGAGTATTATTACTAGGCAGAGGTTGTGTAGCATCATCAAATATCATCAAATTCTGCTTCATGAGCATCTTGCTCACGAGTCCTGCTAACTCATTGCTGGCTTGGTGGCTGCATGTGTGTTTGAACAGTGGGCTCTGCTTAAACAGAGAGTGAATCATTTTCCTCAGTCACTGATTGGATCAGGAGTATGCTCAGGAAGCTGAGCCTCCCTGTGCTCATTTGCCTCCTCACTTTCCTCCCGTGTGAGGGCTGTATCATGAAGCTCCTTGTCTTCAATCTCAAAGCTTGAGATACATGGGAATACCATGATGTCTTGAATTGTTGTGGGACTAGCAGAATTAAAGAAACATTCAGCACCTGCATCTGTTGAATAAAAAAACATCTCGTACCATCCTTGCAAGTGTTGGAAATTGGTGCTGGTTCTCTCGCCAGAAAGTAAGTGGCGCAATGTCTCTTGTTGCTATATTATAAAAGGTCAGTCTTTAATAAGAAAATATAAGAGACATCCAAGTCTCAAGTTATTCTTGCAACTCATTATGTGAATTGCTCTTGTCTAGAGATGTACACATCTTGGATTGGAACAAGCCTTGGCTCCTCATTTTGTAGACACGGAAACACAGCTAATGATCGGATCTAAAAAGCCTGTTAAACAATGGATATTCAGGGAAATGATCTTTACGTCTTACCTTTAAAAGGGTAGAAATAATCCCTTGCTGATATTGATTCACATGAAGAGACTCTGCTTTTGTCTCAGACCACATCCTGTCTGTGATATCTTTTTTGGATTGGCTTTAACAAGACTAAGCAGTTCTCGAAGACTGAGTTGAATGACATGAGCCAGGCAAGGAATCCGCAAAATAGGTGTCTTAATTGGGAGATCAAGTCCATCAATTGATTCCTGAATATTGTTCCCATCAATATTGCTGTTTTACATTATCAGTAGTGACTGCAAGGAGTCGACCAATAATATTGTGTTTTTGAAGTAGCTCCAGCAGGACTGTGCTAAGTCTGCACCTGAGTGTGTTCCATGGAGTGACTCAAAGCCAAGCCGGATTTCCCAGTAGTTCGTGTCCTGATCAATAAAATAGCCAGTAATAGCCATAGACGCTTGCTAAAAAGGTAATGTCCAGCAGTCAAGTGCAATTGAGAGCTTTTGTTACGGTGCTCGGAATAGTAAATAATAACGAACTGAATTCCTATCTAGACTATTGTAGCCATCTACGAGAATATCGAATCTGGGGAAGGAAGAGTATATCATCTCGTCGACGGAAGAACTATATACAGATGTATACTTGGAAAGGGGTTAGTCCTGTGTTATGTCTGATGATCTGACAGCGTTCGTACGTTTAAGCTGCAAGGCTAGGGCTTTTTTTATCTTTTTGAATGGTGGCGTTGTTTAGCTCCATTGATGTTCTATTTACAATAAGAATCGGAAGAACCTCTTAGAATTATTGAAATCAATCAGTCTTGGATGGATTAGAAAGACAAAAAGCCCGCTTTGTGAGGCCTTCTTGATTTCTTGGTGAAGAAGGTTCATATTCATCTCCAACATGAGATACTGGGTTGCTAGACAGCTGTCTCCTCCACTAATTAAGACTTTTCTGTAGGCTGCGGACCTGTGGTCCGTTAGCGTCTGGTTTTGAGGTATTTAAAAGCCAGAGGAGATTGAGCTCTCTCCTAAAGACGATGGTGGAGTTTGTGTATAATTAAGTTGAAAACTGATCTTTGTAAAAACCTGCTCTTTAGAAACCTGCTCTTTATCCAGTGTTTAAACCCTAATCCGGCGAAGACACTGTAGATGTTCTCTGAAATAAAAACTTTTTTGCGTGCAGTCGGATAGATATAAAAAGTCAGTCTTGGGTACTCGAAGAAATTCTTTATACGGAATTATTTGAATTTCAAAAGGAATCTGAATAAATCGCAATGTGAGTGACCGTAGTGACAAGACAGCTGTAAATAACAGTAATTTAACTTGATAACTCAACAATTATCCATCATAAGATAGTTATGCAGAATTTGGTCCTAGTAGGACTCCTATGGCCATGCATGGACGGGACTGGGTAGGTCATGGGACTCCCATGGGACTCTTGGCATGGAGGTTGGGAGTGCTCCCGACTCCCATGGACAGGATCTGTCAAGGTCGCTCTTACTATTATGCACACTTATAACATAGTCGACCACCGAGCTGGCCAGCTAAATACCCATACAAAATGCAATATTACAAACGACCTTTCTCAACACTTTGGACACAGAATGGATGATTTGAACTCTAATATTCTTAAGGTCACCATAATAAATATCATCAATTTAAAGCTGTTTCCTAAGCTAATTAACATAATAGAATATATTACAATGTAATATTGAGGTAAGAACCAAATACAGACATTAGAAACACATCGTAAATATAATTAATTCACTTCAAATTTGACTCAAGAGGTAATTGTGTTCCCACCTGAGCTGCTCTTAATGTCAGAAGCTGAAATAGTAGGTAAATGTTGAGATATGGTGGTTTGGAATATGGCATTTTTCATGGGTACTTAAGCTGGCCAGCTCGGTGGTCGAGTACGTTGTATCATTCGCTGATATAATGCAAGCTCGATGCAACGTGGTTATTGACTTATTGTTGACCTATGGCGCATTTGAAAATGCTATTTTATAAGGGAATACAGAGTCCGCGCCCGTCAATATATCTTAAAATAATAATCTATTGATAATAGACATCTAGAAATCGCTAACATAATTCCCAAGCGAGCGACTGTCCAAGCGAGTCGATCACCTCTGTATTGCATATAAAATGACACTTTTCAACATCTCGATATCTCAGCAATTTATTATAGATATTAAAATCTCTAAGAATTCTACGTAAAATATATTAAGCAATCATTGCCCAGTAGCTATAATAATAAAGACTGGAGAAGAAGCATGTCTCAAAAAAAGCCAGACCGCTTCAAGTGCCATGTAGTCAGGGACTGTTGATAATATAAACTCAGTAAGTTCTATATGTTGACGTTTAGGTCTGTTAATAATTAAGTTTCCATTTTATTTTGATTTCATTTCTTCAGGGCGATCAACAAAGAGTTTTAATCCAGTTTTAACTGATTAAATCCCTGCTAGACATGCAAATATAGAAGCTGGGCAGATAGCAGACATTAGATATCTACAAAGGTACGATATATCTATTTAATATTTAATATACAATAAGAAAGAATTGATGATTCCCGTGTGCTTGACTATTTCCAGCAATTGACCACCTTTCCGGCTCATGAAGCTATTTCCCTGGATGTAAGAGGGCATTATGGCATTATTGCTATATCTCAAACACTAATATTCCTATAGAACAGAATATTTATCAGGATCCATTTATTAACGTAATTCCCAAGCGAGCCGATTACCCGACGCGATTTTCCACCCGTAAATGAACTATGAAGCCGATTTTCAACCCCAAAGATGTATTTTTATATAAATAATTAGTTCTTATTGCGATTAGGACAGTGTTTATGTCCTAAAACATTGCAATCCCTACATCGTGGCGGTGCTCGTACAGAGCGGTACTCTATCATAGGTGCCGAATCCATAAATGTAGTAGGCACGGCTTCTTCCACCTGGCTCCTTCCCTGTGTGAGATCCTGGTCCTACTGAATTGAAAGGGTCTTCAGTAGCTATCTGCCTCCTGGATCGCTTGCGCTTGTGAAGCTGCTTTTCATGTGCAGCCCGCTATTCATGAATTTCTTGAATTTAAAGCCATTTCATGGCCTTTGTTTGATCTTGTCCACCCGCATCTCTAGAACAGACGGGGGCTTTGTGAATGCCCTTTAAGCAGAGTTATAACTGTAGCTGCCTGCTTTGCTAGCCGCCGCAAGTTATAAGGTTTTTTTTGGTGCTGAATTGGCGAACTGACTGCCTGGTGGTGTAGGGGTCTCAAGTTGAATAGTAAAACGTCCAAGCACCTCGTCTGGATTGAATGGGACCAAGCCAGTAGCTCTAAATCCACTTTTTATATTATCCGAAGTAAATGCTTGCTTCCGAGCTTCCGGATATGCCTCTCAAGGAAGTCAAGTTTATCCATATGGTTGAAGCCCTCCCGCATCCGATTTTGAACCAAGCATCCATATGTTTGCTTTAAGGGTGAGAAGCATCTCACATCAAGAGGCTGGCAATAATTTGATGAATGGGGTGGCATACAGATGGGAATTATATCCTATTCACTGCATATTTTATCGAATTCAGGAATTAGATGGCTACCATGGCCATCTAGAACTAAAAGGCGGTATTTTCCAGTTATATGGCTAGTAGTTTGAGGAATGAAGACCTTTGAAGCCAGCGGAGTCCAATTGGTCTGATGTCCATCCATTAGGACTAACTTCAATCGTCCAGTTGTGTGGTAGCTTTGAGTCTTGATACCTGCTCCCAATATGAACTGATCCTTTAAAGATGATGCATGGCGGCAAGACGCATCCCATAGTTGACACATCCAATAGATGTAGCCCATTCCCGGTTCCCAGGCTGTATAACCTGACGCCGGCCATACATATCAGTCTAGTCACTACTTTTTTAGTAGCAATTAGGCCCATTGCATAGCCAGTCTCATCAAAACCGTAGACATCTTCATATGTAATTTCATGCTGCATTATTGTGATTCGTGCAAGGTCAAACCACTCTTTAATGATACTTGGGTCCTTACTTACATTTTGCACGCTGGTAATTGTATCGTCGAGAATAGCTGGTCTTAACCTCATTGTGGCGTTTAATGAGGTTGGATACCCAGTTTTTGCCAACGGGTTGGTGTAGTTGGTAGATCCGGGCCCGCCCTGCAAGGAGGATATTGGCCATATCCTGAACATGAGATGGTCGGGGGGCTGCTCCACGTCGGTCCATAGAGAGAATCCAATGTAGAAGTGATTCCTCCTCATTTTCAGTCAGTTTATGGATCGTTGGCGCGTCTCTCAGATCGATTCTGTCAACCTCCTAAGGCACTTTTGGAGAGTGGTGAAGGGAACTTGGAAACCATCTGCAGCTTTCCGTATAGATTCAACTTGTGACTTTTCTAAAGCGGAAATAGCTAACAAGATCCTTCCTTCCTGCTCGACTAAATTTCTGGATTTTTATGCAATTTTGGAGGCATGATGGGTGGTTAAACTGCTTCAGTTTTCCGAACACGAGAGAGACGCGTCCGGTGATCGCTCGCTTGGAAATCAGGTTAAGTAAATTCTACTTAATAACTACTAATATATGCAATACTGAAGCGATCAGCTCGCTTGGGAATTATGTTACGAGGATCTGATTGATTAGCTAACTGAGTAATCAATTGTCTAGGAGGGGCTGGGCGGTAGAAAAAGCTTATCAAATTTTCGTGTTAAGAACAGTTGTTGTCGGGAGTGAATCAAGTGAGAATGCTGCTGCTATAGTAATTGGTAATTTCAATATAATCGCATGACCAACATGATTTCTTAATCTTTGAGATTACAGAATTCGGGAGTGTCCCTAGTAAAAGCGGGAGTGTCCTTATCAATTCCCATCTTTGTATATCAGTATGATAATAATGTTAAAAACACTCTTATTTAGCTGACGGTGTTAATTGTTTTTCCTTATTTAAGAGCTTTATGAATTGCACATGCAGGCTACAATTTCTCATTAAGGTGGGAATTGATTAAAAAACAATGAATGTAATATTTCATGACTTTCAAACGGCAGAATTCATTCAGTCTAGGTAGCTAAAAATGAATGAGCCGACTATGCACCTTAATAAAACTTTATTATTAGCGCTCCCTTGAAAGTTATTAAATCCAGGCCGCACGTAAAGTAAATATTATGTACTTTTTCCCTATGTTAACTTTCTATCCAAATTTTATGTGATATTAATTAGACAATCTCTGAGTTCTGGAGCCTCAATTATATATGGAGAAATTGATATTATATGGAGATTTGGAAAAGTTTGTCTATATATATTACTATATAGTTTTAACTAGATGGTAAAGCACTTTGCCTTTTTGTGTGTTCACATCACATCAATAATATATAGGAAAGAATGGGAATATATAAGGTATATATATTAGTTTATGAGACTATGATACAGCTATGATGTAAGTTGAAATACGGAGGTGTTAAAAAAGTGCCGTTTTATATGTAAAATAAAGGTGATCGGCTCGCTTGGAAATTACATTACAGTAGATATCTGGTACGAGTGATGATTAATAAAGATGCTCTTTCTTTTGCTACTAGTCAGTTCCACATATATATGATCATTATCATGATGTATTACTATTTACGTGAGCATATTCTTTTTTTTAACAGACATGTCTGAAGCATGGAATAACTACTGCTCATTTTACATCTTTATAAGTGCATTCTTACCTATAATGATTGCTTTTAAATTAGATGCAGTTGGTCAATCAGACTCTTTAGGAACCCTGCACTGTTATATTTAAGAAGTTATTTATCCTCTTTTTCTCCTTAATCAACTATCAGGCTACTGGCTTAAACGTTGGAAGGCTTCTAAAAAAAATTTCAGTCAAAACCTATAACTTCCATTATTTTATATTTTTCACATATGAATATATTTTATAATTTTAATTACGCTGGAAGTCATTTTACTAGAATTTACAAATTATATTAACAGGCTTCTTTGAAAACTACTGGAACCTGTCTTATTGGCAGATACTAAAAGAAAGAAATCTACGAATCAAATAATCTGTCAATTTCTCCTTTAGCCCTTACAAAGGACCTTACTATTGTTCGTGATTTATACAAGCATCAAGACTAAATCTGCTGCCACTGTACAGCCCAGTGAAATATATGTTAAAGTTTAATGCTCTCTGATTATCTAGCGTAATGCACGGGCGAACCGCGGATTTTAGCCGCAACCACCAAGCATTCAAATCAACCAACTTCAACACCCCATATTTTCATCATTTCCATATAAAGTCTCTAAAGAATAATAGGTATTGCAACATGGAATGAGAAAAAATTTAAGTCAGTTTTGGAAGCTGCTAAGGTATTTGAAGTACCTGAACCGCCCTTCGTGAGCGGCTTGCTGGGATCAAACGATTAGAAAGACGCGCCAATGGCTACATAAATTGACAGAAATTGAAGAGAAATCTTAAATAACCGCTAAATGCAGATAAACAGGCTTTGCCATTAAACCGTAATTCCTGCGTAGAATGGTTTAACTTTATGAGCCATTACATGATTCTACTGCAAACCTTGGGAGTCAACTGGACATCTACCTTCGTCAAGCATCATTCTGACCGTGTACGCGGTATAACCGGCGTATAACATATCAATGAGCAAAGCAGGAAAATACAACGTTTATAAAAGCGGCCGGATACTCATATACATAGCTATTCAAGAGTATGGCATCCACGAAGATAAATATAGAACTTCGGTGAGACTGGCCTTTGCAATGGGGTCTCTACACAGCCTCAAAGGTTATTAAAGCAGCTGAGCGCAGTGAGAGGTCTCGTACAAGCTATCCAAGGGAATCATCCTCAATGTGTTACAATCACTGAGTGTATTGGCTCCAGCGGTTGTCATACTGCCGTTAATTATCTTGAGTGGGAAGCAACAGGCTACTTGGTATCAACGATCAAATCCCCACAAAAAAATGACAAATAGCAACAAGTCCCCACTGATGCAATAGGCCTTCACTGGCTTAAAGAAGTATTTCAATCATTATCTAAACCCTATTCAGTTGGTGCAAAGCGGTTGCTTATTCTTGACGGTCATGGTAGTCATTTGACTGCAGAATTTAATTCCTTTTGCAAACAGCATGGGGTTATCTGTTTTTGCTATACGTTTCATCTTCAACCGTCGGATATTGGTATCTTTGGGCCGCTCAAATGCGCATATGGGAAAATTGTTTGAAGATATGATGATTGATAGAAACAGACCACATTGGAATTTTCTATAGCATACATACAGAAAGCAGTAAGACATTATTTGTTTCATTTCTTTAATTAAAATAAAAGTCAACCCATAAACCATTATTCCATTAATAGTGTTAAAATTCACTCAGTGTGAGCTATAGGTATTATTTTTTTTAAGAATACTTCCACTTTGTATAGTCCATATCAGCATTCTAAGTATCAAAATATAATATATCGCATGTGTTATTTTAAAGTTATTCAAGGAAAAAGAAACTTATACTCACTGTACGTAATGAATTATTATGATTAGTCAATTTAAGGGTTGGCCGTGATAATTATTACGATAAAACAATTATTATATTATACGAGACATTCTGTGCAACCAAGATACTAGGTAATCGAGGGCTCTTAAAGATATTCTTACAACTTGACCTGCATGTTTTCAGAAATGATTTGCCTAATATTTGCTACTCATCCAATATTGAATCAAGAAAAAAATTCAATAAATCTGATAGTAGTAAATGAGGAGAATGGGTAGTTAACTGAGGAGATACTTGTTTTTAAGACAAGTTACATAATCAGGTGTTATTAGGTTGGATATAATTATGATTTTGGCCAATAACTAATGAGCAAATTTCTAAGACGTCTTGAAGATAAAATGAAATATTATAATGCTTAATAAAATGAATAAACCGGGTCTACTACTACAGCTTTAGCACTGGTTGCATATTTAGCTAAGGGCACTGATGTGAGAATTGAATACATAGATAATGACTATTTACGCAATAGTCTGAGAGAATAGCCTTCATGAAGGAATGCCATGGTTATGTATGATGATTTTATAATTTGAAAGACATACAGTTTATCATGGCATCATAACAGATTGGGATCTCCCACTAGATGGTGCTCTTTCGTCACCCTTTCCTATCTCAGTTTATCTTCCAATAAAGCCATCTATTGAATTGGGCTGTCCGGCTAACTATCTACTCCATAGAAATCTAAAGTGATCTTATGGCGTTAAAAGGTACAGAGGTGCTCAACTTTGCTATAGACTGAAAAACTGCTACTGCCGCGCAATAAGAAGCCCGGGGTTTTCAAGAGAAAAAGTTAAATTGTCTATATGACGAAATTAAAGACACGACTGACTAGACAATGAAAAATAACGAGTCTAAATAACATAATGTCATTCTGTAAGATTCATAGAATATTGTTATATTTCGAATAAAGCTTTACAAGAAGTTACTAAGTTTAGAAAAACTGCACACAATATGATACTTTAATTTAGACCAGCTTTTAGCAGCCCTTATATAGATTTTATTGATTTTTTCTCTTATTTTAAGCAGCTTAGATCTCTATATTAAATGCGCACTTATTTGCATTCCGAATAATATTAATGGGGACTGTTTTAACTATGCATAAATATGAGTTTCTTAAATTAGATTAATTGTCTTTATAAAGCTTTCAGCTGATATCTGCTTTCTGGATTGTATATTTGTCTTTTATTTCATATCATATATTAATAGGCTTTATAAAGGCCTGTTTGTTAGGATATAGCACTTTTAATGTTGATGGAAGATTAACGCCATCCTGGCTTTGTCTTATTACTTATTATTAATATTGACTGGCTATTCATCTTATCAATGATAGTGCACATCGAGAGATATTATATATTAATTTAAGGCGAGCTCGGGATGTACTTTTATCAGGAAAAAAAGAGATTAATCTGACTAGAGGAACAGGGTCATTCAAAAGATATCACAAAAATGACATTAGGCCATCTGCTAGGCCTTATTGCCAATTGATACTGCCACTCCGCACCACTTACCTTATTATTATGACATTACTCGATTGGGCAGCTCCATGAGTATCCACCCAATAATAAAATAAATAATCTTAATTATTCAATAATGGCTAATAAATATAGTCCAGAGGTTAATCTAATCAAAAGTCCTTAATACAACTTTGCCCACCAATCACTTACTATCCATAGTTGGCAGGCTAGACTGGAATGCAAATATCACTGTGATGTAGTAAAGCACCCTCTACATCCTGATTCTCATTTATAAAGTGCATTTATACATATACATGATAATGGGATTTTGTATACAAGTTTCGGTGGTTAGAGCCACGGCACTGAAAAAGACGCGAGATGTGCTTTGCATATGTTTTGCATATGTTTTTGCATTATATCTACATCCAAGTGTAGCCTGCCAACTATGAATAGTAAGTGGTTGGTGGGCAAAGTTGTGAGTAGATGATAAGTATAAAATCCTGCACTACAGTTTAGCAGAAATTATATACTGGGGCGTTTAACAAAGCTAGAGCTACTTCGTACAGCCACTATGTGGTTGGTCATGGACATTACTATTACTACATTTTGCAGCTTCGAGTCGGCTAGTGACTCCTATAACAATTCCTTTACCAGATCATAGTGATAGTCATCATCATCAATATATCATACTCTAGTCGACCATGCTTTTCGTATTTGTTTCTGTTCCAATGAGCCTCTTTTTCTCAGCGATTTCGTCAATCAATGGCTTGTTTCGTAACGCCTGTTTTGCTGCCTCATCCCCAGCTATTGCTTTGTTACGGCCTTGACCGGAACCTAGATGCTTCCTATCCCAACCCCAGCCAGTAAAATACACCCCAATATAAAAGGTTTGCATTCCACCTTTTGACGTGACCGATGGAAGTTCATCAATATAGTCGAGTTTGATTCCTTTAGCCATGACCTTCTTTGAAAGAGCTTCTTTCGCTTGAAGGGTCGATTTCTGAGTTCCAAGTCCTGTAAGCTTTGGTAGCCATAACCGCGTCAACCATGATTCGGCTAGGTTAAAACCCTCAGCCGGGTTAGATAGTATAACAGCAGCCACATAAGCCTCGAAAATATCGCCTTTAGTCTTGGTCCACCGCTTCGGCTGATCTAGATAGCCGTGGGGCACTGAGGCTCTGCGATCAAGTCCGTATTTTGTTGCATATTCAGAAAGAGTCTCATTCTTCACCAAGAGCTCCCTGATCTGTGAAATGCGACCAGACGGAATATCCTGAAACCTGTCCCATACCAACTTCGTAGCAATCAATTCAATGTATGCATCCCCGAGAATTTCAAGTCGATCGTAGGTCGTCTTATTGTTGTTGCTCAAGCCAGGATGAGTGAAGACGGCCTTTTGAAGACCCTCATCTAGAATGGGCGGCAAGACCGGTAAGCCGTTTTCGCCTTCCAAGACGTCAGATGCATCAAGTAAATTTTCCCGGTGCATATAGTCAATATGTTTAACTGTATGGGCAGACGTGTTTGGTGAAGCTTTTGCTATTTTGAGTGCCTTCGCCAATTCAGCAGCAGCTTTCACCACTCCCGAACTGGCTGCAGATGGATGATCCTGGGGACTGTCTATGATTTCCCCGAGTAGCTCTTCCAATGTGTTGAGGGGGGATCGTCCATCATTGTTTCCATATGGGAAATGCTCCAATAAAACATCTGACTCAATCTTTTGATGAGAGCTCTTTGACAGAAAATAGGTCAGTGATTGCGCAGGAAAAGTAGGGCAGTGTAATATTCATAATTGCTTCATCTTTCTTTTTACCTTAGTTCTTTTTTCTTGGCTGCTTGTAGGCAGCGAGAAAATTGATTTTCTTTTCAAATCCATGGCGCAGACTGTGGACATAGTAATAAATTGATATCCATGCCGTTTTACGGTATCGATCACGTGATTATTTTCAAGTCCACTCCGTATTCTTTCCCATTTTCGCTCCATGGTCTTATACATTAGCATCCAATCATGCAAATACCGCGTCATCGGATATTAGATCTTGTTAAGGTACATGACGGCTCAGCATCCCAGTTTTCCAGTTTCTCCCAGCTCTTTTTTTTGTTGCATAAGTGCACTCTAACTATTATTAGGCACAATGTCGCATATTCTCCCAAAATTTTAATCCCGAGGGACTCCGCCTAGGAAACAAGATCCTGAGGCAGAGATTGCGAGGACCGGCACTTGCAGCATGGTATCCCAGGAAGACAGTCGCTTTTAGAGATCTACAGGATACGTATCGGCCACTTGGTTTAACCATGTTTGATGAAGCCGAGGATGACAGAGAAGAAGCCATTCAGATGTATGTCCTCTTCGTCCTAGCCTCAGTATATTCGATGCTCATTGTACTCCCCAGTGCGAAATCTCGAGGAAAAGGCAGGCCAAAGAAAAAGAGAACAGCAGCAGGTAAGTCTTATCGCTGCATGATACATGCACACTTCCCTCTCCCTCTTCTCCTTCCTTTCTCTGGCGCTAGCCATAGTACATACTAACCTGTGCATATAGAGTCCCGGACAGCAAAGAAGAAGAAGTAGCGTGCTTCTGATGTATAATTAACAACTGCGTCCATAGAGTCTGGTCCTCAAATTCAGCGTATTTTGGTATAACTGTAATGTAAAATGGATAGTATGGCACTAGTGTATCACGTGACAAGGCGGTAGCTTATCTCCACCCAAGGGACATTCAGTTTAAGCATTATTTCCACTGCACATCTTGTGCTAGAAAGGAAAAGAGCAATTACAATGAAACCAAGCAAAAATCAATTGAGGCGAGCTAGAAAGAAGGCTCAGAAACATAACGTAAGATAATCCGCAGTTATCTTTCCAAGTTGAGAAAGCTAACTTTTTGAAGAACACGCAAGAAAATCAAGATTCACTTGCTACTGAAGGTCAGCCGGAAGGAAGGTCTTCAGCAGTTAACATTCGGGATAGCAGTGCTCCGCACGAGTCAACATTCTCGCTCGATCTTGGTGATCCTTTGTGGCAAATTTATCAAGGCATCGCCCATAGGTTTGATGAGGCCGAAAGTGACACATCGCCTATCAAAGAAAAACCTGAGGTGTATTTCGATGATGACAATGAGATACCGGATGAAGATGATAGCGAACCAAAATTGTCGAAGAGGAAGCGCAAAGAAATGAATAAGCTCTCAGTGGCTGAGTTGAAGGCAATGGTTCGAAAACCAGAGATAGTCGAATGGACAGATACATCAGCTCCCGATCCTCGCCTCCTCGTTCACATCAAAGCTCATCGGAATGTTGTTCCCGTGCCTTCTCACTGGTCCTTGAAACGGGAATATCTTTCATCAAAAAGGGGAGTTGAGAAGCCGCCATTTTCGCTGCCTAGGTTCATTCAGGAGACAGGGATCTCAGAGATGCGCGATGCTGCTTTAGAAAAACAAGAACAATCGACTCTGAAGCAAAAAACGAGAGAAAGAGTGCAACCCAAGATTGGAAGATTGGATATCGATTATCAAAAGTTATATGAAGCTTTTTTCCGATTTCAGACAAAGCCCGAACTCACTCGCTATGGTGAAGTCTACTATGAAGGCAAAGAATATGAAACAAACCTTAGACATCTGCGCCCAGGTGAACTGAGTCAGGAATTGAAAGAAGCACTCAACATGCCACCGGGTGCCCCGCCTCCCTGGTTAATAAACCAGCAGCGATATGGACCGCCACCATCATATCCTGCCCTCAAGATTCCAGGACTCAATGCTCCACCGCCTCCTGGCGCCATGTGGGGATACCACCCTGGAGGATATGGAAAACCCCCCGTCGATGAGCATAACAGGCCGCTTTATGGTGGTGACATATTCGGTGTTCTTCAGCCCCAGCAAAACATGCAGCAAGGTGAACCCGTTGAAAGAGATTTGTGGGGCGAACTACAGGCGCCAGAAGAATCAGACGAGGCGAGCGAAGATGAAGAACAGGAGGACGAGGAGGATGAAGAAGAAGGTGAAGAGGAACCTGCAGAGCAGCTCATGGATACCGGATTGCAAACACCTAGTGGGCTTGAAACACCGGGTGGTGTGGCCTCAGCAATCCCATCTGAGTATGCAGGGACCGAGAATGCAGCTGGTGAGTTCGATGTGCGCAAACATCACCGCGGAACGCGAACAGAAGAGTCTACGCAACCGAGAAGCGCCTTCCAGGTTATCCCAGAAAGACAAACTCGCGTACAGGGATTCTTTGGGGGAGACAAAGTATATAATTTGAACGTTGCTTCGGATGATCTTCCTGTGCTTGGAGCTGAGGAACATAACCGGAAGCGTAAAAAACCTGGTGATGTCGATGTGTCTGTGGATCCAGATTCACTGCAGGCCAGTGATGGAATAAGCAAAGAAAACCTGCAGAGTTTATACGACTCCCAGAGACAGCAAGGGCATCACCCTAATTGGGAATTCCAAGAGGATCTCAGTGACTTGATTGCGCAGGAGAGTCGAAAAAAGATTAGGAAAGCGGAGGAGAGACGAGCCAGGCACTGAGAATTAGGTATTCGTGCCTCGCTGGTTTCATTTCTCTTCCCTATTTCTTCTGTTTTTCCCTTCTATATTTTTTCGGCGTTTAGTACGGAATCAATGGTATAGGAAACAAGTTGTATACGCAAAATGTAGTAGAAAATAAATAATACGCCCGATTTGGTTCTGTCAAGGCGGTCTGAAATTTTCAAGGCTGAATAATATCTAGTCAGATAATCAATTGACTCCTTTCAATATCCGAAGCGAAAGCCATCAGCCCAAAAATGGATTGGGATCGCAATAGGAGGTACGTTTGTTCGTCCAACATAACAACTCTGGTTGCGATGAGTGACACATATAGATTTGATGATCGTCGCGGGGGAGAAAGCTATCGTCCCATGAGCTCGATTAGAGCACGCCGTTCTCCTCCACGAAACTACATCCGGCACGCCAGATCACCATCACGGACGCGTTCTCCTCGCCTTGTTGCTGATACCTGGGTACCATCGGCTAGTCGAACTTATGACCGCTTCCGAAGCCGATCCCCAGCTTTGCGGCGTCGTTCTCGGAGTCCTTCATTCTACAGTAGAGATGGCGGCCAGGCGTCCTATCGGAGGACGCGTTCCCCTCCTAGAAGATCATCACCTCGACGAGATGAAAGGCCAAGGTCTCCCCGGCAGGTATTCTGGCGCTCAAGGTCTCCATTCAACGATGGTCGATCTCGCGATACTTCATGGGATCGGGCTACTCCACTACGGCCGCGGGAGGTGTCGCCGCCCAGTCAAGACTTCAGATTCCCCAAAAGAGAACGTTTTACCAGTGAAAAATATTCGAGAGCCGAATCACCTCCAAAGCGCGGCGCTTTACGAGATTACAGCTCACGCGTCTCAATGAACTTTCGCACTCGAAGTCCTTTTCAAGGATACCGTGAAGGTCAACAAGAAGCAACACCAAAACGTCGGTCAACATCTCCTTCGAGAGAGGGCACGTTTACTCGCTATACTGCGCCAACCTCGGGTGTAAATTCCAGGCGTCCCTCGTCGCCTACTGATAAATCCAACTTAGCCTCGTTCGACCCAGAGACCCGCTCACCTATCATACGATGTTCCTCACATGAACGATTCTCTAGGCATTCCGGTCATTCTTCTCCTATCCATGAGCGTACATTCTCAACAAGATATAGGTCATCAGGTCAAAACGAGGTACACCATAAATTATTGGTCGAAGAGCGGTCTAATTCACCGTTAGGTAAAGGACAAGAAGAAAATCGTGATATGACGCGGCTTGCGACCAACCAGCACATGGATTCTGATTTTACGAATCACACACATGCAGCTGGCACAATTCCAACCCAACCCAAGGCCTACAGTACATCCATAAGTCAAGCACCGCCATCAGGGCCTTCCTTTGGGTCCAAGTCACTGTTATCACAAAGTCGAGGTCCTAATATTTCTTTGCTTACCGCGCCAACTCGTCCTCGTGGGGGTTCAAACGTTAGAGATACCATCTGGCCAGGAGCTCCACCCCGTCGTGGAACTATGGCGGCTGTTGCACAGGGTCAGGGTCCTCCTTCAGGCCCACGTGGTAACAACTTCGCATCCACGGGACCGGTTGCGGAGCATACGTTCCATCGACAAAACAGTGCCACAAATATTGGCTATGCTCGCAATCAAAAATTAACGAGTCATCTTGCAGGCATGTGTTCAATCATGCCTGGGGGTAAACTATTCTCAACATGCTTTGATTCTGCAATTGAAAGACGCCTCTTGCACCTAAACGCTGATAAGGCAAGACTGTTCGACCAAGTCGCGCAAAGGCAAGCATCCAAGAGGGCCGGTATGAAAGATTGGGATAGATTAGACAGAGAAAGTTCCATTAGCACACTGAAAAGTGAACTTGCTGAGGGGCATCTGCAACGTATTACTGGTGGTGAAAGTGTACAGATTGGAACACTATTTTGAACATGTTCCCTTGTGGGCCACTCATAACTAAGATCGGTGTATTCCACATAATTAGCCTTAATGCCTAATGTGATTAGATTTCATAGTACATTATTGTGCTGTAAGAAGCTCTCATTTAATAGTTCTTTGTCGCTTCTTTTCTCTTATCATTTGACCATTCATATTTTTTTTATGTGTTTGGGGGAAGAAAGTAGACACCGAAATATGCGGCTTTGCCTGTAAACTATGCAGATGCAGCCACGCGTGATGTGGGGCGTACCTTGTCGCGTAGTTTGAGGCTTCGTGTCATCAATCACTCGTAACAGACATCGATTCTGCCTCACGCTGGTCAGCCAATTCCGCGACATCAATAGTAGTCAGTGGCTGCTAGCCTTTTGTTGGTTCCTGGACATTCTTATTAAGATCCCTTGAAAAGCTATTTCTTTGCTCCGCGACTGTTCTTCGTTCATCCCGCCCTCCTACACACCCGTTCAAGTCACAATGAATATCTTCAGGCTATTAGGTGTGTTATGTTCTTTGTAACTATTCTCAACATATTCCAAAGTGATAGACTAATGGGATTCAAATGGATCAGCCGATTTTTCCCATCTCTCTTCAATCTTCATCCTTTTACAGAAGATGAAGACTTCAAGTGTATGTATGGTTGGGCTACTATAGTTCACATGGTGCTGACCAAGACATAGAGCTGTTCTGGGTTGTCATTCAAATCACAGGCCCTATATTTGATTGTGTTTATCACTCGCTACCTTGGTAAGCTGGAATCCAGAGACCTGTCTTCCGAAGTGACCTAACGAGACGATGCAATGGCTAGACCTGTTTTGGAACTTTACGCAATCGCTCTACAATACCACCTTTAAGATCCTGTTCATAGCTTCTTCGGCGTACATCATCTACCTCATGCTTAACGACTACAAACCAACCCACGATCCCAATCTTGATACATTCAAAGTTCATTATCTTCTCGGATTCAGCGCCTTGTTTGCCCTGCTTTTCTCACACGACTACAGGATCTCTGAGGTCAGTATTCCGAACTTCTAATGATATAATACATATTGACATCTCATAAGATACTCTGGACCTTTTCGATCTGGCTTGAATCTGTCGCCATTCTGCCGCAGCTTTTCATGTTGCAGCGAACTGGAGAAGCAGACACCATAACTACTCATTATCTCTTTGCTTTGGGCATGTATCGTGCTCTCTATATCCCTAATTGGCTATATCGTTATTTTGCAGAGGGACACTTTGAACCCAATCCAGTTGTGGCAGGTATAATACAGACACTTCTTTATTCGGACTTCTTCTATATCTACTATACCAAGTAAGTCATTCGGGTCCACATTTTACGATCATCGCTGAACAGATATAGAGTCATGAAAGGAAAGAAATTCTCGCTTCCTGTTTAGAACAAAGGTACTATTGTGCTGGTGGGACTTGTGTGAAGATTTGAGGCGTTTAGTGGCGTGGATTGTCGAATCGATCTGTCAACATGCATTTCGAATGTCGTAATTTGCTCCATTTGGAATTCAATTAGCTTGTTCAAACTCGTCTCATGGCGTAGCACCTTCGGGGAAGGAAAGAAAATCATGTTTTTCTTGTGCATCTGGAAGCAGGAACTGAACTTGACGAGCTTCAGCTATGTTGCTTGGTAACCTTAGCTTACTTTAATGTCATGAAATCGTTGGAATATGGAAGCGTAAGGGAAGCAGATCACCGGTTGAACAACCGAAAATTATAGCAAAACAAATAGCTGCATGCTGCAAACACAATCCGTTTTTGCATCAATTTGCTGAGTACGAAGCTCTCAAGACTTTAGAATTCCGGATACATATCCGACACCGTAATTCAACTGGGATGGTGACATGGGCATTTCACCTCCAAATGGGTCTAATGTTGCAGAAATCGAATGTGGGAAATGGCTTAACGTCTCCATAGGGCCCGGATTTATGCCTTGCCGTCCATCGGTCTGTTGACCGTCCATCCAATCATTATGGCTATCAAACTGACCCAAATACTCTGCTGATGATACTTGTGACGGCGTTTGAGAATTGAGTGCGGATTCACGTCTTGGAGTTGGTGGAGAAGAGGATTTCTTTGGTTTTGAGGAACGATGACCTGAACGTTTTTGAGAGCCAGAGGTCCTAGGACGTAGCCCTCTACGGCGAACTTGACAAGTTGGACAGATCTTCACGAAACGTGAAATGAGCTCTTTCGGTACCCTTTAGCATGGTTAGCATATGGAAGTTGGTCATATACAACCCGGGGCTAGGGACATTGCCTACCATGAATAGTTTGTTCGAACCTTTGCTGATGTCTTGTCTCTGCCGCCATGTTTGCATTGCAGGTGTGCTTTTGTAAGTATCTTGTAGAGCTTTTCACGAACAGCCACTGGCCTCCCTTCATGGCAAATCATCTTCATGCACTTTGAATGTCTTATTAGTATGAAAAGTATGTTGTTGTTCGAGAGCCAGAAATTAAAGGGGGAGGGAAGGTCAGGATTTAAAATATACTGACATTGGAGGATCCAACTCCAGTTGTTCTTAGTTCGAACATCTTTTTGGCCCAGAACCTAGTCAGTTTTCATTTAGCAAGTAACCAAAGAGTTATCTGTCTCATACTCATAGGCTTAAGATAAGTATGATTATAGCCTGTGAATTCCATACCGGAACTGTGCAGTTTCTACTGCAGTATTTTTGGGATCAGACAATATCATTTTTATGTGCCCTGCCCTTTGGGCATGTATAAGGGCCTTATCCCGTTTTTTGGCGGAAAGGTCATGAATGTAACTGAACATTTTTTTAATAAGCATAATTAATTATTGTATGAGTTAAAAAGTACTTACCCATTTATCAAACGATCAAATTCTTCTGCATTTGGAAACCCTTCCGGCGCGGGAAAAATTGCTTCTGACAGCATCGTCCTTTCATTTTTAGATTCTTGGTTTTCAATTTCTGTCTCGTTATGTGCTTCTCGTAGAGGCAGATACGCTGCTGACTGAAGGTAATGGGACTGATTGATACACTGCGAGGATTGATGTTGTAGCCCTGCTTGATCCGGAGTCGCTGAAAATGAAGGCCCGGGTGGATAGTGTGAAGCTAGTTGCTGGATGCTGGGAGATATCGACTGTTGAGCATAAACCGGGCCAAACTGGGCCGTGTAGGAATGAACGACAGGCTGCGACAAATGGTATGAGCCGCCTGGACCAAATGGATGACTCTCAGAATGGTTATAGGGAAGAGGGAGGGCAATTTGCTGATCAATGAGATAGCTTTCATGCCCATCATTATCATGTCTTCCAAAGCTGCTCATTGTGTATTCTGCGTTCTGCATACTTGAAAGATGTCTGCTACCAGCGCATCAAGCTTGTGAGTAGAGAGAATATCAAAGATATTTAGAGAAACGAGAAGGGCCTGGGCGCTTCATATAGCTGGCTTGCACGTTGTGAGGCCTCTATATGACAGGCACAAATTGCGCCCAGGGCCATAGTATGCCTGCGATGAGACCATGCTGGTTTACCTAGTAATGTAGCCAGCACATGCATGGTTGAGGACAATGTCCGGGCATCCCTGACCCAGGAGCAGCGAATGGATTTTCTGTGTCTCTATACCCTGGGAGGCGCAAGCGCCAGAAAGATGTAGATGAAGGAGTGGTAAGCGAAGAACAGGCTGCACCAAGGCGTAGCAAGCGGCCAGACAGCTACAGTTGGTCCTAGCAAGGATTAGCTTTTGAACAAACAAACAAAAAGGGATAACGCGGAATAAACTAGAAAGGACCAGGGATCGTAACCAATCATCCCATGTCATTATCATATGTACATGCGGTGGTCAAAGCAGTGAGCGCAATAGGGCTTCCTCGGATCGTTCATACCGGAACCCCCAGAAGGGGCAAGAGCGCTTATACTGTAATACAGTTTCTGGACATTTTCCAGCTGACCTCTAATCCAGACAAGCATTTGCGCATCAAGAAAAATCCGAGGTAACGTCATGATCAAATTTGTTTCCTGTCTCAAATACCTGTAGTCCCATCTCTTCTGATTCCTCTTACTTGCCACCTCCCTCTCGGTGCCCGCAGACCTGTCTTGTTCATCGACTACTTCTTGAACCCAATTGCCGCTCTCGGCTATTCTCAAAGTGTCAAATCATGTGCCCTGCAGGTGGCATTCCTAGATCCTAAATCCCAATTGCTTGTGCCTCCTGCGACTTCTGAGGGCGGGTAATCAGCAGTATGGAGAGCTGCATGCATGCGTGTCGTGTCCTGCTACATTGAGAAATGTATTGGTGATATGCTGCCATATGAGTCAGAGCATTTCTAGCATTAATCCAAGATTCACTGAGAGTGTGTCGCACGCTGTTTGGGAGGGTGACATGACAAGGAAAGCCATAGCTGGTTGCTAGGTTTCTCGTGTTGCTGTACCTTACTTTGTATGGTGAATTACAATTCTGTCTGGACTCGAGATCATTGTGAGTAACTGCAGTTGTAATACAGTTGCATGCAAAGTACCCATTGCGGCGTTCTTTTTCTCGGCTCATGCTGTACACAGACTTGACATTGCATTTTGAGCTTCCGCCCTCGATAGTAACAAAGGATTTTTAGTTTTTTCTTTTTTTTGGGGGGTTTTTCTTACCCTTCCCTTCCTTCGGGGAGGAGTGGTCAAACCTCGGTCCTAGTATGTGTTGCAGCCAAAAATCTGACACCTCGAGAGGAATTACTTACTGTACAACCTTGTATACTTCGTTTTACTTAAATATTCTCCCCTTGTTTTGTACTCTATCCATTTTTCTTCCTTTTGCTTGCCTTGGAGGATTCTATTTCTAGAGCCTGAACGATGCTTCTAGAGTCACCGACTCACCGTTATGTGGAGAGAGAGCTTTAGTAGAGGAATAGCAGCGAAAGATGGCAATCCGGAGTCACTGGATTGTATGTGTATGGCTCATTCACACTTGCAGGATGCTTGTACATTTGATTGTTCCACACCAGAAGAACAGCTCTCTCTTTTTTTTTTTTCTTTTTTGAACTTGGCATTACAGGAAAGGAAGCTGTTATCTCCAAGAACTCTTTGGCGATTCCTTACTGTGTTTGTGCTACTAGCCTAACAAATAATCCATCCTGGATACACAAACAAAGATAAAAAATAATATATTTCAAATATACTAATATATTTAAGGTTTTGACTCGGTTGACTTGAATTAACGATATCCGCCTTGATTTTGAATGATGGTAAAATCATATTGTCCCAAGCTGCTGCACTTCGTTCTATAGCAGAGCCCTTTTGCCCCCCTTTATCCCATTCTCCTGGAAAGAGGGAGGAAAAGAGGGGGAGGACCGGTGATGGAGGGCGGGAAAGTCCATGTTGCATAGTTTCCATTGAGTGATGTGTCTGTATCATTTCCATGTATGCACCAACCACAGGGGTTTTTCTCCGCCTGATGACAGCACAGTGTACATAAAACAGGAGCCAATCATAATACGCATCATGCATTCCATAAATATAAATTGGCGAATTGGCAGAATTCTGTGTGTAGACCTCAAACTTAGGGCCCATGATAAAACTAACCCTAAGTACTTTTAATCAAAGATAGATCACCCAATGATATGCGTATGTTTATAATATAAACAAGGTTTTAAAAAGTTACACAGGTATCTTCAGAAGTTTCCTCCATGAAGAGCAAGAGTATCATATAAAAAAAAAATGTACAGCAGTAGACCAGTTCAAATAAGGGAATCCACTGGCTCATTAATATCAACAAGGTATATCTCATGAAATCATATGGGAGGGGTATCATCCAATTGCAAGCCTAGTAGTCTTCCCTTTTTCTTTTATGACCATGGGATCATCGTCGTCATCATTATAATCATAATCATCAATATCAACAGAAATACAGCATGTCACCGCCCATATTGTTAGGCAGTGCCGTTGTAGGGTGTTGGTTTGTGTATGGGCAAGTGGCGTGTCTTTCGCTCCAATCTCCTGCTGCTGCTGCTCTGGTGGGTATCTTTGTTCCCATTATGCTTATTTCTCCCATTCTCCTTTGTCATCTCTATGATTAGCGCCTGTATCGTCGAATTGACCTGCTTCAAATGGGCCATTAGATTTTACCAAATCACGGATAGCCCATCGCCATCCATCATCGAGTTTTCGGCGCTCGGAGCCCACCCACTTATCCACCTTGCGTCGCCATTTCTCTTCTTCGGCCCGTTGACGTTTGATAAATTCGGGACCGACATCAAATTCTTCCGTGATGGGCCATTCATCTGACGACTCCCCACCGCTTTGATCGTCTCCGTTTGCCACAGGACCAAGATCATTAGGCGCACCTAAAGTTCGTCCACCAGGATCGTTGCTCCATCCTTTATCATCAAGGTCATCAAGGCCAGCAAATACATCATCCTCATCTTGAATGGCCACCAGCCCGTTGGCTCCGGGCTGCAGCGATGCTAATTTAAGCCAGCACATGCGCTGTGGATCGAACACCATACCCCCTACAACTTGCACATTCTGCATTGCGCTTACGTTGGTGATAAGTGCCGGTGCTGGCTTGGGCGATATTGGGGAAATATTGTCAAAATCTTGGACCAAGTTCTCATTCCCTTCCCAGCGGAAAGTGACGGGGTTGTAACGCATCCCATTCACGGCTAAAAAGTTATGGAATCAGCTCGGCCAAGACAAGATAAGAACAACAATAGCGGAACCAACTTACATTTAGGCCCCTGGACGCCCATGCCCATCGGCTTAATTAAGTGGGGTTTATTCCCAGGCAAAACGGATCTTCTCTTATTCCTCGATGTCGCCAAGCTATTGGAAGAGAGGCGTGATATGCTTTGAGCTTTCCAATTCGCGCCTAGTGACGGGAGCGAGCTGGGTTGTCGATCCTTGGTATTTGCGGAGGCAATGCGTTGTTCTCTTGCATTTCTGGAGGCATTCGTATCCCGCGCAAAACGCGGAGTGGAGTTAGGGATCTTCAGTGCAGTAACGGGTGTGGGTGATTGTGGTGTCTCTCCCTGAAGTACCATGTTTTGACTCTGACCCAACCGGTTTCGGAGGAACCTTGGGGCGCCACGTCCGCTAGCATGTTTAATAAATCTGCTTTCGGTTGAGGACGACGTGGGTAGATCATCAAACAACTCCAGTTCCGATCCGTCGCCAAAGTTCCGCCGACGAGCTGGCTTAGTGACGGTACGCTTAGCGGCAATCGTTTCTGAGCTAGCACCGCTGGAACTATTGTTGCCCACAGCATCAGAGCGATTCAACCGTGCAAGTCGTGATACAGATCCCCGTGAATAAGGTACGTCACCCGGACTACGTGCATGACGGTGACTCTTGACCGTGATGTGATGCGATTGGTTTTCTGAAGCACCTGCCGGGATGAATGGCGCTTGAGTCCTGCAATTGGTATTCATGCGGTCGACTGGCGTTTTACACCATTGGCTCTTGGTATCCTGATGGGACACTTTGCCTTGGGAAGAAGATACCATGGCATTTTGATACATGCCGCGCATAGCCGGCATCGATCGTTTTGCCTTCAAGGATTGCTTTGCAGCAGGAGCACGCGCAGTCGACAATGAATCCTTCGAGACGCGCGTCCCAACCAGACGTCGACCAGCGGGCTGCGAGGCCGGAGATGTCGACATTGAACCAGTCGCAGGCAAATTGGAGAGAGAAGAGTGCGATGAATGGCCACCAAGCCGAGATCTTTGTGACCGCCGAAAATTAGAAAGAGGTGCTCCACTTTCCGATACGGTTTCAAGACAAGTTGACTGTGAGCGATCATGACCTGAGAGACGGGGTATCCGAGATTTTGGAGATGCCAAAGTATTCGTGAACTGGATCGTAGTCGCCGAACGACGTGCCGGGGTTTCTGGGAATTCCGCTTTGCATTTTACATTTGGGTTGAGTGACACGTTTGAGAAGATATCACCGCCTTCGATTTCGATACCGGAGAAGAAATCATCTGCCTCCGTTGAATCCTGTCCATCCTGTATGGATCCTGGATGTGGCTGGGCAGCTGTTGATGAATCCTGTAGCTTCCTTAGGGATGTTTCCAAGTTCAGAGGTTCATCAGGGATAACCAGGCCATCAAGGTTGCCATCTTCACTCTCGCCTGTCAAACAACTCGACAAACTTGGGCTGGCAATCGACACTGATGAGCTAGGATTGGATCGCCGGTCTCGCGCCGTGCCACTAAGTCGGACACCGATACTCCCTTCGGACCAGTCTAGATCAAGATGTTCTGGGAATTGGCCTGAACCGTTTGCAGTGATCTTTTGCGAATCGATCCTAATCGGAAGATCGTCAGGAGGCAACTCGAAATCATGATCGAGATTTTCCACTTCGTTTTCAGCTTCGTATGTATCGTTATCAACGGATGTTGCCCGTCGAGGTGTCCGTATTTTTGGGAGCTTAATAGTAGGCACATTCTTGAAATCAGCTACATCGTCATCATAGCGATGTCCCGCCAACCCCGCCAACGCATAATGCAGGCGGCCTGGTATATCATTATCCCATGACGGCGGAGCGGAACACTTCACAGGACTTGTTGCAGTGGAACTGGCTTGACGGAGAATTTCAGGAAAGTCCCTTTCTTTGGGATCCTTCAATTTCAACATACACTCGGAGTCTGGGAACTCGACGTCTTCCGACCAATCATCAGCAGAGTTCTTTCTTGGCTTCTTTCGTCCCAGGCGCTTGATTGTGCCCCCTATCAGAGCTGACTTGGACACATTCGCAGGCAATGGAATCCCGGCGCCCTGAGCAGATGCGATAGCGTCGTCGGTCGCATAATCATCATTTTCGAGTAATTGTACTTGCCAATCGTCATCGCCACCGGCATTGGAATCAATGTCGGATCTAGCAGAGCGACGAGATGAAATTGAATCCCGATGTCCCGATCGGCGAATAGAACAGCTCGTCACAGATGTAGCGCTAGAGGCCGCACGAAATTGTATGTCTTCATTCCATTGTAAATCACCGTCGTCGTCCCAACATTCAATTGTTTCTTCGTTATTATGCCGTAATTCAAGGGTCAACTGTTCCATGATCCAGGAACTGTTGAGCATGGGAAACCCACCCAAAGAGCACGCACAAAAAGGGGAAGCAAAGAATCAAAAGAAGAGAAGAAAAGAGGAGATGTCCGTCTATTGAAGCTGTCGGGTGGGTTGCGGAACTGGATGGAACGTCATCCCGAACGGGCACGTTGTCGCCTGCGAATGATGGGATTTTTCTACCAGGAGAGAGACATATGGCGGAATTTCAGCAGTCGGAACTCTTGTTCGAGATTTGCGGGGAGGGAGCGAGAGCAAGCGCGCGGGAATGAGAGTGAGAGTGAGAGTGAGAGGGAGCACGGAAGCTATGGAATTGAGCGTGGCTCAGGGGGGTGTAACGGCGGACGGTCGATTCGAGATTCGCTCCAGGTCTTGTAAGCTACATAGAAGTAGGTATCATAAGAAGCAGCCACAGGAGAGCCAAAGCGAAGATAATCGAATTCTTGTGTTCTTGTGTTCGTTGTGTTCTAGTGCAGTCCCTGAATCCCACAAGTGTTGGTGGTGGCTGGAATTCCGTGGATGAGGCAGGGTTCAACAAGGGCCTACACAAGGACTTGATAATGAAGGGGAGGAGAGGTGGCACTTTCTCTTGGTTTGATTTAGGAAAGCAGGGCCCCCCCCCCCCCCAAAAAAAAAAAGGAAAAAAAAGAGAGAAAGAAAACAACTTGTTTAGAGTTGCTATTATTGTCAAATTTACTACTCATTACTATATACTGTACGATATAGACTACACTAAGACTACCACGGGTTAGCATACTCACTAAACAGGGCTAATGAGGGTCAAAAAATGGAGCTGGTGATAAGAGCACAACTATGACTGGGCACGTATATTTACAGACTACGAGGTATATGTATGTAAATGTGAAAATACCCCACCCAGTTAAAGCATGCCATGCATATGTTCCGAAGCTGGTTTCCTTTTCTATTACTCTTTTTTCTTGATGCTCAGGTGCTCGTGGTGTGTTATTATATATATGCGTGCACCAACAGCATCCAAGGGTAGAGATAATAATAATGGTAACTAATTCTAAAGTGGTTAGACAATATCTGCAGATATAGCAGGCAGCAATAGCATCGACAGAGTTATATATACATCATCATTTCGGCACTGCGCCATCCTCCGAACTTAAACCCGATCAACAAAATGCCAGCAGAACATAATAGCATATCGTCTCCGCAAATATTGCGGATCCCTAGGATTGATGAACCCGACTCCTACGTGTTGCTCCGAGTCATCAAGTCACGCTCCGACCTGGATATCGTTGCCACGGAAGGAGAGAACCCGTATACTGGTTATAGTGAGTGTTTCTCTTTTTTTCTTTTCTTTTCAACATCAATTTTATACGCTCAAACATGCTAATAAATTGAGAAACAGTCAAACAGACTCGCCTGAAGGATCTTCGTGCGAAAAGTTACCAAGGTAGTGATGAAGAATGGGCTCAGATTGTATCGTACGCTTTCGGACAAGTCTCAACAGTTGGTAAATCAGAATGGTGCCATGGGATCGAGGTCTCGGCCAGCGTTTCCGCTCCTGAGAACGATGAAGACAAAGAGATAACCCTGACCATACGGAAACGAATCCAAACTATAACAGTACGCTCTGCATAATGATATTTATGTCCCCTCGCTGAACCACGTCACAGCAAAGACTCGGTTCGATTATCCTCAAACAGGATGATGAACAAGCCATCGAACTATTTGACTGGCTTGGTATTGCCGCGGCCAGAGCATATGCCTCAGATGAGCGCTCTTTATTACTAGCTGATCGTTGTCGCATCGCCGAGGATACCATCCAACAGCTGACGAGGCAGCTTGAGGAGCTCGCTCGCGCAAAAACCCACCACGAAGATCAGCTGGTTGCCAATTTCGCTCAGTTACTGAATGAGAAGAAGCTGAAGATTCGCAATCAACAGCGCCTATTGGCTTCCGCCAAGGTAGACCCGGTCAAGGGTATGTTCTTTCGCTCAGTCTGGTCCATCATTACTGATTGTTGATTTCGTTCAGTATTTGAGATGCAAGCGTCAACATCCAAGGATCGCAATTCAACACAGAAAAACAGGCGCCCAAAGCGCGATGCTCGAGAAATGAGCAAAGATAAATCAGACAGTGGAGATGGATTTGAAGAAATGCAAGTGGATTACGTTGGTAACCAAGATCGGGAACAGGATCAAGACAGGGACGATGGAGAGCGTTCGACCCCTCAACCATTAGAAGATGAAGGAGACAATGACACTACCACGGACGAAGAGTCTGTCCTGTCACATGCCGAACAAGAAATGAAAGACTATGGCGGGCAAAATTCCAACATAAGTAATCGTCCAATGCTCAAGAATCCTACAGCTTCTCCGCCGCGAAGAGAACTCCCCTTCGCGAGGAGAGTCCCAGAAAAGAAGGAGGCACAGAGTCAGCCGCACCAAGCAGAAGACTATGTCGAAAGTACTGCAGGAGAGACAGACGATGATGAATTATGATCAAAGCCATAACTACATTGGCTTTTCATGACATAGTACACATTTCAGAAAAGACCATCTAAACTATTTATGAAGTATACTCAATAATTCTTGGCGACACCCGTCGGAATTTAATATTTTGTCTCAATCTTATATACAAGTCGACCACTATCAACGAGGCCCGAGTCATATCAAAAGCAGCTGAGGCGCCGTAAGAAAAAACAGAAATAGACATGAAAGAAGGGAAGTTCAAAACAAAACTGAAACTAAACATCATACAAACGACACAAAGAAATAGTGACGTTTAGGTGGTAGAACGACAACGCCTAGACCGATAGAGAACCAGAAATATATCTATCCACTGCAACCAAGGCCCTATGTTTAACCATACAAAGCCTGGGGAGACATTTCACCAGCTGCCATGAAATTCGTCTCAGGGTTTCCGGTGGCCTTGGCTGCAGAGCAGCGAGCCATAGTTGGCGAACTACCAATCTGTAAGCAACAGGAAAAAATGTATCATAAGGAGCGGCTAATTGGTACACATACCTTCTTGAGATAGAGTCAGTGAAGTAGAAATCCTCGATAGCCTTCTTGAATGGGGCATTGGTTGGCTGGGTGCCCTTGTTCTGCTCGACCAATTGAATCTTGCTCAACAAAGGGAGAGAAGTTGCTTCGACTACATCGTAGCGCCGCATCACAGGGCTAATTTCCTCCATACGGTCACGGAGAGCTTCAATGTCGTCATAAGGAAGTGGTGCACCGAGGAATTCGCTGACCGCACGGATAATCTTCCAATCATCACGTGCAGCACCAGGCAAGGAGGTCGCAGCACGAGTCATTTGCACGCGACCCTCAGTGTTGATATAGGTGCCGCTCTTCTCGGTATAGGCTGCACCAGGGAGGACGACGTCAGCCAGCTGAGCCCCGCGGTCACCATGATGACCCTGATAGACGACAAATGCGTCGCTTGGAACATCACTCTGGCTAACTTCATCCGCGCCTAAGAGCCAGACCATCTTAGGTTTCGCTTGGGCAACTTCCGGAGACGGCGTAGTAAACCCAACCTCGTATGCCGCTGGGCGGGATGCCGCGCGCTGCAGAACGTTGTATCCTTGCCACTCAGGGGTATTGAAGTTGTTGGTATGCTTGTCAACGAAGCCACCGATCACCTCGAAGATTGCCTTGGCATCTGGGTGTTCAGCTGCAGCACTACCGACAATAATCATTGGGCGTTGAGCGGAAGCGAGTTTTTCACCAAACTGTCCAGAGAGGACCGACTTCAAAGCAGAGATATCAGCTCCAAGGTGATCATAGTCAAAAGTGCCGTCGAACTTCTCTCCGACCAGACCAACTTCAAGGTCGGAACGCAGGTACTGCTTGCGAATGCGAGCATTGAGGACAGATGCTTCGTGGCGAGGGTTGGTAGCAACGAGAAGAATAGCATCCGCTTCCTCGATACCGTAGATCTTAGAGTTGAAAAGATAGTTGGAGCGGACATCGACACCGTGTGCAATAGGTGAACTGCCCCCAGGTTGATCCAGAGCAAGGTTATCCGACCCCAGTTTGTTGGCCAAATCTTTCATGGCTACGAGCGATTCAGCATCAACAAGATGCCCGGCAATAGCCTTGAATTCATTCGAGCTGGGTTGGAGCTTCTGCTGAGCAGATGAAATCTCGGTCAAGGCTTGTTCCCAAGTGGCCGGAACAAACTTGCCCTCCCTGCGGATCAACGGCGTCGTAAGTCTTTGCGTCTTCAGACCGTCGCACGCGAATCTAGATTTATCGTTGATCCATTCCTCGTTGATGTCGTCATTGAGTCTCGGGATTATACGCATGACTTCCAACCCACGAGAATCAATTCGAACATTGGAGCCCAAGGCGTCATGAACATCAATAGATTCGGTATGCTTCAATTCCCAGGGACGAGCACGGAACGCATAAGGCTTTGAGGTGAGTGCGCCCACAGGGCAAAGATCAATGATGTTACCAGACAATTCTGAGTCGAGATTCTTTTCCAGATAAGTTCCAATCTGCATGTCGTTCCCTCGGCCTGTGGTTCCAAGTTCCGGAGCTCCAGCAACATCGTTCATAAACCGGACGCAACGTGTGCAGTGAATACACCTGTTCATGGAAGTTTTGACTAGAGGGCCGATGTTCTTATCTTCGACGGCACGTTTACCGCCAACTTCGTGGAATCGGCCGCGGTCAGCACCATAACGCATCGACTGATCCTGAAGATCACACTCTCCACCCTGGTCGCAAATAGGACAGTCAAGGGGATGATTAGCGAGCAAGAACTCCATCACACCCTCTCTCGCTTTATGGACAAGAGGTGAACTCGTCTTGACATTCATCCCCGGTTGTACAGGGAAGGCACACGATGCCACGGGCTTGGGCGCTCGCTCGACTTCAACAAGACACATACGGCCTAAAGACATTAGACGGTTCTTCATCACTTAGAAGACTTGAAGAAGAGAGGAAAGCATACAGTTGCCTGCAATCAGAAGCTTTCTTTTAGATAGGTTAGCAGATGTAATATATTCGCTGGAAGGGATAGAGCGTACTCATGATAGCAGTATCTGCAATGTGCTTGTTAGACTATTGTAACCATAGACAAGGATTCTGAAAGCAGTACGCACCTTGGGATTGTCGAGCCTGCTTTCTCGCAAGCCTGAATAAGAGCTGAACCGGCTGCAAAACCGTGTAAGTAGGGGCGCACGGGTTCGTTCACTTTTATGGCTGTATTTACCTTCCACTGAGATCTTTTTGCCGTCTAGTAGCCAGCAGCCGTTAGTAAACACACCAAACTTCATGGAAGAGAAGGATTGGTATACCAATTGTGACTTCTACCTCAGCAGTGCGAGGGGTAGTTGTTGCGAAGGTCCTGGGATAACTGCTGACCTTTGGGACCCGGAAAGACCGGGCGGCCGCACGAAACAGTTGCGGCCGCATGGTGAGATAAAAGAGACAAGAAGGGAAGGGGAACGAAGTATAAAAAAAATACAGCAGACCGTAAGAGTTGACAGCAGACACAGAGCTGCGAAGCTGTTGTTCTTTGAACAAGAGCACTTTTGGCTTGGTTCGGATTCTGGTCTGCCAAAGCGGGCGTCACTCGCAAATTGCCCGCTGCGGATTGGCTCGGTTATGCGGGAAATCCCTTAATCCGAACCACACCTTTTTTCTCCTGTATTGGATTTGATTTCCTTTTCTCCTTTCTCTCGAATCATAACTCATTCGTCGGACATGATTATTGTAGGTGGAAGAGGTATTGCTGAAGGCAATATAGGTCCCTTCCTCCTCTGCTACATGATCCAAGAAGAATCGCTCACTAAGTTGGAACCGCCCAAGACAGTTTGAATGTCTAATGAGGGTTGTTTTCAGTTCTTCACTTTCAGTGGCAACATGCATTCTTGCTCCATTGATTAATTATCACGGTACTCAGCATCATGATCATTTGTCAATAGTATATAAATATGAATAAATATAATATAATATAATAGACAGAAGGAAACACTATTATGGCAAAATCTCTTTCGTGCGCGGCCTAGAGGGCCGTAGACAGAAAACTCTTGATTATACATAGTTTCACTTATATTGTATATACAGACGGACGCGGAGGAAGACTCAGATTCTTACATCCTCCTTTTGCTTAAAAGCATGTGAACAAGTTTTAATTCTGAATTAGGGGGAAGCAGGAAGGTATAAAGAAATCGAGAAAAGAAGAAACAAAAGAAAACATTAAGAGTCACTTGGCTGCCATGTCGACTCTTGTTTTGTACCAGGCGGTAACCATGCTCGAGAAGTACTACTTCCTCTTGATCGAACATGACTAGGAGTATCATCTTCCTTCTTCAAATGATGAGCCAAATGATGTGGGTTCTCAGAAAACGGGCCTTGGGTATCCTTGCCAGATGGGAAGGCATAACCGTTGGAGTCCCATGGAGTACTGGTTGGCGTTCGCGCATTCAAGGGGAGGACAGACTCCTTGGCGCGAAAATAATCTGCATTTGCTCGTCGGTCCGCAAGATCATCATGGCTATTTCGATCGTATAGGTAAAGGCCCAGGAAAGTAAGGGCAATACCTAAAGCCTGCACCGAAGTGGTGGGACTGCCAAACCATACAATCGCGACGACGATGACAAACACTCGCTTCACTAAAGAGGCCACGGAGTACGACACAGGTGAAATCATAGAGAGTAAGACGAATGCTAGGATATTTTGCGCAAAGTGCGAGACTCCGTTAAATACGAACTCCAGGAAGAGTTCTCCATGGTCCAATGAGTTCTTCTTTCCTGAAAGAGAGATGACTCCATCCTGCATGAAGTCTGTTATTAGTGAATAGCCCTCACTGCAAATCCATATTGGTAATGTGAGGATGAATGCTATCCCAGAGCAATAGCATAATAAGTTGAGTTTGTCTAGTTTTCGTCTCCCTGATAACTGCTCCGATTCAGCGCGTGAGGCTTCATTGAAAAGCTTTTTGGAGAAAATATTTTGCGAGACGAAGACCAGCGCAGCAACTAGTGCGCACAGTATGCCAAAAAAGTTCGTAGAGAATCCTGTAGAACAGGCAAGCATAACGCCCGAGGTCAATGGGACTAGCGATAGATACGTTGCTTTAGCATATCGAATGCGGAAAAGCACGCGGTATGCGAGAACGGTGAAAAGAGGCGAAAGGCCCTTGATCGTGTGGACTAACGACACCGGTATCAGAGAAGTAGCCATGGAACTGAGTATATGACCAGCCAGTTGAAATATCGCCAAGGGCAATGCTGTCATAATAACATCGCGCGACGGGTAGAGAATGCCATTTTTCAATGCTGGTATACTTCTTCTGAGCGACGGCACCACAGTAGAAAGATACGCCAACACCAAGCACCATATTGACACAAAAGCGAATTGTACTGCTGTGAGAGTGATCGGTTTCGGTAGAGCAGTGAGTATGGATTTCGATGATGTGTTTGTGACGGCCGAAGTTAGGTACCAAATAAGACAAAGAAACTAGAGATACATCATTAGCCGAATTTGTCGAGAAGGGATATCAGCAAATCTTACTATCAATTGATAAGAGACTGGTGCCCTCAGAGCCTGTGCTAGTTCCTGCGCATTTGCACTCACGCTGGCATTCCGGGTTCTAATTGTGCTAATTGCCTCGCTGATGCTTTTCCTGGGCCTGTGCTTCGAGACTCTGGTCGATCCGTTCCCATGCTCCCGCGTGAATGCGCCCGCCTTTCGAGGCTCCCAAAGATCGCGCGGCGCGTACCTGATAGTAGAGCTGGATTGTGGTTCCCCTTGCCCTGCTACTGTATCAAATGGCTCGTCGCTAAAAGGCGGGAATTTGTCTATTGGACTCGTCATGTGCGAAATAGATGTTTTCGCCGGTATCTGTAATTCTGACGGTCGTGTTGAGGAGCGTCGCCCGGTTCCAGTCACAACGGTCGTCGTCATGTCCCAAAGTGTGGTCTTTGCAAACTAGTCCAGTGCTAGACGATTGGTGTTAGACGATTGCATGCAAGGCCGAAGAATTAACATACCCCAAGCGCGCAGCCAGATTTGAAGATCAGCGTAATTGCTGCGTGACTCACCTTTGGTAACAAAGAATAGATGAAACGGCCGCAAAAGTAGCGATTGTTTTGAGGTCAAGGCACAGAGTATGGGGTAGTAAGTAGTGGAATCTAATCGGACAAGTCCTCTTTGCATATGTTAACTAGTGGGCTCCCGTCTTGATGACGAATCCCCCTCCGCGAATGAACATTTAGAATGGAGACCGTGCAGTGGGATGACGCCGCCAGGAACTTGGTATTAGTACTGTACTACCATTAGTGCTTGTACTTGTTTCCCATAGAGTACGAAGTATATACGAGTAAGTAATATTGACAGTGAGGAGGGTAGTACTGTCTTCCGCCCCAAGAAGTGGTCGTCACATAGTGACAAATTTGCATCACCAATTCCGAAGAGATAGTGTCAAATGGTCTTGATCGACTATTGTTGCCCTTCTGTACAAAATGATATATAAGTCCCAGAACCTTTTGTTGGGGGTGCTTTTACTAGCAATTTGTGTCCTCCGGTCTGTGGTATGCGGTCATGATATGATGGGGCTGCATCTTGATAATCCCCATCAAATCCCTTTTCACGAAACAAACGGAAACGTCTCACTTTCAAGAATATGGCAGATTCTTGGCCCTTTTCGATCTGGAACACGAGGTTGGTGCTGCTCGCACTCCCCGGTCTTTAATCGTGCTGGACATCTTGAATAATGCGTAGGTTGTGGGCCAGAGGCCATCTGGGGCGCAGATCCATTGGAATACTATGGCGGCTTCTCCAATCTCTCCTATAATACGGATGCCACTTATAGCAGTGCTCTTGCTCTTAATGGGACTGCCAGATGGGGTCTCGTTCGGGCTGATATTTCGAGCATCTCGCGGGGAACGACAAAAGCCTCACTGAATGTGAGTTTCCCGGAAGTCAACTGGACTCTTCTACAATCTGTATATGGGTGGGCTGCATTGCAATACCAGGCCTGGGCCCGTGGCTCCTTGGAGGTGAGCCAGCCGAATGGTCAGACTATTGCTCTGTATATGAGTGGTTTGCTCGAGTTCTTAGTGGATGGTAAACGGCATTTTGGCGGCGATTTTTACAGCTATCGCAGAGCCCCCGTTATCTTACACCTACCTCAAGGTCAACATACATTGGATTTGAGGTTGACGCGCGATGTTAGGGCTCTGGGTGCAGCTGCTGAGCCTAAAATTGCGATCGAAGTTGAAGCTGAAGAGCGCCAGATGTCTTTGAACATCGACTCAGGAAGCCTCTTGGTATCTGACATTACTCAGGGAAAGCTTGGAAATAGCTGGGCGTCGATTAATGTACAGAACAATCTAGCTGAGTGGGTTGAGATCGTCTCTCTTAGTTCGCCCGATGTGAGTTTTTTGAGGTGCTATGTTACTTGCAAATGCATTAACGGATCGACCAGGCCCCTCAATATGAGCTAGACATGGAAAGTCTACGTCTTTTCCCGTACCAAATACGACCACTTATTTTTACCATTTCCGTTGATTCTCCGTTGAAGTTGGATTTCTCTGTCGACATTATCTACAAGACGAACACAGAAAAAGGTGAAGTCTTCGGGACGCTGCCCTTTCAGGTGAAACTTGTCGACAAGTCTCTTTCAGAAGCACATAAATTTACCTTCCTTCATCCTGCGAAAATAGTTTCTTATTCTATTCTGAGACCACCGCCGCTTACTTCCATTTGTGGGGTTCATGAGGGACGAAACACCATGCCTGTGATGATTGCTCTCCACGGGGCAGGGCTTCAGGCAGATGCACCCGTAGTGCGTGGGATGTTGGATGCTGCCAATTATGTTTGTTCATGGAAATTGCTTCCGACTGGTGTTACCCCATGGAGTGGCGATGACTGGCGTGAGTCTTATGAAACTTCCATTGACTACTGTAAAACATACTGACTAAGCTACGGACATTTGGGGTACTTCTGACGTTCAGGCTGCTATAGCGGCAATTCCTGAATGGATCAGAAATGTTAACTGGCAAGGCCCGCATGCAGCCGTGGATGACTGGATTATCATTGGCCATTCGAATGGAGGTATTGTGTCCTAGTCCCCCATATATGAATGCTACTATGTAGCTGAACAAGAACTATCGTTACAGGACAAGGGGTATGGTATTTTTCGACCCACTATCCTGACCAGATTATTGCGGCGGCGCCGGTATCAGGATATTCTTCCATTGAAAGTACGTACTTCAAATATTTCTACAAACGAGAGTATGCTGATGATGTAGACTATGTGCCATATAGTATGTGGCATGATTCCGACCCACTAGTCTCATCCATTCTCCAGAGGTCTCGGTCAAGCTATAAACATGAGCTTCTGTTGGAAAATGCTGCAGGCATCCCAATCCTGCAGCAACATGGCTCTAATGATGATAATGTACCAGTGTACCACTCTCGCCTTATGCACGAGCTACTTGAGAGAATCCAGTGGCCATCTCAATACAATGAACTACCTGGAAAGGGCCATTGGTTTGAAGGAATTATGACCACTTCGTCGTTGTTGGGCTTTTACGAAGAAAAGGCCATTTCCCAGTATCGACCAAAAATGCCATTATCGTTCATCATAAACCTTCCGTCGTCTGGGACCATGGGATCTGTGTATGGGATTTATGTCGACCAGCTGCAGACACCAGACATGAACGGCAAAATAGAAGTCACCCGAGATCTGAATAATGGGGTTTGGTACCTGCAGACACAGAACATACATCGCTTTCGTCTCTCAGTTAGCACCCGGGTAGAAGTCCCGGTCGCTTTGGTGCTGGACAGAATGGAGCATCCATTTATCGTGGACCCAAGTCTATGCGAGAAGACATGGTATCTTAGAGACCATCTGAACCGATGGGTAGCGTCAAACGAAACCGAATGGAAGAATATTTACCAAAGACATGGCCGTCAAATGGGTGCAATGGATGCTATATTGCGCTCCAATGGGACATTTACAATCACTACATGCTCGGCTGGTGCTGAACACATTGCGCTCCAAATTAGCCGGAACCTTCTGCAATATTTTGCAGCGGATTCGCTGATAGTTGAGAAATGCAGCTCAATCGCTTATTTTCTAGACCGACCGTCCAAGAACAGGACTGGAAATGTCATAGTCCTTGCTATAGGCGATGACTTGCCTCCCTCAAAAAATCCGGCATTTCCAATCCGCATTTGTCGTGGTAACCTGGTACTCTCAGACGCATGCAGCTCTCCTCATTCCGCATATGAAGCGGGGCTTGATTCTGAGAAGGCACAGAAGTACGTGTACGAATATACTTACCGGAAAGGTCTGGGGGCGTTGTTTCTTCGCCCCCTAGAGAATGAGCGATTGGAACTGATTGTTTGGGGCGTGGATCTACACGGCCTTGAACAAGCTGCGCGTCTCGTACCCACGCTTACAGGTGTTGGACAACCTGACTTTATAGTTTTGAGTGATAGCTGCCGTTGGAAAGGTCACGGCGGTCTATTTGCCACAGGACATTTCAACAAATTTTGGCAGATATCACCTGGTTCCTTTCTTAGCAGGGTATCAGGAACGTAGGGAACATGTTTGCTATGAAAGTATCCTAATTACGCTGCAGCAATCGCTATGTGAGTAATAATGTCTATATGTACACTTTCTCTAAGGCCATAAACCCTGGCCATTCTGATCACCCAGCTACAAACAAGGACATGACACCAGTAATTATACACGAATATTAGCAGAAAGAATTATATTCCCCTGTTCTTTGTTTGGCTCGTGTATGTGCAAAAGAGATCAGCTATAAGTAAGGTTGTGCGGATGAAGGGCCTTCCCTAGGTACCTCCCATCACTGCTTCCCATTAGGGCTCCTTCCTCTGGTCTTTCGTTCCGTCCCACTCTGTAACTACATTCGTCGTTTCCTCCGCCCTTGAATTCTTATTTTTGCAAATCTCCTTGATTTTCCTTTCATCTCTTTTCTCTCAGACACTGCCATCTATCGTGTTTCGTTTTGCTCACCGACATAATTCCATCTTTCTACTTACTATCATCTCACAAATATCTGCCCTACTGCCAGATCACCGTTACATGTGAAATCATTTGGATTTTGTCAAGTGTACTCAATTGCCTACCTTTCCTCCACACACTACTTGATCGTTTGTTTTCTCACAGCGCCTTGCTCACCAGCCTTTGGGTTTTCTTTATACCTTTTAACGGCCACTTTGCGGTTTTCAGGACACTGATTGCTGTCGTGAGAGGCAATATGACTTTGCTTTCAACTGGTTCTCCTAAAATCAACCGCAAGCGCTCCGGAGGATGCTCACTTTCTAATGAGGGGGGCGTCAACGCGCGCACCATTTCCTCTGGCCGTGAAAAACTAGTAAGTCAACTTGAAAGATGAGAGCCACAGGACGACTGACCTTATTGCTTTCACAGGGACACAGGCAATCAAGTACTTCTCATACCACCACTGACCCTCTCGTATCCTCAAGGCTCGGCAACTTCCAACCACCCGTGGGCGAAGGAGACGATGTTTTACCACACAAGGTCAGGTTCCTACATCCTCAGACTTTTCGGTCTGGGTCATTGGCTCACAATCCCACAAGCAGAAGCTGGAGCATCCTAAGCATGTTTCTTCGGTTGGACAGTCTGAGATGGAAAAAATACTGACCCAGCTTTCTCTTAAACCCCAATCTGGAGCCAAAACCTCTCCTAGCCAAGATATCCTTGCGAAGCTCTCAGAGCAACAGGCAATACTCGGTAAGCAAAAGCAATTTTTGGTCAGTACCAATGCTGTCTCCATGGGACGTGCCCAGGTAGAGTCCATTGGCCCTTCGAGTACGACGCTCGCAACCGAGCCGCTTGAGTGCCCAGCTTCAGGTCAAACGAAAAGCATCGAAGCGACTGAGGTGCTCCGACTCAAGCAGGAACTCCTTGCTGCTAATTCCAAGATTGCCCTTCAGGAGCAAGAGCTAGCACAGACACGTGTAATGAATCACACCTTGGACCAGGCTCTTGGCTCCCCATCTGAAGTCGAGTTCAACGGACGCGAGGTTAGCGAACAGACAATCAGCCAATTACAGAATGCTTTCAACGCATCAAATGGGGCTTTTAGTCACTTCCAAGATACGTGGAACGGGCAGGAAGACTCACGGTCCGACGTCTCTGATGCACACTCGGCTGGTGTGTACAACAAAGCTCACGGGTTCTGGGCCGCTCCGCCTCAACAATTTGGTATGAGCCTTAATGCCCCTGCTTCTGACAGCCGTTCCGGTGACTCTATGTCCCTGAATGCCAATTCAATCGGCCCCGAACCCGGAAAATTCTGGGCTGGCTCGCCTACGGCTTCTGGTATACCCGTTTCCAGTTCATTTCCTTCCCAACAAGTGCTTTCAGGACCTTCTCCTGGCACCGCAAATTTTCATGGATGCTTCCCTGAGGAACATGCCCGATATCTTCAAGCCCCAGGCCCAGGACCGCGCCGCTCTATGTCACATATAAACCGTGGCGGATCGTGTTTCCCACCACAGAGCTCTCCTTGGGGAACTTTTTCTCCGGGGATTCCTACAAGCCCAATTTCTAGATCACCTGCAGATAGGGGATGCAACATTTACCAGCAAGTTCCGATGTACCAGGTCCCTCCATATAACCCGCGGCCAATTGGAACACCGCTCTCTCCAACGGCGACTGAATTTACTTCGGCAAATGGGAATGTGATGCCTTGGACAACATCACTGGTAAGCTACTCTTCGACATCTTTACTCTGACATACGATGGACGACTGAGATGTTTTTTTCTTTAGGTCGATGGTGGCACTTCTATGCCAACGCATGTTCCGCCCCTTGAGCCGCTAAACTACCGGCGACTTCTGGACAAAAATGTCTCTTGCGACTGGAAGTATATAGTGGACAAGATCGTTTGTAACAATGACCAACAGGCATCGATATTTCTTCAGCAGAAGCTCAAAATCGGTACCACAGAACAAAAGTATGATATGGTCGAGGCCATAGTGAACCAGGCTTATCCCTTGATGGTCAACCGTTTTGGCAACTTTCTCGTTCAACGGTGCTTTGAGCACGGTACACCGGAACAGATTGTTGCAATAGCCAATACGATCAAGGGTAACGCGTTGAGCCTTAGCATGGACCCCTTCGGATGTCATGTGATTCAAAAGGCCTTCGACTGCGTTCCCGAAGAGCACAAAGCTATCATGGTCCATGAACTTTTACGCAGGATCCCGGAAACAGTGATCCATCGATACGCATGCCATGTCTGGCAAAAGCTCTTCGAACTGCGTTGGAGTGGCGAACCCCCACAAATCATGGCCAAAGTTAACGAAGCTTTGCGAGGGATGTGGCATGAAGTTGCTCTTGGAGAAACAGGGAGCCTGGTAGTTCAAAATATCTTTGAGAACTGTATCGAAGATGAGAAGGTATTGAAACATGTTAGCAACCGAAGGGACCAAGCTAACAAACATCTAGCGACCTGCCATCGAAGAAGTGATAGCTAAAATTGACGTGCTCGCCCATGGCCAATTCGGAAATTGGTGTATCCAGCATATTTGCGAACATGGTGCTCCTCACGATAGAAGCCGTGCTATTGAGCATATTCTCCTTCGATCTGTTGATTATAGCATGGATCAGTTTGCCTCGAAGATTGTCGAGAAATGTCTGAAGATAGGCGGCCCCGAGTTTTTGGACCGCTATCTTTCTCGTGTGTGTACCGGGCGTACTGATAGACCAAGGATGCCTTTGATTGACAGTAAGTTTGAATGCACCTCCCTCACCCTCTCATAGGTGACATAATGCTCATTCTTTCATAGTTGCCGGAGACCAATACGGAAATTATCTTGTTCAATGGATTTTGATAAACGCTGCGTCTCACCAGCGTGAATTGGTCGCTAGCCATATTCGGTATTGTCGTTCCCTTGCTTCCCAGTCATTTATGAGTGTCCTTGACTATTCTAACGAGATTGCCCATATAGTAAGCACATGGTTTCCTTGCGTGGCTCGAAGTTTGGATCACGGGTGGCCATGCTTTGCTGCAACCCGTCTCATACAACCCGCCCTGGGCCAGGTACCGGAATGCAAATCGGCCGCTTCAACAACTTCGGTGATGACAGATTCCAGATGACAGGTCAAGCTGGAGGGCGTTTCGGTCGTGGAAACCAGTGGAATTCTAACTATCCACCATTTCGCTGACCCGATAAGTGAAGTCGGATTTCTCGACAATGTCTTCTGCCGTGATGCAGATCTACACTCTGATTCTGTCTTGCATATCGATATTAGCGATACTTATTCGGCCACTACGCTGATTGCCACGGAAGTGATATAAGAGTATTTCCGGATTCTCTCTCCCCCTCCCTTTTTTTTTTTTTTTTTGGTCCTTCTTTCTTCTGTTTTCTTTGTCCACTAGTTGGTATCAGTATACATGCATTGTTCTACGAGACAATTGCTTGCTTTGCAGATGGTTAATATGTCACTAGAATACGGAAAAGATAAGGTGCGTGATGATATGCTGGGGCTTTGGTTTATCCAAGAAGATGCGGAACTTTACCACCACACATGTATGTTTCCATTGTTTATGTATCGTGCTGATCTTTTGTCATGCTCGTCTTGTCATTCTTACCAAACATGATTCCAGTTGTATTATTATTTGCCAGAATAACCCATAGAAAAAAAGGAAGGAATAAAAAAAGGGGTGCCTTAGCTTGCGCCTATGTTTCAGTTCAGGTAGATTGCAATTCGTAATCCGTACATCATCATCAACATTTCCCCTCACTTCGTACTGTCTCACTGAGCTTGTCTCGTTCCTTTTCCCATGGCTTTAATCTTTTCGGTTGTTCGCTCGAGGTATCATGGCCCGTTAATACCGTGTCTGGTATTTGCTGAATCCCAGGGATCGGTTGACCGGTGGTGATGAGCTCAACTATGTGTGCGAAAGACGATGGATAGGTTGGCTCTTGTGCAGAAGTTTGGGTTGGATTTGAGAGCATGGCAAGTTCCTCGGATTGGACGGATGGGTGGGATGACTGTACTGCTCCCGCGTTCTGTGCCAACCACACTTTGAATGCTGCAAAGTCAAGTGGTGGTGATATATCTTCTTTCCTAGCAAAGACTGAATGTCAGTCCCGTATCAACATGAGGTGAATGTATCATACCGCGAGAAATAGAAGCATTTTGCCTGTAATATTAGATCATCATCGCGATTGACCTCGGTCTCACTTGCGGGGGCGTCTGGGTGACCAAGTATAATAGAGAGACCGTTGGCAAACTCCGGGTCCGTATTAAATGGATATGATTTCAACCTCTCGAATAAGCTTGCCTGAGATGCTCGGGATTGAGGTTCAGTTGCTTGCTCCATTCTGTCCCATCCGCTTTCTGAAATACTCATTTGGGGTTGGAATCTCGAGCCCGGGCTCCCAAAAAGAAGTTGCGCTAGAGATAAATCAGAAGTGGGGCTTAGTGATTAATTATATTGAGGATGCTCTATTCTGTAGCGTCGCCTTGTGCTTCATATGGTAGATTATATTGCAATTGACTAATGATCTTTCAAAAAGACATGTTCTAGCACGCTCTCGGTTTTCGCCGGAATATGATTTCAATAATGAAAATACTACGGGTTAGATACCAGGGGTGAGTTTTGACCGAGGTCCGCGGATTGAATGACGTATGTGCTTCTGGGGTAAAGTATTTCCGCTAGCGAATTTCATATGTAAAACAAGGACCTGCGAATTTCCTTTTATGGTTAGCTTTGCCGTTTCTGGTATGGCCTCCCGATACGCCGTGCTGTAAACGCCGCCCGCCTGACCTTCCAATATAAAAGAGCCCTCCCTCACTGTTCTGACTTTTGTTTGCATTGCTTGCACTTGATGCACTGTTTGCCACCTTGATAGATGGAGATTCCGCGCCCATGCTCCTCATGAACAGAATTTCATATATTTCTACCAATAAAGTTTGATCATATAAGAAGCTGTATTGTATTTTACAACTATATTGCTTTCACTCTCCCGTATTTTCTAATCTCCTTGCAGAAGAAGGGAGGGAGGAATGTTGAATCTATAGAACAGTGTATGCTACTGAATCCGCGAATCTCCATAACCTGAGTCAATCTTCATGTAGACTTTATTTCAGGGTGCGACCAATCATGGAGTTTACTATGAATCTTGCAATATCACTCGTATCCGCACTGTATCATATGAATCTTATGAACCCCTCACTAATTGTAGTCTGTTCAATGATTTACCCGCAATAAGGCCTTGACAGTGGGACTAAGAATATAACAACATATATTTGTTGGTCAAGCCGATTTCGAGGATGACTATATTTTGATGATGATACAGCGGCAGGGGTTGTGGTAGTGAATTTGTGCCCCGATCTCTTGTTCTTAGGCAATACTCAGGGTACCGCTGCCCTATTATGACTATTCAAGGTAATTGTGGGAATCTTGCTATGCCAGGTGTTTTCAGAATCAAAACTGGTGCTTTCTTGACATAGGGTTTGAGAGAAAGAATCAATCCTTAGAGGTGCCACTGCTTTTACATCCAAGTGTACTAGCGCTTTCCAACCAGAATTAGACGCTCCCAGAGCGACCCCATGGATTTCTTTCAAGCCGCGGGCTACAACCCCATGGTCATTGATTGTCAGGAAGTAATGCTCCCTCTGTAGATTATGTAGTGTAGAATGCAAGGCAGATCCAGAGTCCAAGCAAAACTTATAGTAACTGTGTGACTCAAACAGGAAAAGTATGATCAAGGTTGTATTTAGGGAGGACACCAGCCAACCTTTATCAGTTAGATCAACAGAAAAAGCAGATTCAATATCTTCAAAGCCAGTCTCTATCTTCAGTTGTTGCCGAGCAGATTCTGGAAAAGTTCATGAAGAGCACAGAAGTTGCAACGCAGGATGCTGTTCTATTAAAACAAGAACTCAACCAGCTTCGCACATCGAATAAGCACCAGAAAGAGAAGAATAACATGACACGAGCTTTTATTGAAGATGAGGGGAGTTCAACTGGTGCTGAGGAACTGCAAAGACTGAGGGAAAGAGAGACCCTGCAAGAATCATCATCAAGGTCACGGCGGCCTGCACGGTGCAGTAATTGTAATCAGGAAGGTCATAATAGATTAGAATGCCCCCTTAGATAGCAATGAACTTAATAGATTTGGCATGCTCTAATATGGGATGAATTAAATACAGGTATCAAGTATGGAGTTGCTCGCCGCCGCCGACCTCGGTCTCATGGGCAGCTCGGTGTCCGATAACGTTACCCCATTGGAAACGCCAGTAAATATTCCACAGGACATGACCCCAATACTGTATCCTCTCGCCCATCAGAGGCTCATTGCACCGGGAAGGAGACCCGCGTTTCAATCTCAACGCCCATGACGTGAGGGTTAATTGTTTTATGTGGAAAAACAATGTTTTGGTGGTCATATATAGTTTTGTGGGGACGGGAAATTACGTAGGCTTTTGTCCTAGAACTATAATATGATCACCCTCTTTTTGACAGCAAGAACCCTAAACCTGCTATATACCACATTTCAAAGCAATCCATGTCTCCGTGTCAAAATTGTCCTCGCTATAGTTAATGCAGCCCTTATACGCCAGATATGCCTGCTCTTTGCCATCATCGTCACAGCTATCATTATCAAACGCGGTGCAGATTGCGCCTGTGCCGGTCAGCTGTCAGGACACTTGCCGGGTCAGCGAACTCTCGTCACAAGATGTATACGAGCCACCACTGTACCAGCAACAGGAGGTGCTCGTGGCCGTATCCGTTGTGCCCAGGTCGGCAATCACTGAGCACCGGGTATTCAAGGAATCCTTGTTGCGGCCTGTAACGAGGTAGTGGTCACCCGTGCAGTCGTTTTCACTGTAGATGGAGATAGTCCAGGTGGTGGTGGCTGTGGCTGTGACTGTGGCCGAGATGGTGGTCGTAGTGGGTGTCAGGCCGGCCCACGAGGACCAGCTGGACAGGTAGTCGTGGGGGTAATCAGTCTCGAAGGGCATTTTAGTCACCGTCATTCGGGCAGCGGATTCCGTAGCTGTATCCACGTCGTCAAATGCGGCACACACACACCCTCGCTCAGACTCCACGTTGCTGGGCTGGTGACGTTCGTCATCGGATCTAGGTCCCCGGTGCCATTCGGGTAGATGGTGAACACACCGGGATACACCAGGGGGAATTCTACGCCACTAGGCGCCGCAGGCGCGAGTGGGATGTGGGGATAGATGTTGCCCAGGCGTTTCTGTATGTGTTTGGCCAGCGCGTAAAGGGTGAGACTGTCGGCATTCTGGAGCGTCCAGAAGCCCGTGGCACAGCCGACCCGTGCCAGGCCTTTCGTCAGCTTTGGACGTAGGCTTTGAACCACTTCATTACCCCCTTGATTCTAAATCCGATCTTGATATCTGAAATGTGCGGGGCGCTATTCAGCGATGCCCAGCCCACGTGCAGCAGCTCGTAGAACCAAGTCACGCCCTGGTTCGGGTAGTAATTGTCTAGATCGGCATAGTCGGATGGGAGATTAATGGTCTTGTCGGCCCACTGCCTGATTTTGCTGTCCAGAGTGGACAAATTGAAGTACCTCGGGCAGAAACTGATTGATGGTTTCTGGTACTTGGGGTCGTTCTGCACAGTGTAGGCAATGACGCCCGTGTCGATGTTGCAAGGGCACATGTACTTGAAGTCGTCACAGCGGACGGCCAGCTGCCAAGCGAGCTAACCCCCCCAGCCCGGCTGAATCGTGGACAGTTGCATAAAGACAGCATTGAAGTCGCTCTGCTCGTCTTGATTGAACGCGGGCGGGCCCAGAAATTCAACGGCAGCGGCCTCGTTGAAGTCAATGCCGTTTTTGGCCACGGTGTAAATATGATTCATGATCTTCCACGACTGCTGCCAGCCAGACGTGATTGCAACCTTCTCGGCTGTAGTACACCCATCAAAGCCGACCAGCCTTGTTGCCAGATCCGTGAATTTATATGAACCAAACTCAGAAGTATCATAGTCGCTCAGCGCGGGCGTCGGCAAAGGTTTCTTCGGCTTCGTTGATATCCATGGTGGCTGCCTCATCATTCGCACTTAAAACAAACTGTGTCAGGTTCAGTGCCCATCCCACAGCACCTGCAAGACCGTAGCTGGCATACCGGTTAATCCGAGAGGCCTTGGTATTTTGGGACATGTAGGCCACCCAGGTGCCATCCCCGTAGGTCATCATATCGGAGTCACTCTCATTGTCGTACCAGCGTGGCGTCGCGGCGGTTCAAGCTAGAGCCACTGGAATACTGGGACAGTTCGGCCTGGGAAATGTAGCCCACTGTATCTGTGCAATCACCCGGGGTTGCAGTGGAGTTATGTCCGGTGAAAAGACAGTTAGGGCCCGTACAGCTGGGATCCTCCATGCCGAAACTACGACCGTAGCTGGCGATGCCCGCCACAACCTTGTTCGCTGGCACCCCAGCCTTTGTGATCATAGCCAGTGCGTACTCGGTTTCCGTCAAGTTGACGTGGGAGCGAAGGCAATTGCCATTCTCACACCCAGGGCTGACAAAGCTGTTGTCCCAATCCCACTGGCCGTGAAGATCATAGGTCATGAACACGATATAATCCAGGACATCGGCCATTTCCGCAATGGGGAAGCCCTTCAGATACCAGTATGATGTGGGAGCGGCCATGGAGATGGACTTGTTGGAGGGCAGCAATGAGCGAAGGGTCTTCAAGAAACTAAGATAATTCGGGACCATCTGTCTCGCTACCAGCACAGATTCCGGGAATATCAGGGGCACCTGGATACTCCCAGTCGAAGTCGACACCATCCAAGTTATACCAATCCACGAACGCGACAACGTTCTGGGCGAAGGCGAGCCTGCTGGCGTCGGTAACACATTCTCGGAATATCGGGTAGGAGTCCAGACTGGTCGAAAAAGACCAACCGCCAAAGGAGAGGATGCGCTTGAAATATGTCAGGTTCGAAAATGCTTCGGACTGCTCCTCATAGCCAGAAATATCCACGTCGAAGTCGCTGGAAATCTGTCCAAACGCAAAATGCACATGCGAGTAGGATGAGGGAAGCTGGCTGGCATCCATTACGAGACAGGAGCGGTCCACGCCAAATGCCTCAAAATATCCGACATTCAGGAATTCGGACGGGGCAGCATCATGTTCGTGATTGACGTTCCGCAATTGGAGATACAACCGTACTCTCCTTCGGCAGCAGTACCAGGAGCACCGGTGGTCGACTCGGACACAGTGCAGAATTCCGGGGTAATACCACATTGTCCCCAGATATCGCACTAGGGTAGACTGTTAGTGGGAAGGGCTTTTGGAGAAGGTCAGGGTGAGAAAGGAAAGCTTACTCATGCATTCAGATGACATGGGTTCAGACTGCTGATGTGTGACCAATCGCTCGGACGAGTTGAGCCTTCTACTTGAGGGCCACAAACGGCGTTGGGGAGAACAGCTGGCATAGGGGGTTCTCCAGAGCTAGACAGATAACTGCATCCAGTTGCAGATTGCTGCAGCCCATCCAGCCCCAAGTCTGAGCATTGTACTCTTCGATTTCATCCGTGGTGATATAGTACTCTTTAGCTAGCAGAGCACAATAATCACCGTCCTGGACGGCTGTAACATGTGCCATCGTCATTAGGTTGCGGCGTCAGGTCGGGTAAGGAGCCCCCCGAGCAGCAGATGGGTTGTCCAACGGCCAAAGACGAACAGAGCGAGTCATCGGGGTTGTACTTGGCTAGTTCCGCAGCCGTTATTCCACACTCGGACACCAGACTGGCGCAGGAGTCTCCCGAGGCGACTAGGATGTAATCGCAGGTATTCTCTCGCTTTTCCACATGGCTGACGGACCGTTTCTCGGTGGCAGTGGACGTCGGCAGCATGGAGACGGTGATGTTGGTGCTGGTAGAACTGTGATAGCCCTCGGCGCAGATGGCGCTTGCCCAACTTTGTATGGTCGATTGCAGCAGCTGGTAACTGCGAGCTCGGGTCACAACAAGCCCCATGGTATGAGCTCCATTCTGGTCGGTATTGCATACTTGAGCGGCCAACGCTTCGCTTAGACTGGCATCCTCGGTTGTACTAGCGATTTTTTTGGCGAGCTCGCGAACAGCGGCAGTGTTGTCAATATTGCTCCCCAAGTACAAGCCAGCGATGATATCTCCATGATTCGCAAAGAGAATAGTCGAGGTGTTATCACAGCTTGGGGTACTGGCAACCTGGGACTCCAGGCCTACGAGCGCCTTCAACATGGGCGACAAGGATATCGAGTCCGAAGTGGTCGAATCCCGCGAGGCTAGCTGCAAGCTAACGGACGCCGTAAACGGCTTCACTGGCGGTCATTTTCGATGTCAATTTCACACGTACTCACATTCTAGTTGTAAATCTAGCACTTTCCTAAGATATTAGACTCTGAGCAAATGTATGAGAGTTCTGGTGTAATATGCAATATAACGCCTGTCCATGCATAGCTTAATTCGAGAAGGGAAAAGGAAAAAGGAAAAAGAAAAAAGAAAAAAGAAAGCATTATCCTGTCGTGTCCATTGTATCCATATCCGCAAGTTGACTGGAAGATGAATCTTCAACCTTCCCTAGAATCTGTTTGCTCTGACAACCAGGGCAATTATGTACGACCTCATGAGCAAAAAGGTCACAGTCAATGCAAAAGTGATTTATGCATACAGTGCATTCATAGCGACTGCTCACACTCATCCCTTTTGCATTATTCTCAGTAAGCGGCCACTGGTCCTCAGGTGGCACTGATGGGAAAGTTATGCCACACGCAAAGCATGCAAGGCTCTTGGATGCACGTTTCCATGGTACCTCCACCCAGTTCTTTAAAGGAAACAAGTGATGGTAGGATCGAGCAAGATGGGTGGAAAGGATTAAGGTAAGGCCACATGCTGGGCATTCAGCAGGGAGACCACAAACCTTGCTACTGCATCGTGAGCATAGATACCCTCCGCAGGAGGGCTTAGAATGACATGCGCAAAGTGAAGGACTCGTCTCAACAGTGCGAGATGGGAAACCCATCATCAAAAGGGAACTTGCGGACTGTTTCTGAGAGTATGTAGCTGGCGGAGTAGTCACGTCCATTACCAATTCACGAAGATGCTGCTCGTTGAGAGCGACGCCGTACGTAGTATCATCGCCGCCGTTGGTTCTTGCACAAAGTTCACGGCAAATAGCCACCTGAGCAGCAAGACCAACAATTCCGACTCGGATCCTATCATTAACAAGAGTGGATATCATTTGATGAATGTCACCGGGGTCTGAGGAAAGGAGAGAGCCGAATATGATCAGGATTTCGCGTGTACCGTGGCTTGGAGTATGGCTGGTGGGCCATTTGTTAGCGGGGATGGGCCTTGCGACTAGTCTTGTTAAGCGACACAACTCACAAAAGGGAGCCTCGAGCCATCTCTAGCCCATTCTGCAAGCTGGGTAGACCCTTTGGATCTTGCGCCCTCAAGGCCTGGATCGCATTTATATGTTCCGTTGGATTACCGCTCATATCACTTATTCTGACCGCGAGCCCGTCCCTCAAACCGAGCAAACCAAGCTGGGAGATGGGGTTCTGTTCGAAGAATTCTCTCACAAATTCCTGTGCGTACCGAATTGTTAGGAGGTATCGTGTCGGTCGTAGGTCTTTCTCGGCCATAGATTGCGACAGATCCAGGACCAGAATAAGATGTCGAATAATACCACGTTGTAAAGGAGTCGTATCTCTGAGGAGCCTGTGAGAGCATCTGGTCTCAGCACAATGTGATTCTGGCGGCGTTCATACACGCAAATTTTATCATACTCATATTAGAGCCTACCTCTTTCTTTTACCAGCCTCTAACAACCCTTCGACGGTAGAGCTGATTGTACCATCTGCCCCCTCCACTAAAGTTTCCCAAGTTCTAGAGACTTCCCATTCTGCTCCCCCGCGCTGCTTTCTCCTCCGCTTTGCACGAGAGGCGGCAGCACTTTGCGACCCTTGCAAGTCTTCGTCTTCTGTGACATCTCCAATATACTCTTCATCTGAATCGGCCATCTCTTGTTTTGCCTTTCTTTGAGACCGCAGGAGTTTGAGGAGGAGTTTGAAGAGGAGTGAAATAAATTCGAAATTAAATGAGTTGAGAAAAATTGATAAGTCGTGGTAGATCGAATTGTATGTAGTGGTGTAGTCAAGGCGGATAAAACATCATCGAAAGCTCCGACGGAGCTCCGTCGTGTTATTACAGAAACCCGAGTTAATTACATACAAAAGTGCCCTAACTTGTTTCAGTAATTCCTTGCTGGAAACTGTTATCGCTATAGTATTATTCATTCTTTTGGGCCGCCCAATGCAATTGATGTCCCAAAAGTAATTGTGTCGAGCAGATGTGGAGAAGTAGGTGCATCGCATCGGCCAGATACGCTGGCGTGACTGCGACTGAAGCACTCCGGGGTCGCCCCCGACCTATCGACCCCTCTTCTCCTCCATCTACTCTTCGTTGTTCTCCTCCATTTCTCCCTCCGGATCTCCCGGCCATTCTACCTCCTTCAACTCGCGACCCCGACCTTCTGTCATTTCTTTTTTTCGATCCCTTAGTTTACCAATCACACGCGTACGATACTGTTCCGCTGAAGCCCACGCAATGGCGGCAAAGGATAGAGAGATCCTCCCCGATGTGTATGTGATTAACAGCCCTCGACGCTCCCAGAACAACCATCTGACCAACTCTCAGGGTTAAACCCCTTCATTATCAAATCTCTCTGCATGACCTGCAGCTTGGTGGTTCATGGAGCTACAACGGCAATGTGAAAGTTGATGCGAGAATTACCCGCCCGACTCAAGAGATCGTCCTCAATTCGAAGGATATTGAAGTTCAGAATGTAGAGATCTTGACACATAATGGTGCGTCATTGAAAGTCCCTTCCCTTCCACCGGATGACGAATGCGGTTGTTCAAGTTACTGACGGCGACATTATTGTGCTTTTACCAGGCGACAAGTTGGCAAAGGCATCCGAAATAACGTACGACAAGAAGTCAGAACGAGTGTCATTCAAATTCCCGCAAGAAGTCACTCTCTCCGATGTTGTCCTGTCCATTAACTTCAAGGGAACTATGAACAATGCTATGGCAGGGTTTTACCGTTCCAAGTACAAGCCTGTAGCAGAACCTGCTACAGACACTCCAAAGGAGGGAAACTTCTACTACATGCTGAGCACACAATTTGAATCGTGTGATGCGCGGAGAGCCTTCCCCTGCTTTGACGAGCCGAACTTGAAGGCCACATTTGACTTTGAAATCGAGGTGCCCAAAGGACAAACTGCACTTAGTAACATGCCCGTTAAGTCAGAGAGGGTGGGAAGCAATCCCGGGCTTAAATTCGTCACATTTGAGAGGACACCAGTGATGAGCACCTATGTTAGTATACACCCATCTATATCGGTACCTACATGTAAAGCTAATGCGCGCATCGTTTTGCAGCTTCTTGCGTGGGCAGTTGGTGATTTTGACTACGTCGAAGCAATGACGCAGCGCAAATATAAGGGCAAAAGTATTCCGGTCCGTGTATATACCACGAAAGGCCTCAAGGAACAAGCTCGCTTCGCCTTGGAATGTGCTCATCGTACAGTTGACTATTTCTCAGAAGTCTTTGAAGTCGAGTACCCCCTACCGAAGGCAGACCTTCTTGCTGTCCACGAATTTGTATGCTTCTAGGTTTATCCTCTTCTGGAGACATGTTCAAGGCTTATGCGATGATTTAGGCTATGGGTGCCATGGAAAATTGGGGTCTCATCACATACCGCACGACTGCCGTGTTGTTCGATGAGGGTAAATCTGACACCCGTTATAAGAATCGCATTGCATACGTTGTTGCGCACGGTTAGTCTCATTTTGCTTGTCCCAGTACTAGAGTCAGTCATTCTAATCCCTGGGGCTCTCAGAACTTGCCCATCAATGGTTTGGCAATCTGGTGACTATGGATTGGTGGAATGAGCTCTGGCTCAATGAGGGCTTCGCCACCTGGGTTGGCTGGCTTGCTGTCGACCACTTTTACCCTGGTAAGGACACCACCTTCTTTACCGATTGTATATCACACAGTTCTAATATCGTCATCCAGAGTGGAACATATGGTCCCAGTTTGTCGTACGCAATACCCGAGGTAATAATGCAATTTGTTCAGGAAGAGATTAACAGTTTCCCAGGCTGAAGGTGTTCAACAAGCGTTCCAATTAGACTCCTTGCGTGCATCTCATCCTATCGAGGTACCTGTCAAAAACGCTCTTGAAGTTGACCAGATCTTCGATCATATCAGTTACTTGAAGGGAAGTTCGGTGATTCGAATGCTTAGCGAACATGTTGGTCGTGAGACCTTTTTACGTGGAGTGGCCGACTATCTCAAAGCCCATGCCTATGGTGCGTCTTTGAAGAATGAAATCTTTCCCGAGAGTTATTGACAATCTATCGCAGGAAACGCCACCACAAATGACCTTTGGTCCGCTCTTAGTAACGCCTCGAAGCAAGATGTCAACAGTTTCATGGTGAGTGAGAACCAGACAGAGATCCTTTCGAGCATTTCAACTCATATATTCTCAAAAAGGACCCGTGGATCCGGAAAATCGGTTTCCCTGTTGTTACTGTGGGCGAAGAACAGGGACAAATCAGCGTCCGCCAGAACCGGTTCCTGTCAACGGGCGATGTGAAGCCCGAGGAGGATGAAACAACCTGGTGGATTCCCCTGGGCATCAAGTCGGATCCAAACACCACAGATGTCGACTCTCGTGCCCTTAACTCAAGAGCTGACACCGTCGAGGGAATCAATTGCGACTCTTTTTACAAGATTAACAAAAACCTTTCAGGGTTTTATCGGACAAATTACCCAGCCGATCGCCTGGCAAAACTCGGGAAATCCCATGATATGCTGAGCACTGAAGACAAAATCGGCTTGATTGGTGATGCTGCTGCTCTGGCCGTGTCTGGAGAAGGCACTACTGCTGCACTGTTGGCATTGTTGAACGGCTTTAGAGGGGAGCAGAACTATCTGTTAGTCTCCAAGACACCCCGGCGCTCTTCTTCGTGGTCTTGATGCATTTGTTCTAACGTTCGTTTTCTCAGTGTCTGGTCTCAAATCTCCTCGTCGCTCTCGAATTTACGCTCGGTATTCTCTCAAAATGAAGATGCGGCGTCGCGCCTGAAGAAATTTGCTCTTGAAGTGACGACTCCCGCTGCTGAAAAAATTGGGTGGGATTTCAAACCTGATGAGGATTACCTCACTGTGCAGCTCCGGAAGCTCCTGATCACAGTGGCCGGCCTTGCGGGCCATGAAGGGCAAGTGTACCCCTCCAAGTATGTGTTTCGAAGTTGCAACTAATATCGGAGATATAGCATCGTCGCCGAGGCTAAACGTCGCTTCGAACTTTGGGCCACGAAGCAAGATAGAACTGCCGTGCACACTAATTTGCGATCGGCGATCTTTGGAATTGCGATCTCGGAAGGTGGTCGCAAAGAATATGATGCCGTCAAGGATGAATATCTTAAGACGGATTCTGTTGATGGCAAAGAGATTTGTCTGGCGGCGCTCGGGCGCACTAAAAACGCTGACCTCGTGAATGATTACTTGGGCTTTATCTTTTCGGATAAGGTAGCTATCCAAGATGTCCACAATGGTGCTGTGTCTCTGGCCGCGAATTCCAAAGTCCGACATCTCCTGTGGGCGTATATGAAGAACAACTGGAGTACCGTCGAGGCCCGGCTGTCCGCAAACAATGTGGTCTTTGAACGATTTGTGCGAATGGGCCTTTCCAAATTCGCGGACCACCAGGTTGGAGCAGATATCACCTCATTCTTCCAGAACAAGGATACCAGTGCCTACGATCGCGCACTCGTGATTGTTTCTGACAGCATTCGAACCAACGCTTCTTACAAGGAAAGGGATGAGAAAGCCGTGTTGGAATGGCTCCAAGCTCATTAATTTTGCTTCTTTTTTAGAATCTGTTTTGTAGTCATCGTTAGGAGCTAACTATTTTATTGGGGGACACTAGTCAATCATGGGTATATTGACAAGTAGAGAGCATGAGTACATTGTCCTACAGTATGATTAAGTCACAACATGCACACAATGGTCACCTGAGACACCCCACTGTTAGCCTGATACTATTTCTTTCTTATGATTACCCATCATTAATCACGGGATAAGCGGTAAAAAATAGCAGTAGTGGTCATAGTACTGTATAAATGGACGCACTAGTCTGGATCGGGAGGTGAAATGAAACGGTCCCGATCCAAAAGGAACTTGCACGCTGGGCTCGCCTGCTCTCCTGCACTCCAGCACCGCAACGCAACGCAACCGCCATTTCAAGTCGCCGCCATCAACCACAAACCAGAGTATAGCAACCTACGCTCTCTTTTTTCTCTTCCACTTCCATCGACTTGCAGTGCTTGGTTCTTTCCACTTCTTCCATTTCTCTCTACCCAAGTTTCCCTCTCTCTTGACAAACAGATATCCCTATTTCGCCTCTACCCGTCATGAATCCCGAGTGGTAAGTTCTCTGCCTGATGATGACTCCATCCCCGGTTGGATCACTTCTCTCTCAGAAGGTTCTCCTTTTTTCCTTACTAGAGACCAGAGGGTTGATCTGCCGCTTTGCTTTCAATACATCGTCTTTTTTTTTTTTTCCGCTTCGTTATTGACCATCTTTTTGCTGACCTGCTGGCTTTTATTAGAGCATTTCCCATCCCTAAACGCCCCGATCAGTCCTTATCTTAGCGGCGGATAATACGGTCTGCGATCTGATCTCTTAGAGAACTAACCATCGAAATAGATACGACTACCTCTTCAAGCTCCTGCTTATTGGAGACTCCGGTGTTGGAAAGTCTTGCTTGCTCCTTCGATTCGCCGATGATACCTACACGGAAAGCTACATCTCCACGATTGGTGTGGATTTTGTATGTAATTCCCTTGTTGCGACCTTACACGTTATAGGCGTCATATGAATCTAACTGTGGCTATAGAAAATCCGGACTATCGAACTCGACGGCAAGACTGTGAAGCTTCAGATTGTATGAACAAGGCAGCACCTATGTTCAAATTGATGTGGCATAACTGACAGATGGTTTTAGTGGGATACTGCAGGCCAGGAACGTTTCCGAACCATTACCTCATCCTACTACCGTGGCGCCCATGGTATCTGTGTTGTCTATGATGTGACGGACATGGATTCTTTCAACAACGTCAAACAGTGGCTCCAGGAAATTGATCGCTATGCAACCGAAGGTGTCAACAAGCTGCTTGTGGGCAACAAGAGCGATATGGAAGACAAGAAAGTTGTGGAATATACCGTAGCGAAGGTATGGTTTACGAAAGCATAATCTTGGCCCCGTGACGTGCCGTCTGGGACCATGAGAATTGACCTGGTTCTCTTAGGAATTTGCCGATAGTCTGGGAATTCCGTTCCTTGAGACTTCCGCCAAAAACGCCTCCAATGTCGAACAAGCTTTCTTGACGATGGCAAGACAGATTAAGGAGCGCATGGGGACCGCCACCATCAACAACAAGCCCACTGTGCAGGTCAGCCAGGGCCAGGGCGTTCAGTCTGGATCTGCAGGCGGATGCTGCTAAATTCACCAACATCCACACCTCACCGGGGATCATTTCCGCCTGGCAGTCAGTGACTATGGATAAGGACCCCTGGCAATACGTGGCGGTGATCAACAATCTTGACGGGTTATCAGTCCAGCATGCTTTAAACAATCACAATCGGTGCTGTGATGAGAGACTGACCACACCCAGGTACTCGGGCTTGCGATGACTGCTGGGATCTCTCGTCTATTCACTTCATAATTTTCTTACTACTCCCTTCCTCCCCGGCTTCCATCCTGCTTTAGACGGTCTGCGTTTATTGTTCTCTTGCTGTCTTTTTATCTTTTCTATCTATTGTGATTACTGCTGGTGTTCTTTTTTCTTTTTCTACTGTTCTTATCTTTTCGACAGCATGCCTACGTCTCGTTGCCCTATTGTCTTCAGCAGGTTGGGTTCCATGCGTTTTTTTTTGTTGGAATGGATTAATGGAGAGAACTTAATGAATGTCCGGAGCAATATCTTTATCTGGTTGATATTTTATCAGTTGGAATTTTAAGTATTGCGTTTACAACTACATGTCCGGTAACTATCAGGTTCCACATGGAGTATATGAGGCATGCTCTGAGTAAGATATTTTGTAGTGAGGAAGCCAAAGTGAGCACTAGCCCTTTTCACGTGCATAGGTTCCGAATACCAGTTCTATAATGGGGAAACAGTCCCAACGAATTGAGTGAATAATTCATACATAATCTGTACACCATAATTAATCCCATTGTGATTAAATAGGCGTCAGGTGTTATTTCAACGTTGGGATCAACCTCTCCCTTCTTTCGGAAAGGGGAGGGGGGCCCAAAAGGAAGTAAAATACCGAGGCACAGTTGTTCGGCAAAACGTCATGAAGGCCGTTATTCGTCCCCCGTTTCGAACCGAATGATTACCGCGTCCTGAACATTCATAATAGCCCTGCGCTTTCATTCTCTCCTGTATTCTTCTTTACCCCCTGTCTGTCACCTCTAGAAGATTTTTTTTATAAGATTGCCAGTTGGATTTGAGATAATCCATTCCTTTCCCCGGCTATATACTATTCGCCCCAGACATATACCGACTCCGCGATCATCTCCTCATACTAACCACATTGTTACTATCCCGTTGCCGTCATGTCTCAGTCAACTATTGAACAGCAGAAGAAGGCGGCGGCGGCGTTTGCTGCTGCCCAGCAAAGTGATAACATAGCACATGCATTGTCCGGGGCTGGAGGCGGGATCCTTTCCATGGCTTTGACGTGCGTCGCATCAATTGCCTCCCTCCCCTTTTTGCCAGTAAATGCGCAGGCATTTGACATTGTTCTCCTTTCAGTTACCCCCTGATTACCCTTTCGACAAGAGCGCAAGTCGAGTCGAAGCGCGCCCATTCTACCACCCTCGATGCCGTCCGTCGAATTGTGCAGCGGGAAGGGTTCTCGGGCCTATACTCAGGCCTGGAGTCTGCACTGTTCGGAATCAGTGTCACCAATTTTGTATACTACTACTGGTATGAGTGGACACGGTCTGCGTTTGAGAAGGCCGCTATCAACGCCGGCCGGGCTTCGAAAAAGCTCACGACCTTTGAGTCCATGGTTGCTGGTGCTATCGCTGGCAGTGCAACAGTTATGATTACTAACCCAATCTGGGTCATAAACACTCGAATGACGGCCCGTAAGTCGGATTCTGACGAGCAGAGCCTGCCCGGGGCCTCCCCCAAGAAAGCACGGCCGTCAACTATCAGTACCCTGATGGAGCTTCTCCGTGAAGAAGGTCCCAAAGCTCTTTTCGCTGGCGTCCTTCCAGCACTCGTGTTGGTCATCAATCCCATCCTCCAGTATACAATCTTCGAACAATTGAAGAATGTCTTAGAGCGCCGAAGACGCGTAACTCCGAAAGATGCGTTTTATCTCGGCGCTCTAGGCAAAATTCTAGCCACTTCGATTACATATCCTTATATCACGATCAAGAGTCGGATGCATGTCGCTAGCAAAGATGGCCCCAAAGAAAGTCTGAATGGAAGCTTGAAGAGAATCATCAAAGAAGAAGGCTACGTGGGTCTGTATAAAGGTAAATTGAGCTTCGCGCGTTGAACTGAATATGTGCATCTTAGCCTAACAACGCCGCACAGGAATTGGACCGAAGGTGACCCAGAGTGCAATCACTGCAGCATTCTTGTTTGCATTCAAGGATGTCATCTACGGCATGACAGTGGCCGCTCGGAGGAAAACCCAGGCTGTCTCAAAATGAAAAGGAGCCGCCGATAATCCTGAGCACAATCGTAAATGGGGTTTTCGAAATGATACCCATGTAAATATGCGGAGGGCTCCCTGTGCTTGGGTGATACTGTCTTTGGCTATAGCACTGGCCTGGCCATGTTACATTGTTAATTATGTCTCTGTTCCCTTTCCCTTCGTCAGTCTGTATTTGTTGGATCGTTTACAACATGCTTTATTGATTGCCATGCCAATTTGCTGTATGGAAACATTGCCAAAAGATGATTTTCATTAGTGTATGATAATATCCAGATGTTCCCCGGCTGTTTTACATTATAGGTTATAGGCCAAATGCTGTAAGTTTGAGCATATGAGCATGTCTGTATCAAATGCAAATGTATTTTAGATGGTTGATCATTCACATACAGTCAAGTCTCCTTAATTCGATTGAACATTTCCAGTCCTTTGTAATCGAATTAACAAATTGTCGGATTATTGAATAGTCTTGGCATTTATATCAATTATATAAGTCATGGATCCAGTGTGGGATCCCGTCCAGTGTCCGCTGAGTACGCGAATTCAGTTTCAGCTGCTGTAATTGGCGCTCCAACCGCTATGGTAGATGTATATCTTCATGCTGAGAACTTGGTGTATATTCTTGAAACCTTAGCACTGTACGGAGTCCTTGAAGTGTTTGAAAAACTGTTGATGGTGGCTGAATTATGATACCATCTTCTTCATCCCCCTGATCCTAAGTATCTTGCGTAAGAAATGCAATAATAGAATCAAGATCAGTAGGCTTCTCTATATCAACTGTATTCTCTTCCACAGGATTATGAAAGTTTTATAGTAACATTGCTTCTTGAAAATGGCTGTTCGCTGGACTTCACGGGTACAGAGTTGATGAATCCGGGGTGAGCTCGCTTGGTAGATTTGGAAGCTGTGGCTGAATAATTGTACTTTTTCGAAAACTGTTATATATTGTAGTATTTTTCACTTCATGCTTCCAAATATAAAGAATCCAGTGGACCGCGTTGTTTAATGTGATAGTTGATAATGGATCAAGTTGTATTTCATTTTGCTCAATCATGTATGTAACCATCTGCGCTGGTAATGCACCTTCATATTTTGGAGAATGCCTTGATCAAGTGGCTTATCATTACCTTTAGAGTTTGAAGGTAACCATTGGACCCTAATATTGGCTGCTGGTGGTGCTAATTCAAAGCCACCAAAGATGAGCCTGGTAGTTGTCCATTAGGAGAAGGACTGAGCGTTGGCGTCCAATAAACCCATAGAAAGCAAGAAGCCAATCTTTCACAATAAGAGATGTCACCCACGACTTCTTGTTTGATGTCCATACGTCACCAAGAGCTTAAATATTCAATCCACGTAGAGACCGAGGCATGTTTGATTTGCCAATAATCCATAAAGGCGATCTGTTCCTGTGCAATTCACGCAGGTAACAAGTGTGATCATTGTCTTGTCTCGCTTAATACCAGGCAGGCTATTGCCTGAAAGTCCACTTGAGGGCGCTCCTCTCCGGAACAACCCTGTTTCATCCATATTATAGACATCCTCTTCCTTATATTCACCACGTAAAGTTCGAACACTTTTCATCTCTTCAGCAGCAGATAGAGGTATGGATGAAGCTTTACCGTGATGAGCCCTTTCTTTGGTATATGATGACGCTTTTTGAAGTTGGCAAGCCAGCCCACACTAAACTCTGGGGTTGGCAGATGCTGACATTGAAGAATTTGACGCCAGATTTGTCATGCTTTCTCAATCAGTACCTGGCTGTTCAAGAAACCACCTTGTTAACTAATGGATTACTCCCAATCAGAGAGTATGCTCTCAAGAATCGGCCAGTTTGCAGATCGTTGACGGAATAAAGAGGTAGAAGATGGATTCTCCTGGTCCAGATGCTTATATTTCGCAGAAAGGATTTCACTAAGTAGACTGGCTAAGACGGGTGCTTATATTGAATTTCAAACCATAAGCTGCAATCTGCTTGACGCGGCTTTGGATACTGGGATTGAAACCAGCACCGCAGAGCTTTTCTCTGGTCATTTGAAATAGACTGATAAGGCATTTTTGGACTCCTCCAAAAACAGGGAGCGAGGTGCCCATTTATTTCATAATTTGACGATTCCAAGGACTGGTGATTATCCAAAATATCGAGAATTGTGCAGGTTTGTATTGGAAAAAGATAATCCAGCTGATTTCTATCGAATTAAGGAGACTTGACCGTATCATGTAATTGTGATACCCCACCCTCATCCGTACATCTGACCGCCTACCAAATCTTAGACAATCGCGGTTCCGTGTTGGACGCGTTGAGTGTCTTGAGATGTTGACCTCACCTTTGACTTTCCATATTCTATACTGTATCGTCCTTATTTTCAATATTCTGATATATTTTGATATATTCTGATCATATTCATACTTCCACTCACTAACAGATGTGAGTTAAACAACCAACCTTCAATTAACATCATGTTGATCCATGACTTTATTTCAAGCAGATTTTCTTCCAATACCTGTCATACTACTCCGTACCATACTCGAACAATTCAATTTATTGGGCCTCCTTGTGGCAGAATAGTCATTGAGCCTCTGCCCCCAAAAAAGCAGTGCTGAATGTTTCTAAGAAAAGTATCATAATGGGATGTTGATTTTGCTCTCTCATAGAGCTGGGAAATATCTGCTATTCGTTCATACCCTGTTCCTCTTTGAGAACTCTTCAAATCTTGAGGAGGTTAAAAGTTGCAGTAACTGCGACTCTTAGAAGGCCACTATTACACTACCTCTTGGTAAGTATGTATTACTTTGGGCCGGTAGAAGGGGCTTTTTGAAACAGATGAAAAAGACCGAGAAAGCTCAGCTAATATGACAAAGGATTTTTGCTAGATTAAGACTATCATAATGCCCAAATATATGTCCGACATAGAAAATAACCAAGGCTTAACGCAAGAAGCTCAGCTCCTCTTATTGCAATTCATGAGAAGTTCGTACGCTAAACACCGGCCGGCGTACGCAAAAAACTCCAAGCTCATGTTACCCAATAGAAATTCAGCACCGGCACCAGCAGCACGACGTTCTGGCCGACAAAGGACGGGGCCCATCAATTATTACGAGAGAATAAATCTTTTCGTCGCGCAGGATTCAGATGATAATGCGAGCGAAAAGTCGCGCAATTCCTCGGTTGCATTCCGACCACGGAGAAGCCGTTCGTCATCCCCGTTCGATTCGAGGCCGAAACCGCCCCGGTCATTTCAGCATTGTCAGATTGATGATCCTCGGCCTTGGCCGGATAACCCTTCACTTTGCAGGACTTCTCGCAACCCGAGGAATTTGAACAGGTTCTTACGTGGTCGTGAATTGGGCAACACCAACGGACATCTTCAAATTGGCTTTGCGCAAGACCTAAAGCCTTCTCGGTACTGGCAAGGCGCTTCAAACGATGTCATTGTTTTGGCTTGGTCGCCCGATGGAACCAGGTTCGCAGCCGGCGCTACTGCACAGAGCGATGAGCATAATATGGAATACAACAGGGGTAAAAATCTTGTTTTAGGGGACCTTACAAGTAACTCAATGAAGGAGCTACCGGATCACTGGATTAAACGTCCTTGGAGGCGAGCGGCGTCCGGCCAAAACCAGACAGATACACGTCTATTCATGAGTGTTACTGCCATGCAATGGTTTGATGATATTCTCTTCACATCAAGCTATGATAACACAGTGAAACTGTGGGATGTCAGCAGTCATGCCAATGCTGGTTGTGTTGGTACACTCAGGCATAATTCAAAAGTCGAGGTCATGGCGCGTTCGAATTTTGACGAACAAATACTGGCAACTGGTGCGGACTCTATTAAAATATGGAACATCAAAAAGCAGAAGCATACCCAACTGGAATTTCAACAGCGTCAGCGGAAGAAGAATATAGAATTGGTGTCGACCTCATTAGCATGGGGCACTATTCCAGCAACGAGAAATATTCTACTTGCCGGGATGTCAGAGAAGGATGATAAGGATGGAGGAGTTCCACAGAATGGGCTTCTTGCAGCTTGGCGCATGGATGAAGCATCGACGAACCCAATCCACCTTTCCCCAAATGCGCAAAACATTTTCGACATCAAATGGCATCCTTCATTGCCATTGTTCCTTACTGGGAGTGCTCCGACACCCTCCCGAGCCTCGCTCGCTAGGTCAGTTGTTCGGTTATATGATCCTTTGAGGTCAAAGATGCATAGTATAGAACTCGACTGTCCTGCCCTGGATATAAATGACGTGACTTTTTGTCCGACGAATCCTTATTATGTAACTGCCAGCTGTACTGATGGTGTTACATACCTTTGGGATTACCGCAAGCCCGAGGATATTCTGCTTCGGCTTGAGCATGATGGCCCCTCTGAGCAGATAGATGAGAGTCTTCCCAGGGAGCGAGTAGATGTCGGCGTCAGGATGGCGCTATGGGGGGATGGCCCTGACCAGTTTTACAGTGGTGCTTCGGATGCCGTTTTAAAGAGGTGGAACATTCTTCACTCCCAAGAAGATGTTCATGTTGATGATGTTGCGTGTTTTCCAGGCGCGGTTATGTGCGGTGCATTTTCAAGTGATAAAACCAACCTTCTCATAGGAGATTCTGCTGGGGGCCTTCATATACTATCGTCAAGCCCGTTTCAGGCCAGTGATGAGCAGAGTATGGTCTTTGAAAGCGCGCCCGAGGCTATTCACGACGGCGGGGACCAACGGACAGTTCCTAATACCGAAGCTAAATTGGCGAATAATATGTTGCTGGGTGGGGAACTGGTTAGACATCCCATTTACGGTGTTGGAAAAGGGCCTCATTATAAAGGCCCATTTGCCAGCTGGGCGCGCCCTGACAGTACGCCTCGACATCTCATTGCTGAAACTCCTCTCAAGGAGGAAGTACTAGTTCGTCAATTGGATGGCGCTCCGTTGAACCATCGGCGAGGGCTCGATGCACAGTCTCGAAGAGAAATTGCCTCTCGAATCCAATTCTCTCGGATACGCAATCAGCGGCGACAAGAAAATAAAAGGAAAAGGAATGGCTCTACTATTTCAACCAAACCGACCTCTTCCAGCAGCAATAATTTCATCGACCTTTGCAGCAGTGAAGAAACAGATGATGAGAGTCATCTCCCCCCACTTCCAATTGGTAGATCCAAGCGACGTGCTGGGGAAATTGACAATCCAGTGATTACCAAGGCCGAGCCTGAGATAATAGACCTTACCTTGGAGTCCGATCCAGAGGAGAATGCAAGTCCATCCACATTTAAAACACTGCTAGAGGAACTGGAAGAAGACATAGAGGAGGACTTTTGGTGGCCAGCAAGCGGTACTATAAACCCGAATTTCCCCAAAGAAGGTGAAGAAGATCCTTAATCATAAGCTGTGATCCAAAAGCAAGAATGCTGTATGTTCGATCGTCGCATCCTATGCAGATATCAGGGCCATTTCTTTTGCATGTACCATTGATCTACATCAGAACTTAGTTGATGGTTAACCAATGGGATATGAGATCAACTGATCAATCATGATGGTCTAACCACACAAGGGACACATGAAATAAACCAGAAAGCTCGGTCATGGCTTCATGCTTCACTTTATGTGACGATATGGATTGGGAGTTGAGATGAGAAGCACAAGGATATATTCCCTGGCACGTGGAAATACAAACCCTAAGCCAAGGTCGGAGTACAGTCATGGAAGTATTGAGAAGAGATGAAAAGAAGATGAAGCGGGAAAGAGACTGGGAGGGATTCAGGTTATCTTGTCTTTTTTTTTTTTTTGTAAGTGATGGAGTCCTGGTGTATATAAACTTGCATCATACAGCCCTATAAAGATCCATTTAATCTTTAGTGTGTTTCGGGACTCCGCTCGATCATTTCATATATAAAACCACTGTCAGGGCGCCGCTGTCTATTAGGCTCTCCCATAACTATAAAGAACTCGGGTAACACTCTCGGCTCGAAACAAAAGCAAAGATCTAATAGAATGGTCATGTCAATCAATCCATTTGAACCACCTGTTTATGCCTTGCAGAGGAGACAATCTCAACTGCAGACGATATTGTGGAAAGTTCCCAGAATAATCTGTCAAAACATAGGACCACAGTCCCAAAGAGGAAAGCGATAGTTGTGCTATAAATAGTAACAATTATGCGTGGCATTTATGTACATATGAATGTACCCGTAGGATCGTGCCTTGTTCCCTGGTTCTTATTCAGTCTCAACCCTGTTGTAGTGTGCAATCTTCCTAAACAATCCAGCAATTCACAATAATTATCCAATAACCCATACTCTTTGGCTATTGTAGCTACCCGGCTGTAGCCAGCCAATGATATCATGTGGCTGTGGTACCGCCACTGGCGTTTGCGTCCATCAATGGGATTACGTTCATGGTTATATAGCTCTCCGTTCCAAATGAATGCCCTCAGTTCTCATTTCTATAAAAACTGTCATCATTAAAACTGCCATCAAGAAGCGATATATTTCACATTGGATTCTATAAAACTGCAGCAGTCCGCTGCTTGAACATACCATACACTACAGCGACGTTATCAATGTCGTTTGCTCCGCCTCCCGGTCCTCCGCCGCCTTCCGTTCCGGAGGGGTGGAAGCCTCAGTTCGATGACCGATATAAGCAATGGTAAGCTCCAAATACCTTTAAACTACGTCGCTTAAAGCTCAAGCGCATCAAAAGGAAAGACAGAGACTAACCTGAAATTCTAGGTATTTCGTAAACCTGCACACCGGCAAATCCCAATGGGAACACCCAGAAGCCCCAGCCCAGAAAGAAGAAGAGTTGCATGAACCTCCCAGCGTGCCGCCGCCATCATACGAGGAATCCGGGACAGGAGACTCCGTAGCGGTTGCGAGTGACAAAAAGGGGGGCCTTGGCTCGAATAACCCCTACAACCAGGAGAAAGACAAGGAAGATCTGGTAGAGAGCGATGCAAAGCTAGCTGCACGGTTACAGGCTGAAGAGAATGCTCGACCTGGGACGCAAAGCCCTGCAGTACAGCCGGGTGCGGCTGCTGACTATTACAGCGATGGCTCACATGCGCAATCGCCGGGTCCTTCGTCGGCGCAGAACCTGACGCCTCAGGATACAGGTCGAGGAAATAGAACGCGCAGCAGGAGTTTCTTGAGCAGGTTGATGGGGAAGGCGAAGCCGAGCGGTGGGAGCAGTGGTAGTTCCTTTGGAGGAGGGTACAGCAGACCACCTCCACCGCCGCCGCAGTCATATGGGTACCCGCCGCGTGGCTATTATGGAGGTTATGCGCAACCACAGGTAGGAGGGTATGGTTATTCTCAGTACCCGATGCAGGGTGGGTATGCGCAACCCCAACGGCGACATGGTGGTATGGGAAATGCAGGTGCGGCAGCGCTAGGTGTCGGTGGCGGGTTGCTCGGTGGCGCTTTGCTGGCGGAAGCATTCGATGGAGATGACAATACTTATATCGAAAACAACTATGGTGGTGACGATGGAGGAGATTATGGCGGCGGCGGCGGCGATGATTTCGGTGGTGGTGACTTTGGCGACTTCTAGTGGTTGCACTTGGTCGATTATGAAGCGCTTCTTTCATGGTTTATATGTTATCCCTGGTCTTTATGGCCTTCGAGTATAATATTGTTTAGTCTGGGAGGGTGCAACAATAGCGTCTCTGAACGTTTATCACCCTGTATTTAAGAACTTTAGTCTTCGTTTCAAAATAACCATGGATTGCAAGTTGAGGATGATGCATCAGATTTTATATATGAACACACGGTAGGATTATTAGATCTGAACCCTTTTCAAAGTTACTTGTACCGCCATTATCCCCTTCTGCGCGCAACACCACTCTCCCTGCCAGTCGCTGCACCCTGAGCAGCAGCCTCCGCGCCAGCCATTGGCCCCGGTGCTGTACCAGCCATCCATCCGGCAAGGTCGAAGTTTCCTGGACCACCACTGCCAGACATGGCACTCCGGGCACCACCAGAAATGGGAGAGGAACGGGACTGCTTTTCAAATTCGGCGCGCATCTCAGGGTCCACTAGAAAGGGACCAGTTAGTCTCAATCCACCAAAAACAGATATAGAAATCCAGCATACTATTCTCCATAAGCTTGGGCATTCCAAACATGAACCCCAGCGCCACCAACGCAAGCAGAATCATCGGATTCTTGACCAACGATAACGGCGAGACTAGAAATAATAACCAGTTAGCAAGCATTCCGTGCCAGACCATCGCAATATGTATCCAGCCTGGCGGCAACTTACACTTCGACCTCTGCTCATAAAAGACTCTTCTCGTCAACAACTTCGCCTCCACCGTCACATCCTTCGCAGTTGCATCGACAGCATTGAACTTCTCCGCACCGCGATTATCCCAGGGGTTACCCCGGAATGTCTCCCACACGCCCAGCACCTTCCCGTCAGCCGCGACGTCGACGCGATACGGGGCGAACACGTATTCCGCGGAGCGAATGTCGAGCAGATACGACGCGGGCTGTGCGGGAGTCGACGGCTGGAGATTGCGGAAGACGAAGGTCGCGGAGCGGGTGAGGGGTGCAGTCTTGATGGCATTGCCGATTGTTTGGTCTTGGAAGGAGGAGGGGAGGGTCGTGAGGGTTGCGTGTGTGCCTGCTGGGAGGACGTTGGGATTCGGGAGGAAGTTGGACGGTGCGATGGTGATTGTTAGGGATGAGCAGATGGCTGTTGTGGCGAGGAGGAGGATAAAGGGAAGAGATGATATTGAGAATTGCATTGTTTCAAGCGGTATAGAGATTTGAAAAAGGAAAGATAACTCTGGTAGGTGGGCACAATATGGCCAGTTGTCGAATGAAGGTCGGAGATGTGATGAATTCCGGCGCCAAGCATCACCGCTTACATTGTTAGCTACGCCAGCGTTATAATTATTTAATCAAGTTTATTGTCCATACCGAGCCCTAGAACTATGACAGACCATGCTTTGTGGACTCGAGGCCAGCAGCCATTCTACAGTCTCTTATCCCTATAAGTTCCGGAGGCAACGCCCTCTTATAACCTTCCCAATCCTTTTCCTCGTCCCAGACCGCCTGTATGCGCAGGGCTTTCGAGCACGGTGCTCTCCTTGTGTTTTGGAGCAAGATGGGTGCGGCCTAGCTGAGTCTCGGTTTAGGCTACCCTCAATGCTACCCTTCTCCTGTTCTAATTGCCTCCAGTGCTTCCAGTCCCCATTCATCATGTCTTCGGGCCCCCTCCGCCGTTCTCTGTAGGTGTGCTCGGGGTAGAGCTACACTGGTGCTGGCTAGGAATTGTAGCAGCGCCCTGGTAGCTCTGGGCCCTCCTAAAAGTCGTCCTTGCGGGTGCTCTTCTGCAGCGGTGGGTCTCATAATCCCATCCACCTCCAGATCTCTGTAGAGCTTGTTTCCTTGGTGTCGCCATTTACGGCATCCAAAGAGAAGATGATGGTGTATTGTCTCCCTTGATAGGCCACAGTCTTCGCAGGTTGCATCGTCTTGGGCCTGAATCTGATGTAGATATGCTCCAATGACTGCATGTCCTGACTTCAGTTGTAAATAGCGGCTTGCCAGGTGCTTGGGAGCCACTGCAGCTGCAGGGTCAACCGCCTACACCTGCATTGCAGTTAGCACTTATTATTGTTGACCCCATTGAATTAGACAGTGACTCAATTGATATATTAATTGTCATAAGTACATTAAAAACTAGATCATGGTGTCGTTTATAATAAAGAAGAAGATCAAGGTATATACAGCTTCTCATTTATCAACACCTGCTGGGATATAGGACAACCTATACAGTAGACAAGAAGGATAAGACAAGGAAGAAAGCAAAATGGTCTAAAGCTTGGCTTTGGGGGCGGATTGTTCCTCGAGAGCTTGAGCGTAGAGCTCATCCAAGACCTGGCGATACTTCTTGATAGTGGGAGGGCGCTTGAGCTTGAGACTGGGAAAAGTTTAGCAATGTTGAACAATAAAAGAGGCCAAGTCAGCACTTACGTTGGCGTAAGCAGGTCATTTTCAATCGTGAAAGGGTCGAGCATCAGCCTGCAGTTCTTGACTCTCTCATAGCCGGCCAATTTGTGCTTTCTGGCCACCTTCTCGAGATCCCTCAGCACAGCCCGACGGATCTTATCGTCGTCTAAGATCGATTTGATGGCATCGAGGTCGGTGCCACCGATGGTGCGACCCAGCACCTTGCTGGCATACGCCGCAAACGCATCGGGCTGGACACCAAAGATACCCACCAAGAAGGTCTGAACGCTGTCACCGTGGATATAACCCTGGGCAAAATACCCAAGCTCTGAGAGGTAAACACCCTCCAACCGTTCGGGAGAAATGTATTCCCCCTGAGCCAGCTTGAGGACATTCTTCCGGCGGTCGATGATGATGAAGCGACCCATCTCGTCCACGGCGCAGACATCACCGGTGCGGAACCATCCGTCTTCAGTCACGGCCTTGCTCGTCTCTTCCGGGTTCTTGAAATATTCCCGAAACTGGGTTGGGCCACGGAGAAGCAACTCACCACGCGGGTAGGGCTTGTCATCGACCGAATACTCCATGTCGGGCAGCGAAGCCAGACATGCTTCCGTCGAGGGAGCCAAGCGGCCGCAATTACCAGCAGTAAGATCTTGAGCTGACTGTGCCGTCGACACGGCATAGGTTTCGGTCAAGCCATAACCCTGGATAAGGTCGATTCCCAGGACAACTCGGAGGAAGTTATGCAGCGATGGGTCGAGCGGCGCGGAACCAGAGACCATGAATTTGGCCCGATCAAGACCCATTGCCGCCGCAACCTTCTTAGCCCAGATTCGATCGTACAGGGCATGCTTCGCCGTAGCCTGGCTAGGGTCAGGGTTCTTCAGGTTCGCCATCTTCGCCGAGACGATGTGTCGAGACATGGCACCCTTGACACCCGGCTGCTCGACGGTCGATGCGCGTATGACATTTCCAAAGCGACTGTACAAGCGAGGGACGGACATGAAGCCGGTTGGCCTCAAGAGCTTCAGATCATCGACCAATTCCGTGATATTTCCGTGGAAATACCCAATTCGACCACCGGCCCAGAAGGATGCATGTTCAGCCAAACGAGCGTAAATATGGGCCAACGGAAGGTAGGACAGAACAGTGTCGCCCGGCTTCTGTTCGGACATGACGAGCGCACTTGCTGCAGCCGCGACAGCATTCTCGTGCGTCAAGACCACACCCTTCGGAGGGCCAGTGGTACCCGAGGTGTAGTTGATGGTGACAATGTCCGACGGAGATGGCGGGCTGTAGGGACGGTTCAAAGAGGTACCGAGCTGTTCAACCTGCTCAATTGTGTAGATGGCGACATCCTGGCCCGCAGCAACCGACTCCAACAGTGCACGTTTGGAATGACCCGCCTGTTCTCCAGAGTCCAGAGGGTCCAAACTGACAATGATTTTCAGGTTCGGCAACGACGGTTTGAGCTTGAGCAGGGTAGGGATATGCGGCAAGGATGTCACAACACAATTCAGCTCGGCGTGGTTGATGATATACTCCGTAGCGTCCGAGGCCAAGACATCATAGATCGAAACGGAATACAAGCCCTGAGACATGCATGCCAAATCTGTTGAAAAAAGAGAGAATAAGATCAGTCACAAGCTCAGGCGAAAACGCACGCGCAACGGATGTGACCACCGCGAAGATAACCAAAGTAACAACCCCGGCTGCATACGTACCTGTGATTTGCCATTCCGGCCGGTTCTGGCACCAAAGACCAACACCGTACGAGCCCGAACGATTACAACCGTGCTTATTGTGCAACTCTGCCAGACCGGCACCAAATGCGGCCCGGCGCTTCTGAACGGTCTGGTAGTCGAGCCATTGATAGTTTCCAAACTTCTTAGTGACTGGGTTGTAGGGGCGCCACCCGAGACAATGAGCCCTTGGCTGGCGGTTCGCAGTCGATTCGAACATGTCATGGGCTGTGGAAACCTGAAGATACACAATGCTTTAGTATCAGTGCTGACTTGTGCCTACCTGAAAGACGCGAATTGGCAACGTACCTGGGGATCCAAGGTCTTCAGCAAGGACTTTTGCGTGTTCCAAGCACGGTAGACCTTACTCCGGCCCGGCTGCTCGGAGCCGGATACAGCAACGGAATAGGGAGTCCCCTTGGGAGGTTCCTCTCTCAACTCTGCCGCGCGAGCAGCATGGAGGGGCTGCGACGAGAACATGACGGGATAGCGGTATTGCGATACGTGTGATTGTCAACTCTGAAACCTTTAGCACTGAATTAGGAAGGAAAGACAAAATACACATACCAAAGGAATTGGGAGTAATATAGCAAAAGGAGAACGGAAAGTCGGATATGTAGTAGAACTGACGTTTATGGTCTGTATAAAGGGAGAGCAGCACTCCAAACACCACTGTAATATGTACCAAGTATAAGGAGGATATCAATAGATGCACTCCTAAAATCTGGAGAAGAAGGGAAAAAAAAAAAATAAGGGAGAGGAGGAGAACAAGAAAAAGAATCTGTACAGAGTAGTTAATTGCTCCGGGAATGCCTCTCTCACTCGGGCGGTGGAGTCGGTGATTGGTTGGCCACTAAATAGGATTCTCAGATAGTCCAATGAACCTCGGCATTTTGCATAGCAGTCCGGAGTGGATGACTAGTAGTTAGTACTAGTATAGCAATAGCCTTGGTTAGATGGCAGAGTAGAGAATCAGCCTGTCCATACTATCTACCCTCTATTCAATCATACTACAGTCATAACAATTCCAGAACAATACTACGGAGTACTCCGTATGTACTCCATATGTCGTACTCCTATCCTGTGATACCAAATTAATGGCCCCCCGATCGGAAGGACCGAGGCCGGACACGATTGCCTTTTGGGTAGTTGAAGCGAAAGCTCTGATTGGCCACTGCCCTTCCAGTGCATAAATCCGTCTTGTGTCCGCCATAATTTATGCAATATTCTGGTATGGACATTTACCGTATGTCATTACCACCAATAACCAAACAGGTCACATGTTAGGTTTCAGAACCTAAAGCTACGGAGTGACCGACCATACAGAATATGCTGTTGAGCCCGTGACCATTCATACTGATGTGCATCCTCCACGGGCCATTCTCCGCATCAGCCGGGGCGGGGCATGGGGTAATTGACTACCAATTCCTGATTCATGTGAAGCGGCTACCACATGAAATCCATGTTGATTTCCGAGAGGCCAATAATGTTGCTGATCAGTCTTTGGCTAACTGACAGAATCAAGATATCATGTGCATGTCATGTACCCTTGACATCGTGAAATTTGTAGATTGCTATATAGAAGTTCCCCGGGGTATATTTCTCGCTCAAAATTTCTCAAAATCTTTCTTATATCTAAGAGTAACTTGACTGGGCTCATGGGAAGCAGCTTCCTTCACCGTCGAAGCTCCTTTTCAAATTGTCGGGTCAGGCAAGGAGGTACCAGCGGCGGCGGCGGCCTTGAACGATTGCTCAAAATCAGCAATGATATCGTCAATGTGCTCTGTACCGACAGAAATACGGATGCCATCCTCTGTCGTGCCCGAGTCAAGACGCTCTTGGTCAGTGAGTTGCTCATGAGTTGTCGACCAAGGGTGAATTGCAAGAGTCTTGGAATCCCCAACACTATATACCAGTTAGTTCAATTTTTATCAATCAGAGAATAGAGCGACAACGTACTTTGCAAGATTTGAAATGAGCTTGAAGCCGTCAACAAGCTGGCTACCAGCAGCAGCGCCACCCTTTACTCCGAACGATAGTACACCACCATAACCACGCTGCAAGTACTGCTTGGCAGCCTCATGGCTGGGGTGGTCTTCCAGTCCGGGATATGAGACCCAGTTCACATTTTCGTTCTTCTGTAGCCACTTTGCGAGGGTAATTGCATTACTTGCATGTCGCTCAGCGCGTAGACTGAGGGTCTCCAAGCCCAGCAGAAGCTGTTGCGCAGCAAAAGGGTTCAGCGCCGTTCCAATATCACGCAGGATCTCCACGCGGACTCGAATAGCAAAGGTAATGGGTCCAAAGGTTTCCCAGAACTTCAGACCATGGTAACCTGCGGATGGTTCGACAAACTGAGGGAATCGGGCAGCATGCTTGCCCCAGTCGAATTTCCCAGAGTCCACAACCACGCCGGCAACGGTGGTGCCATGGCCACCAATCCACTTGGTTGCGCTATGAACAACAATGTCTGCGCCATGGTCGATGGGGCGGCAGAAAAAGCCACCGGCTCCAAAGGTATTGTCAACCTACAAAGGTCAGAGCCACGATCTTGTTGGAAATGTGAAATTGGTATGGCACTACTCACCACAAGAGGGACTCCCTTCTCGTGAGCAATACTGGCCAATTTTGAAAAGTCTGGGACATTGTAACGAGGGTTACCGATCGTCTCCACGAAGACAGCCTTGGTGCGATCATCAATGGCAGCTGCGATATCCTCTGGCTTATCACCCCGGACAAATTTGGTATTGATACCCAGACGAGGGAAAAGGACCTTGAACTGGTTGTATGTGCCACCGTACAAATTGGTAGTCGAGACGATATTATCACCGGCATGGGCGAGAGCAGAAATGGCCATGAACTGTGCACTTTGACCTGAAGAAGCTGCTACAGCCGCGACACCACCCTCAAGAGCCGCAATACGCTTTTCAAACACGTCGACCGTGGGCTAAATCGGCTAATTGTCAGAGACCTGGGGGAGCATTGATTCCTCAGATCACTCACATTCATTATCCGGCTGTAGATGTTGCCGAATTGCTTGAGGCCAAAGAGCCTCGCTCCGTGCGCAGAGTCATCGAAAGTATAGGACTAATTTGTGACCATAAGTATGTTGAGCAGTATGAATAAGGAGAACAGGAAACGTACAGTGGTGGCATAGATAGGAACGGCACGAGATTTGGTAGTAGGGTCTGGTTCTTGGCTTAAAGATTGAAAGTCAGCATCATTGGGTAATGTACTTGCAATTGGTATTGATACGTACCCAGCGTGAAGCTGGAGGGTCTCAAAACGAGGCTGCTGCTGCTGCTGCTCAGAAAACATGATGGGCACCGGAATGCGGAATGTCCGTTGGATCTATGTAACTGTTGGTATCTTTGCTGCTATCAGGATCAATAAGCCCGGAATGCAGGAAATGTGATGCAATATGTAGAATTAAACGAGTAAAGGACAGGAAAGAAATCCCCACGAACTCGAGGGGAGAGCTGTGAGGGAGTGGTATAAAAGCGACGCGGGGGAAAGGCGATGATGGGCATTGATGGCGTGATCAACTGGAGGATTTAATGGATTTCAGGACTAAAAAAGGAAACTTATACATAAAGTTATTCGTGTTCGTATTTGGTTTCTGCTTAACGTGACCCACATGCGAATGTCACACACGGGCGAATGTCACACGAAATCGCTCCGCCGCGACTTTAACCCCAATATTTCCACCAACGCACATAAATTCCATTAAAATTACTCAGAATCGCCTTCCTCAGACATCTCTACTACTATCTGACAGGAACGTGCATTGTGTCCGGCTTTTCCGCAATTGCCACAGCGCCGTGCGCGTGTCTCGGTCCGCAGTCGCCGACCAGCCCCATTGCATGTTTCCACCTTCAGTTGTACCTCAACCTCCATTTGATCCCCTAATTCTTGAGCTTCCTGTATAGAAAGTGGCCCTCCTTTCCTTAGACGTGTTTTTTTAGCCCTCCGGCGTTTGCTAAAGGCCTCATTTGCCGCCCGACGTTCACGAATCTCTGCTTCCATCAAATCCATCTTATGCATTATCTTCGTTGTGCCTTCCGCGAGGATGTCAACAGCATTCAGGATTGATGATGGAGAGCTATCTTGGTGATGAGAGATTCGGTTTTTGATAAGGTTTGTCTGGGATGACGCATCAATTGGGTTATTTGGTGTTTTAGAAACCCAGCTATGGGAACCAGTCGGCCGCGAATTCGACAGTGTTGGCGTTTTAAATTGGACATCAAGCTTAGATATTACCCTTTCAGGGTCGAAAGGGATAAGGCCAGCAGCCCCTTGAGAGCCACCTTTGATATTTTTTTCTCTCATGGTGGCTTGGTATGCGGTGTAAAATGCAGGAAAGAAATCTTTTTTAGTGATATGGGTGACATGCGCCCACATAAGCCCTTCAATATGCTTACCATAAGCAATCTCAAGGGACTAAAGTATCCGACATCAAGAGGCTGGAGGATATGGGATGAATGCGCAGGCATGCAAAGTGTAATAATCTTATTATCTTTGCAATGAAGCTCAAAGTCAGTTGAGTGGGGACTTGCATGGCCATCAAGAATCAGGAGACAGTAACAACCAATTGTTTGGGCTTTTGTATATTCATCAAAGTGCTTGATCCATTCCAAGCCAAGTTCATTCATTATCCAACCGTTTTCTGATGTACCGATAACCCAATCCATTGGTAATTGGCTATTCTGATACCAAGAAAGAAGGTGATATTGACCCTTGACAATGATGTATGGCGGGATCGCCCAGCCATGAGCATTAACTCCCTGGATCACCGTGACCCATTCACGATTGCCCGGCTGTTTTATTTTTGCCTTTCCATGTCGTTCGGAGCTTGTGACAACCATTGTAGTTGAGATAACTCCCATCTGAAACCCAGTTTCATCAAAGTTATAAATATCCGCTTCCTGGATGCCGTACTTCGTGATTATGTTTTGAACAACATGAACCAACGATGGATAACCTCTGGATCTTCACATAAAGCTCTCTGATAGTCATATTTCCGACTAAACGAGTCGTGAGCTCTGGGTGCCGTTTAACAAAGGTGCTGGCCCAATTTACACCAACGCGTCCCGCGTCGCGTGTTGCAAGTAACCGGTTGGCCATATCTTCCACACCAGACAACTGAGGAGGAAACCCTTTGGAATCTAGATCAAGTATGTGTTCAACAATCGTTGATTCCTCTAAATCAGTGAGCCTTCGTGAATTGGCTGATATATTGCATCGTGATTGCATGCCACGCCGGCGGCGACTAAGCTTCTCATGATCCACGTGATAGATTTTTCCAGCTGCTCGAGCGCTCACTTTTTTGTCATTTTGCATAGCTTGAAGGGCCAATAATACTTGGCTTTCATCATTTTTCTGACGCATATTTGGTTGTGGTGATATTTGTGATAGAAGTCAGAAGTCGCGTCGGAGCAATTTCGTGACATTCGCCCGTGTGACATTCGCATGTGGGTCACGTTATATGAAAAATGGGATTTGTGTTGTATCAGTTCTCGATGGAATTGATTATGAACTCCCACGATGAGTAAAAAGACATGATTGTTTAAAACCTCTTAAAGTAAACCCTCGGGATAAGTACATAGCCATACACGAAAGTAATGGTGTTCTCAACTCTAAATGTCGTCATATGTCCACCGACCATCTATGGATATTTTCCATGATCACCATCGCAGCCCAGCAAACCCAAGAATCTTCAGGTACTATTTGCATTTCCTTCACCAAACAACCAGTCCTATTTCTTCCCTTGCTTTAACTGATTCAGATCATGGGGCTTACTGGTATTCGCCACCATGAATTGGATAACTTGACCGGCGGTCAGGCAGACAGAACAACAAGACAAAGTTAGGCTTCCACTTTTTTTCTGATTATATATACAAGAATAATTCTTCTTTTTGTTTTCATCACTTGGAACTTTTCTCTACAGGAAATCACCTCAAAAAATTTGATTCGCCCCGGAATCCTGCAAAGGTACGCCGTACGCTGCACAGTTGTCACATTGCCATATCACAGAGCCGAAGAATGCCCCTCTTGTCAGCTTAACGGGGTTTCAATGGAAGCCTGTCCTCTTCGAATATTTTCTCATAATCCCTGGGATGACTGATAGTTAACTGTTCAGATAGCTTTTTCAATTTTTGCACCTTTGCCGTATTTGAAGAAGGAGAAAAAAGGCGATCCGCAGTATAAACCAAAACAATGGCTCTGAGCTTTCCATGGATCTACTCCGTTAGGGTCGCGCAGTTCATCTTCGGAATAATCGTTCTCGGTTTGACAGCATATGGTGTGTTCCCATCGCGCTATAGTTGTGTCTCTATTCTGACTGTCTGTAGTTGTCAGTTTATGGTGGGAGTCCGGTTCAACGGTCAACTTTATGCTATTCAATGGCGTGTGGACACCCTTTGTTGCAGTGCCTTTCCTTGTTCTAGCACCGACCTACTTCCCAAACCTGGCACATCGGCTCATTCTAGTCGGAGTTGAATTGGTTACCACGATCTTCTGGTTTGCCGGGTTTATTGCCTTGGCTGCTGCACTACCGGGTCCTAGCTATTGTCATGGAAGCGACTGCAGCTCCCTCCAAGCAGCGACAATTTTTGGAGCCTTTGAATGGTATGTTTATGCAGTGGCAGTGACACGAGACAAATAGTTAACTGTTACCAGGGTATTATTCGCCATCACATCGGCGACAGCGGTCATGGGAGTAATGCGGTCCGGTCCCAGTACGAAGACCGCCAACGTTGGCGTCTGAGTAGGATTGACCACATCACTCCCATGACCGCTACCGAGCGCTATGATGATAAGATTTAGTTTGTGATGTCATCCACTATAGGCGGCTCCAGCCCTACTACCCACATGACCACGATTTGACGATTTGCCTTGATTAATTTCAGCCGCATCGATTAGAGACGACGATTTACGATGGAAGATGTGTATGTTCCTTCTATTAATTTTGCTTTGCGCAATTCTTAATGCTATGAATGATACCCAGCCTGTTCATAACTACTGTATGGGGTATGTAAGGGATTGCTGATCCTCTTCGCTGCCATGATTTAAATGCATCGTACCTCAGACACTGCGCGTTGCCACCTTGTGATACCATAGTCTTCGGTGTACGTGCTTGTAGGGATTGGTTGCTATCTATACCTTGCTAAGCCAGTACCGACAATAAGCGTCGAGTCTTAACTCATGACCGTTAGCTGCAATAGGCGCTGCTTCACTTGATCGCATCCGTACTCCGTATGAGTAGTATCCAAACCCTAATATAAAAGGACTCTAGAAGAACTGGACGGAAGTTGAACATGCCGTAATGTATAGACTCTTGTACATGATTTCCAAGTCGGCTTCTGTTCCCGAATTTAACCGGCCGGAGGAATTTCGCCGTCGGTCGGCTCGGAGCTTGCCGGGAATCAGATGACAACCACGCTATACCTGATGGAGCAATCCTGACGGCGTCTTGGCATTGCCACCAACTCTACAAAGTACTCTTGCTCTGTACAAGTATACTACGTACAGACGAGACAGGGGAGAACTGCAGCAAAAACTTGCATCGGCCTACTTGATTGTACTCTGAAGGTTGCTGGAGACATAGAATCTTATCAATGCATGAAGTTGCAGCGGAGTCTTTTCCGGGTCTCAAAAAACAATAGCGAACGAAAAACTCTGTTCGCGGAGGTTTATCCACATTCCTCGCCCTCGGTCCACCTCCGGTAGGGCACATCTATGCTCTGTGCAGTCAGAACTCCGGTTCTATTATCAGGACTCAGTATTATTATCAACCATTAACCATGAAAAATTTGTTAGTCTATCTTGTTACTCATACACAGCCATGCTTATCACTCGAAATTCGCCGTTGTATCAAGCATTTATCTGAACTATGAGTGTCAAAGAACTGCGTTGATCCCCCTCATACAGTATCCGTCCATTACTGCAATACAAATACAAGTACTGTGCAAATCCCTCAATTGCTTGATATTTTATTTTCGCAGTTCGCATTGATCCAATGTTCTCACATTACCATCTCAATTCACGGTGAACACGGGTGGGAGTAACGGTTACGGTTGATTTGATTTTATTTCCCCACACTGCACCAGACACCGGTAGAAAAAAAAAAAAAAGTTTCTGCCGGATTGACGGGCCTTGGTGGAGCCAGCGTTCTTCTTCGCATTCGCCGACGCGACAGCTGTTTCTTTCCTCCTCAGTTCCTACTACAGAACATTCTTTTCTTCTTCTTCTTCTTCTTCCTTTTCTTCTTCCTCAACCTCTATACGAACTCCTAACTGGTCATTGCGTCCATCGCGGACCAGTATGGGCGCCGAGCAAGACCAGTTCTCCGTTACGTCAAAATCTGCTGCGGAGAAGGGCAACATGGCAGGTCAAGGCCCCATTCAAGTCGACACTAATGGCTATAAATCACAAGAGCTGAGCAGCGTCGATGTTGAGAAAAATGGTGGCAATGGAGAACCTGAACATGAGCCAGAGCTCAAGCGAAACCTCAAGAATCGTCACCTGCAAATGATCGCTATCGGTTAGTCGATATCCTCGATCAACTCGCGCAAGATATTGACATATATCTCTAGGTGGCACTGTTGGAACTGGTCTTTTCATTAGCAGCGGTACTGCCGTTGGCCATGCCGGCCCCGTTGGTGCAGTAATCGCCTACCTCTTCGTCGGAACGATTGTATATTCGGTTATGGCGTCGCTGGGTGAGCTCACGACGTACATCCCAGTCGCCGGCGCATTCACGTCCTACGCAACTCGATTAATCGATTCAAGCCTTGGATTTAGTATGGGGTGGATTTATTGGTGGTCCTGGGCTTCGACATTCGCAGTGGAACTGACAGCAACCGGCTTGATCATCCAGTTTTGGGATGAGGACATCAACATCGCCATTTTTATTGCAGTTTTCTGGATTGTCATCTTGTTGCTGAATCTCCTGCCAGTCAGTTTTTATGGAGAGATTGAGTTCTGGTTCTCTACAATCAAAGTGGTCACGGTTCTGGGTTTTATGATCTTCGCTATCTGTATCGACGCCGGCGCCGGTAACAGGGAATATTTAGGGTTCCGATACTGGGTACGCCCTGGTGCTTTTGCTCCGTACCTCATTGAAGACAACGACTCGCTTGCCAAGTTTATTGGTTTTTGGTCTGTTTTAATCCAAGCTGGTTTCTCCTATCAGGGTACCGAGCTCGTCGGTATCGCTGCCGCCGAGACCGAGAACCCCCGCCAAACCGTCCCGTCCGCCATCCGCAAAACGTTTTACCGAATTCTCTTTTTCTTCGTCCTGACCATCTTTTTTATCGGCTTGCTAGTGCCCTATGACAACGACGATATGACTAAGGATGGAAACAACGCTAATTCGTCTCCGCTTGTTATTGCGGCCAAACTTGCCGGGGTACAGGTGCTGCCTCACATCATCAATGCAGTTTTATTGACTGTCGTGCTTTCGGCCGCCAACTCGAACGTCTACAGCGGCAGTCGTATTCTGCTTGGTTTGGCGAATGAAGGAATGGCGCCCAAATGGTTTAAATACACTACCAAACGTGGTGTGCCGTGTTACAGTGTGGTATTCACTGCTCTCTTTGGTTTGCTCGGGTTCTTGAACATGTCCAACTCGGGTAGCACAGTCTTTACCTGGTTGACCAACATTTCCGGTGTGGCCGGTTTTATCACTTGGGCATCATTGAACGCCTGCCACATTGCGTTCATGCGGGCGCTGAAAGCGCGCGACATCTCGCGTGATTTGCTTCCATACAAGGCAGCTTGGCAGCCTTGGTATTCCTATTATGGACTCTTCTTCAACGTGCTGATTATTCTGACCCAAGGGTTTACATCTTTTATCCATGGGTTCAGCGTGACAGACTTCTTTATTGCCTATATCAGTTTGATTCTTTTTGTTGTCCTTTATTTGGGACACAAGATCATCTGCCGAACGTCCTTTGTGAGTCCACACGAAGCGGACATTGATACAGGCCGTGAACCCTTGGCCAACGAGACGTGGGAAACGTCAGACCCGGCCGCGGTCCCGTGGTATATCAAAGGGTACCACTGGATAAGACGTTTCTAGCTGGTTGTTTCTTTGAACATATTTCCTTTCCTCTCATTTAAAGTCTAATTTCCTCCGACTGCACGTGGAAAGGGTCTCATTTACGCATTCATGTCTGTGCTTTTCTTCCTTCGAAAGAAAAAAAAAAATAAAGAAGGCACACGGTGTTTTACGAGTATGAGTGAGCGAGCATGAATCTCTTACTGTCATCCTCTCGACTCTTTTCTTTTTTTCTGTTGCTTAATATTTGACCACGCTGTGATGTACATAGAGCGCGCACATGAGGGGTTTGTCTTTTCTTTACTGTTGTTGATTCAGGAAGGAGTTAGGTTGCATTTCTGGGTTCAGTCATTGCCAATATGTTTGTATGTAATTGCATCTAATTGCATCTAGTAAACGTCAACCAATTCGAAATAATAATCATCAACATAACATCCATAAACGTCAAACCAGACTCCATACATACATTTCCTTTGATGCCACCACTATTGGCTTCTTCATCCGATATCATAAACTCAAAATACATAGATTGTTTTCACATCAGAAAAACTTAAATAGGGTTGATTTACATTGCGTATATTGAACGGAGCATCTTCTACTATTGGAAATGAATAGCAAAAAGAGAACAATAACCCTATTACTTTTCGTTCATAGAATCAACAAACAGAATCTGATGCGCACAGTAAGTAAGGATAAGCATACATGTAGAACCTAGACGAAATGGAAATGGGAATAGAGATACATGCTAGGATGTTTAAACCGAACAAACAAGAAACGAAGTTGCATCCATGGACCAATCCAAAACAAAAAAGGGGACAAACGCGAGCAAAGAAATACATAATGGTTGAAGGAAAAAGCACGTAAAAAGCCGACCACCCAGCCATGTAAAAGAAAAGAAGGATTCAATAATAGAAGCCATAGAATGCAGGGGAAACGATTGCGAAACAAAGCAAGGTAGAAAAGTCGATGAGGGAAACACAAAGTTTTAGCATAGCTTCAATATGAAATGCCCGCATCCGGACGTTGAAAACTCCGCAGATAGGCGAAGAAGATTAAGCGGCGATGCACTGGAAGAAGCCCCGTTCTCATAAAGTAGCAAGGTATAAAACCAAATGCCTTCGAAAAGGAGCACAATTGATCAAATGCCAATGTCCAGTCCGGAGACAGGATTTTTGAGAAGAAAAAGACGAGAGTTTGTACAGCGAATTCGATGATAAGATCCGTATCAACACACTAGCTGCGTGCTTCAGTGCATGATCGTTTTGTCGTATTTGGTCATAACAAGCGTAAGGCATTTTAGCTGCCCTGACCAGGAGGTGGCGGCTGAGATCCTGCCTGTGCTCCGCCCATCATGAATCCCGGAGGAAACATGGGCATTCCTGGGAAGGAGAAGCCGAATCCAGGTACTGCTGGCGGAACACCGACGTTGTTCACACTGGCGGTGTCACGGTCACCCTGACCGCCAGGTCCAGGGGGGTTCTCACGTTCTGGGCGACGGAAGCGATCCTGCTGGGTGCGAGAAGACACTGGTCCCCGTTTGCCTCCGGTGTCGGTTGCAATGCGTCTGCTGATAGCTATTATCGATAGAAGAACCTGATTAGCTAGTGACTCACTGAAAATCGAAAGAAAGGCGGCTTACCTTTGGACGAGACGCCGGCACCAATTTCAATATCTGGCTCCTCGACGACCATGCCACTCTCCATAGGTCTGCCACCAGTTCCACCATACTCCGCAGTAAGCAGCCACTTGCGGTCCGCCTCTGTGAGTCTCTCGATCGGAATAACACTGACACCGGTCTGGTAGTCGCTGCAATCACGTGGACCAAATCCTACACCCCATCGAGTCTATAAAAGCAGATGTCAGACACGGATCGTAATCAAAACAGACTGGGATGATGGTGTGACTTACTCTAAGTTGCATGTCTCCAGATTTGTACGATTCCATTCCTTCACGAGCATTGACAGCGTCGTTGCGGCAGATCATCTTGATAAAAGCGTGGCGCTTGTCAATGTTAACAATGCAGGTCTGAACGATACCAAACTTGCCGAACAGCGAACGGAGATGCGCTTCGGATGAACTACAAGAAGGTCAGAGACATGGTCATATAATGAATAATATTGAAACTTACGTGACACCGCCAACAAAGAGAGTCCGGCTCAGTACTGGAGCAAAACTGTTAGCATAGAAGACTCATAGATCCAGCATTGCAAACAAACCTTTCAGATTGCCTTGACCAATGGAGTAGTCCCATTCAATCAACTTCGGGCCAGGAGGAGGAAGAGCTAGGTCTTTACGGGGAGATGGTGAGCGACGTCTGCGACCAGGAGGGCTGCGTTGACGGTAGTCCCGTCGACCACGCATGTCCCGGGGATCTCCGCCTCTGCGACCCGGGGAGTCTCCATGATATTCTCCATACACAGGGCTATCGCGCCTGCGAGGAGGGGACGCGTCACGGCGCCTATCCCAGCCAGGGGAACGGGAGCGACGACGATATTGACCCGGGGGAGAGCGCATGTAGTCGCGCTCACGAGGGTCAAGATCGCGCGTTTGGGAGTCCGGACGACCGCCCCAAGCACCCATGTTTTGACCTGGCAATCCGGGGAACCCAGGAGCCTGTCCAGGAATGCTGCCCATGCCGGCAGAACTGGACAGAGAAAGGAGTTGCAGAGCGGTAGCCCATTGATCTTGAGGAATTCCTTGTGCCATCAAGAGCTGCACAAGCTGGAGTTGTTGCTGAAGGGCATCTGGTGCCATAGCTGGCGTGGGTTGGGCAGGAACTGCAGCCGCCTGTGGCAGGAGTGCAGCAAGTGGGTTTTGCGGAGCAGCCATTGGGTTAGGTGTCTGAGACTGACTCTGAGGCTGAACCAATGCTGGATTTTGAGCCATGCCACCCAGAGCTGCGAATGGATTCGCCGCCATAGCTCCCGCAGCAAAGGGGTTTACGTTAGGCTGGGTGGCTCCGGGTTGCGAGGCCTGGTCAACAGTGGTAGTCACTGGCTGAGGAGGAGCGGCGGTCTGCGGTGTTAAAGCGGCAAGCGGATTATTTGTTTGCGCTGGAACTGCCGGGGCTGCCGAAGATGCAGTGTTCTGTTTGGCCATATCCGCCAGGGCTTTCAGGATACTGGAAGTATCAGGCGCCGACTGAGGTGCAGTTGTTGAAGCGGCACCATTAGAAGCTTGCTGCTGCTGAGGAGCGCCATAAGGAATATGATTCGGACCTGGAGATCCTTCTGGAGTAGTCGATTTAACATCTAAGGGGAAAACGTCAGATTCCGAGTCCATGATTAAGCGCCGGCTGTTTGATGTCTGCCGTTCCCATTTCCATTGGGGACAGCACACCAGGCCACCAAGAAAAAAAATTGGAAAAGAAAGAGTAAGTCTTACTGTTCAGAGCGGGCGCGTTTAGTTTCTCCTTGAAGTCGTTGATCATATGGGCTGGGAAAGTATTTCCACGCTCCCAGATGTCAACCAGCTTCTTGATTTTTTCCTATAGCGAAGAACGATCAAATACGTAAGTTGGACTATTCGCCATAAACGACGGAGTGCAAGTTTAGACGAAGACGATGAGGAGAAAGCCACGGTTTCTATGCAAAAGGGCAAAGGGGTATATAAGCGGGAGATACATCAGGTTGTTCTTATAAGCCATGCATGGGTCTTGGGGCAAGTCACCGTGCAATACCGGCCTTATGGATGGTGCCCGCGAATGATAATGTGATAATTTGGTGATTCTTCGCGTATATCTTCTAGTAGTGCGTACCTTTTGATCTTCAGGAGCATTGTTTATGATATCCGTCATCAAGACGGTGAGCAGTTCGGTCACTCTGTTAACGCCAGCAGCGAAGGTTCCATCTGGAGCAGCACTGCCGGCTGGCTGGCCTGCTCTGCGTGCTGCTTCTACCCACTGTCGAGTTACAGAGTCTACAACATAGAGTACGCCCAACTTGTGTGTCCCTGGTGCCTTCTTGAAATGGGTATAGATCTTTTGGATGAGGACAGATTCGTTCTACCAGCCAGGAAACAGAAGTTAGCGCAAGCCATTCAAATCGTATGAGACAATGACATGGGTGATAAACGTACCTGAACGTTGGCGGTGCAAAGCGAGGTGATGCTGTTGATCTTCGAACCCGAGACACCTGGTGGCTTGAGAGCAAGCATTGATTGGAGATAGTTCTCCAGCTCTGCTACAGCCGAAGACATGACGGGCTGGGTTGATATATAGAAAAGTTGATTTGACTGGAGTCGCGTCGCGTCTACTGGGAAAACCAGTGCAGGTTGCTTAAAGAAATGGTCGGTAACAGAAAATCTTTTGCTTTTCTTTGTTTCTCTTTCTGCGACTTTCCACCAAGGTGCAAAAATAAAAAGAGTACCCTTTTAAGCGGATTTTGGTGGCCGTGTCACTACAGACTTCACGAGCGTATACTTGGCGATGAGACAGGACCTTCCGCCTACAGCTGGAACAAAGCCCGTGCGATAAGTGTCCAGGGCTTGTTTTTCTTTCGAGTATGAGTACAGGAGTACGTCCTAAATATGAGCGTGAATATATCAAAGGGGGCAAGAAAAGAGATGGAAAGAGATGGGTTTACGACCCGTTGATGAAGGGGAAAGTGGTGTAGGAGTTGAGGTTGACAGAAGGGAGAGAAAATGAAAGGGAGTTTTGGGTGAAAAACTGCAGGCTCACTAAGTCTGGAGCTAGACCAGAATAGGAATTTAATGGCCTGAGGTGTTATTTCCTTTTTTGTGGTCCTGGTCTATCATGTGACTTATCACGTGGCTTACATACGCAAATAAGTTACTCCGGTCCCCGTTTTAATCAACTGCCATTTTCCCCGGTGAATCGAATGCGGCAATCTTCTATGGAGTCCGGAGTCCGGAAAGCGCTCGGAGTACCCTAGCATTCGCCTGAAACGTCAATCTTGTGTATAATAATTGCTACGTGCTGAATCATGAGATTCATTTGTTGTACTCTGTACCAAGCACTGCACCAATTCCACAAGATACCGGGGAGAAGCAAAAAAAAAAAAAGAAAAAACTAGTTTTATCAGATGCTGCATCTGCATGTGACCATTTCTGTGATAGTGATATATGCTTGTATCATCATACAGAACATGCTAAGAATCTCTCACTCTACTCTACATAACCCATCGGGTGAGCCTCGGATGACGGCACAATGGATGCATTATTTGGTGCCGACGTCACTGGCCCCATGAGGTCATGTCTCTTTGGAGTAATTCCGGAGGACTAACCGTAATAAAAACATCAAGCATGAGAAGCACGGAGCTGCGGATGGCATTGACTATGGTATGCTACAAAACGTGCATAGAGTTATTATCAGATGGAGATACGGGTTAAGGATAGAAGATCAATTGCTCTCTGTGGGTTATGTTTCCTTCATCCTTCCCCGAAGACCGGAATGTAGCGAAATTCGGAAGACAGGCTGTCCTGTAAGATCGATACCAATTCCGTCACCATATCGCCGAAACGGGTCGCTGGAGAGTCTCGGGAGACCGGCTGCGTTGGGGCTAGCGTTACCGTACCGTACTCTCATGCAGTCCATTGCCTAACTTTGTTGCCGGGAGTTACCGTACTGTGTGTGTACCGGTAGTTTCGTTACGGTCAGATGGAAAAAACATGGGCCACAGCCAAAGAGGAAGAGCTCCGACTCTTTTTCCCACCTGGGTTGACCTCCCTGATATTATTTCTCTTTCTTCTCTCTTTTTCTTCTTCTCTTCCTCTCTCCATCCTTGGTCATACTACTTCCACTCCACTACCCCCAGATTTTTCACCATGGCTTCCGCTCTCAAGCTCGGAACCTCTACTCTGCGTTCCTCCATTGCCGCTAAGCCGGCTGTGCAGTCCGCTGCCTTCAACGGTCTGCGCGCCTACTCGACCGGCAAGGCCAAGGTACGCTGCTTGATTTGGTGTTTTTCTGGAACTTCAATGGCTAATTGGCATTCTTGCATCATAGTCTCTCAAGGAGACCTTCGCCGACAAGCTCCCCGGTGAGCTTGAGAAGGTCAAGAAGCTCAGGAAGTGCGCATACACCCCACCTCTCCCCACGTTGAAGATTCGCCATCGCCATTTAAGATGCACAATTGCTAATCACATGCTTGAAATTTTCTAGGGAGCATGGCAACAAGGTCATTGGCGAGGTCACCCTTGACCAGGCCTACGGTGGTGCACGTGGTATCAAGTCCCTCGTGTGGGAGGTGGGTTCTCAAAGTGACGTGATCATTTTGGCATGATGGACACCGGCTAATATACTGCGTCCTAAAGGGTTCCGTCCTAGACTCTGAGGAAGGTATCCGTTTCCGTGGCAAGACCGTAAGTGCTCGATGGGTCCCTTCTCTTTTAATTTTGAGATGACGTGCTCACCAAAGATTTTAGATCCCTGAGTGCCAGGAACTTCTGCCCAAGGCCCCTGGTGGTCAGGAGCCTCTCCCTGAGGGTCTCTTCTGGCTTCTCTTGACTGGTGAGGTCCCCTCTGAGCAGCAGGTCCGTGACCTGTCTGCCGAGTGGGCTGCTCGCTCCGACCTCCCCAAGTTCCTCGAGGAACTCATCGACCGCTGCCCCAGCACCCTTCACCCCATGGCCCAGTTTTCGCTGGCCGTCACTGCCCTTGAGCACGAGTCCGCTTTCGCCAAGGCCTACGCTAAGGGTATCAACAAGAAGGACTACTGGAACTACACCTTCGAGGACTCGATGGACCTCATCGCCAAGCTGCCCACTATCGCCGCCAAGATCTACCGTAACGTCTTCAAGGACGGCAAGGTTGCTCCCATCCAGAAGGACAAGGACTACTCCTTCAACTTGGCCAACCAGCTCGGCTTCGGCAACAACAGCGACTTCGTTGAGCTCATGCGTCTGTACCTGACCATCCACTCCGACCACGAGGGTGGTAACGTTTCCGCCCACACTACCCACCTTGTCGGTAGTGCTCTGAGCTCCCCCATGCTCTCTCTCTCCGCCGGTCTCAATGGTCTTGCTGGTCCTCTTCACGGATTGGCTAACCAAGAGGTTCTCAACTGGCTCACCAAGATGAAGCAGTCCGTCGGCAGCGACCTCAGCGACCAGTCCATCAAGGACTACTTGTGGTCCACCCTCAACTCCGGCCAGGTTGTTCCCGGCTACGGTCACGCCGTCCTCCGTAAGACTGACCCCCGTTACGTCTCTCAGCGCGAGTTTGCCCTCCGGAAGCTGCCTGATGACCCCATGTTCAAGCTGGTCAGCCAGGTCTACAAGATCGCTCCTGGCGTTCTGACCGAGCACGGCAAGACCAAGAACCCCTTCCCCAACGTCGACGCTGTAAGTTTACTTGGCCCAGTCCTAGCACAAATTACAAGAGTACTGACGTTGCCTTTAGCACTCCGGTGTCCTCCTGCAGTACTACGGCCTGACTGAGGCTAACTACTACACCGTCCTCTTCGGTGTCTCGCGTGCTCTGGGTGTCCTTCCTCAGCTGATCATTGACCGTGGTCTCGGTGCCCCCATCGAGCGCCCCAAGTCTTTCAGCACTGAGGCTTTCGCCAAGCTTGTCGGTGCTCAGCTGTGAACACCCTATTTTTTCTTTTCCGTTATTGTTGACATGATATGACCCTGAGGAGAAATTTTTTGGGGGACGTTAAACGAGTCAGAACACCTTGTATTATTCCATTATCTCATACCTTTATGTGTTTTTTCTTTCTAGATTGGGACGCGCGGAGTGTTGGGGGTTTGTTCGATATTATTGTATGATAGGACTTGGTTCGAGCGGGCCTTGTAACAAGCACTTCCACGTCAACTTCTGCTGAGCAATCTTTTTTTTTATTTTTGTCGTAAAATGAGGGTCCAGTTTTGATGGGCCATTCTTGTAAGTACCCCGTAGTTTCCGGACCATACGGAACACTCCGAAGGCAATAAGCTATGACACTAAAAGCACCGAGCTTTAGAGCAATAATGACATGGCGGACAGCTCCTTAATCTCAACTGTTGGGAGCATCTCGGGTGAATCCGGTGCTCAACGACAGCACAGTACGAAGACTACTTCGTACTTCGTAGCACGGAATGCTTCGTGGTACATCTGTCCTCTAGTCTACTCCGTGCAGAGTACGGAGTGTATGCAGTACAAGGTGATTGTACTGCATGGTCTAAAGGGTATAGAAACATCAACCGTTATAATAAAATCAATCACTACGTAGTCCATAACCGTCTACCATACGGCTAATGACCTTTGCCTTGTCGGCAATGGGCAACTATTTGTATATCTCCCAATTGGGCATCGTTTCACCGCCGAGCCCAAAGCGGCCTAGCGCTGCGCGGTGACCGCCCCAATCTCGAGTATGATTTGGCGTTGGGCATGGGATGGTCCTTTATGCCTCAGGCATGAACTCCGTCTGGTCAATTCCCGTGATTGCTTGGTCTGTCTTTCCTCTTATATATTCGTCTCCCCCGGTAGTACTTTGACTTCCGCTCTTCGCTTTTTGACTGTTATCCGTATTCTTTCTAATCGGTTCGAATTCCTCCGATTTCGTCTCGGAACTACCCCATCTTTCGGTTCTCGGTCGGCTGAATCCCTACTCGTCGAATTTCCCCGCGGCCAATCCTTCGACTCTTTCGTGATCCCTTAAGGCGACGCATCCCCATAACTTCCCTTGGTCAGGGCCCCTTTCAGTGCTCCCCAAGGCCAGAGAATGTCTACCGCTACTGCTCAAGCGCCCGTTCCGGGCCCTAAGCTCGAGAAGAAGCCCATCAAGTTCAGCAACCTGCTGCGTACGTGTTACTGCTTACACCCTGCTGTCCTATGACATGATCGTTCTAACCATACTTCCTGTACAGTTGGCGCAGGATTGAACATGTTCGAGTAAGTAGATCTTCGGTGCCTTGAACTTTCTCTTTACAGTTGCTGACTTGGATGGCTAGGGTCACATCGTTGGGACAGGTAATTGCTCATTCCTCTGCAGAAAATATCGATTCTTTTACTCACACATCTGTCAGCCGCTGGAAGTGATCAAGACGACCATGGCTGCGAATCGCGGCGATAGCTTTGCGGGTGCCATGGCTCGGATATGGGGTCGTGGCGGGATCCTCGGTTGTAAGTGATCAAGCCCCCCTTTTGCCCGTGCTCCACTGTCAGACGTGGGGAGGTATTTTGGGTTTTGATGCTCACATGTGGAATCCAAACCTACAGACTATCAAGGTCTCATTCCGTGGGCCTGGATTGAGGCCTCTACTAAAGGCGCTGTCCTTCTCTTTGTCGCTTCGGAGGCAGAGTTCGGTGCCAAGGTGCTCGGTGCGCCCGACTTCCTCGCCGGTATTGCCGGAGGTATGACCGGTGGTGTTGCCCAGGCCTACGCTACCATGGGTTTCTGTACCTGCATGAAGACGGTCGAGATCACCAAGCACAAGATGGCTGCTTCGGGCGTGAAGCCGCCCAGCACCTTCGCAACCTTCATGGATATCTACCGCAAGGAGGGTATCAGGGGTATCAACCGTGGTGTCAATGCGGTTGCTATCCGTCAAACTACCAACTGGGGCTCCCGATTCGGTCTCTCCCGTCTGGCTGAAACTGCTATCCGTAAGGCCACTGGCAAGGACGACAGCCAGAAACTTTCTGCGATTGAAAAGGTTCTGGCGTCTGGTCTGGGTGGTGGTCTTTCCGCCTGGAACCAGCCGATTGAAGTCATTCGGGTTGAGATGCAAAGCAAGAAGGATGACCCTAACCGACCGAAGAACCTGACTGTTGGCAAAGCTTTTAAGTATATCTACGACACCAATGGTGTTAAGGGTCTTTACCGTGGTGTGACACCTCGTGTTGGCCTGGGTATCTGGCAGACCGTTTGCATGGTGGCTCTTGGTGACATGTAAGTCCTGCGCTCTACAGTCTTTTTTTCTCTGCCCATTTCCCCGCGATCTTCACATGTGATTTCCGAGGAGCGAATATCGGACTAACTGGTGGGTCTCCGTTACCCCGAAATAACAGGGCCAAAGAGACAGTCGAAAAACTGACGGGCGAGCAAGTCACTGCTAAGCACTAAAGAGAGGGGTTGAGATACCCTTCTGCTATGCACATGGTCTGCTGATGGTCGTCATTGGTCATCAACTTCCGGACGGACGGTGGAAGCATATCTGATTTCTGTGTAATGAGAAGTTTGCATTAGTCGAGATATACTGTACTTTTAGGAGACGACATCCTTGGTCATGAAACAGCGATGTATACCTATGGTATAGAATAGTCAGCATTCATAGAAGGCACTCGATTTAACGTTTTCTGATATATCTGTATCTTATGGACTAAACATTCTATTATGATATGTTATGCCAGGCCAATAAGTGATCCGAGCACCACTGCATTGATGTACGGAGTACGTTCTTTCATGCAGAACGCCTTGCTTAGTATCTATTTTGTCTACATAACTCCATCGAATGGTACTTACTGCTCTAAGCACATCAAGAGTGATATCCCGGAAATAATATAGTTGACAACCATCAACCATCCCATATACCTTCTCTAGAGCATTGAAAAGATAATAGTATCATCACAACTTATTGAAGGATATCCCAAGGAGCAGCTGCTGCTCACCTACCATTCCCGAAAAATGATGTACATAGCCATAGCCAAAACCAACCCAATGCATCTACATTCCATATAAAAAGTCTAGTAAAGCATAAGATACAATTGTATTACAGTCACAAGAAAAACGAAAACTACAACCACATCAACATGACACAAAAGGAAATATCTGCGAGGATTGATCTAGACACATGGTAATTGGTGGGGTGTACGGGTGGTTTTTTTTTTCAAATCAAGCCAAGTCTAGCACGAATGATATACAGATTTTAAACAGTCAGGCCCAGGTCCGCGGCGTACGGGAGCTGGAAGAGGTCACCAACAGCGACGACGGAGGCCTTGCCGGAGAGGAAGGACTTGGCGAGCTGTGAGAGTGGTCAATCAATTATTCATTTCATTAAGGAGTCAGAAAAGGGATAGAACTTACATCCTTAACCTGCTGCTCAGTAACGTTGTCGACGCTCTGGGCGATCTCGTTGATCTGGTAGGGCTTGCCGCCGTTGATCAGGGCAGAGCCAGAGGCCTCAAGACCAGTCTCGAGAGTTTGGACCGACTCGAGAGCACGGAACTTGGCGAGAGCAGCGGCCTTCTTGATCTCCTCGCTGGCAACCTCACCAGCGGCGACCTTCTTGATAGCCTCAACGACGTTCTTGCTGGCAGTGGCGACCTGGCCGACGTTTCCGGAGAGCGCAACAGTGAAGAGACCGGCGTCAGAGTAGGTGTGGCTCTTGGTCGAGACACGGAGCTGAGAGAAGCCCTGGGTGGCCTGGGCCAGGAGCGAGAAGCCAGGGGTCCACTTGATGGTTGACTCACCACCAAGGAGGGAAGCAAGGACGGCAACTTCGGGCTTGTAGCCAGAAGTGCCGAATGTGCTGGAACCGGGGAAGCCGATCACGATGGCGTTTTCGGACTTGTGGGAGATGCGCTGCTCACCACCGTAGTACTTCGAGGCACCCTTGTCCTGGACCTTGTACTGGCCGGAGGTGCCAGTGGTCGGGAGCTCCTGGAAGAACTGTCCAGCCCACCTAGAGAGCTCCGAGGAGTTGGGGCCGCTGCCGACGAGAGCAATGTTGGACTTGGAGTAGGCGTCCTTGGCGAACTCGGATAGAGCCTCGACGGAGAGGTACTTCTCAAACGGGACAGAGGTGTTAGGGGTGATGTTATCACCGAGACCGCGGTGGAAAGCCAAGCCGTGGGCGGCATCAATACCAAGGTGCTCGGGGTCAGCAGTAATAGCTTGCTGTCTAAGCTTGAGGAGGTTGGCGACGAGCTCGTCCAATTCCCAGGCTGATATAACGAGTTAGACCTTTTTCTCTGTTGTATCTTTCCCTCCAATATCAACCGCGGCGCCCCCACTCACCTGCGAACTTCGATTGGGAAGCAACTTCCGCCAAGAGCTCCGTGAAGTATGGGAGGTCGTTCGAAAGGAACTTGGTTGTGAGGACGACGTTCTCACGCGAATGTGACGAGGAAAAGGCACCACCCAGCAGCTCAACCTCCCGAGTGATCCGCAATGCTGACCGCTTCAGTGTAGACTATCAATTGAGGAGATTCATTAGTTAGGCCGTTCGCAGGCATATATGAATGCTTGGGTATCACCATTGAAATCTCGGGGACCTACCTGGAAAGCGAATCGGTCGAGGGCCTCGGAGAAACCAGGGAAGGGCTGGTAGCGGGAACCGGCCTTGGAAACCAACGCCAGGGTGCTTGTAGGGCCGGCAACCTCCCGGTTGGCAATCTTCACGCCAGCAGCATCCGAGACCTCGTACTGAAGACCGGGGTTGCTGGCAGAGGCCATGCCACGACGGCTGGTGACCTGGAGCGCACGGGGCGCATTTCGGCTAAGAGTAGACCGCGACAGCATCATCGCATGTGCCGGATAGAAAGCGGGGGAGGAGAGAGATCGAAAGCCGGAGGGGCTTTAGAAGCAATTGCGAGGGGTGGTGGTGGCAGAGTTGCTGGCCGACTGTTGTTGGGCGGGATTGGAAAGCGATGTCTGAAAAGCTTCAAGATGCCGGACACCGTTGATTACTCGCCCGCTGATTGGTCAGAATGACGAGTGCGGGCGGAACCGGCTTTTCCTCATTCTCCGTCAGGTGAGGTCAGGTGACTCTGATCTGCACGTGAGCCCCTCGGCGATAAGAAAAAAAGGAAGACATGAGATTGATTGTGGTCGTCGTCGAGAACTCTCACCTTGGCTTGCGTCTTGATTGATCTAACTTCTCATGGAGGATTTGCGGTGATCCATTTCTTCTCTCTGCCTAGAGAATTGGAGCCCAGCAGGTTCCTTCAAGGCGCAAGAGGAAAAGACGAAGGAAAATGACGTCCCAAGTATGCGATTACATTTCCTCAGGCCGTGCTCGCATTGATTGCTGATTGTGTGATGCTGCAGAATTATGCGGAGCTCTGTACGCTTCTGGTCGAGGATAGTTTTGGAGAGTTGTTCGGGGTAGGCTTGCCTGTCTAATCACTGTTGCGTTTTCGCGACAGATCGACCGCATAGAAATTGTGAATTGAAGATGCAGGATTCCCAAGCTGACTATTACTGTCTCTGATGTACAGCGTATCTTCGCGACCCTACAGCGATATGACCGTTTGAACCTTCCGCGCTTGAAATTCTACTCCCGTCTTACGGACCGTCAACTGCACCATGGCCTCGCCGCCATGATTCAGCAAAACCTCGTCTTCCACTACACATCCTACGATGACGGTGTCACATATTACGAAGCAAATCAGCGCGCTGCATATTACCTCACTCGGTCCGGCAAAATCTTGGAATTCATCGAAGATCGATTGGGGCAATATGCGGCCACGCTCATGTCGGCTATTATGTACTTGGGCCATGCTTCAGTTAGCCACCTCGAGACGTTGCCAGAGCTGAGACCTGAACCACCACAGATGAACGGCGTTAACGGGGAGCACGAGCAAGACGAGGCGACCGGGGAACACGAAAACCAAGCGAATGGAATAGACCGTGAACAGGCTTTGTCAGAGCAGCCCTATCTTCTCCACCCAACCCTCAAAACTCTGGCGGCTCATGGATACATACTTCGTGTCAGAGAAGCCCACTTTCAGAGCTACACGGACACCGTCTTGGATGCGGAGCGAGTAGTCACTGCGAGACCAGATGTAAAATCGATGAAAGGGAAGAAACTTGAAGAAACAGTTATTGAAAAGACGTTAGAAATAGTCAAGGAGAAAACCGATGGAGACCTAAGTCATGGTTTGAAACATAATGGCGTTCCCCGGGGAGCGAAACGAGGGCGCGGCGCAGCTCAGTCCAACGAACCTGAGGCGCAGATAGAACAAGACGACGTGGACGAGGATGGCGAGAAAGATGAAGAGGAAAACGAATGGTCAGATGATGAAATGGGTAATGATACTGTTCCTATGGAGGTAGGTGTCCATTGTCTTTCTTCCTTGTGTTTCTTGGAAAACGGCTAACATGGTCTTCTTCCCACTACAGTCAGGGTTGGTCGTTCGGGTTAACTATGAAAAACTCGATGTTGCGCTTCGAAACTGCCGTTTCATCGGACTCGCAGAGCAAGATTCATCGGCTGTTACGGCCGAGGTATACGAATCACTGCTTCGACGGATTGAATATCAAACCCCGCGCTGCCGAGATACCGTCGAGATCCCTCGCGAAGGCGAAGAGGGAGAGCAATATTCTGTTCCAATTCCGCTTAGTGCCATCGCGGAGGATGTCGACCAGCAACTTGATCTCTCAGGCTCTATTGGCCCTATGGATATATCGCAGTCTTCCAATCGACGCGGCAAACGCCCATTGGAAGATGTTGCGAATGGAACCAGTCACGAAGAAACCAATGGGATATCATCTGGTGCCAGTCGCACATACGAATTGGACCAGCACCTTTGCCTTCTGGCACAACCACCTCATAACTTGACATCAAAACGTGTTGTCGGAGGTCTAATTACCTGGACAGTCGAATACCGGCATGTAGCGCGTACACTGCGCCATCTTGAGCTGGAAAAAATGATCGAGGCTCGATACGGCGATGTGGCTTTGCGGGTTGTCCGCGTTCTACACGCCAAGGGTAAGCTGGATGAGAAGCGACTACAGGAGATCAGCCTTTTACCTTTCAAGGACCTACGCCAGGTTCTCGCTACCATGCAGACAGGTGGGTTTGTCGACCTACAGGAAGTACCTCGGGATGCGCAACGGCAGCCATCACGAACAATCTTCCTTTGGTTCTACGACCCGGACCGAGTCGCCAGTAGTATCCTGGAGGACGTGTACAAAGCCATGTCCCGGTGCTTACAGCGCCTCAAATTCGAGCGCAGCCGACTCAGAGAATTCCTTGAGAAGACGGAACGGAGTGACGTTAAGGGCAACGAGGAACAATATCTATCGGAGGGTGAACTGAAGATGCTGGAACAATGGAAGGCCAAGGAAGCACTGCTGTTTGGCGAAGTGTCGCGGTTGGACGACATGGTTGCCGTGTTTAGGGACTATTGATCATGGTGGAAAAAAAAAAAAAAAAGGTGTATATTATATTGCATTGCATTATTCTTGCTGGCATAGCGCATAGCATCGTTATATAGAAAAGGGATACGACAAGTCCTACGACTTGATTAGTCTAGGGTGTAGGGTGCCTTTTTCTTTCTTTTCTTTTTCTTTCCTTTCTTTTTCTATCTTTTCTTTTTCTATCTTTTCTTTTTCTATCTTTTCTTTTTCTAGCTACACTAATACAACCAATTTATTTACTTCAAGGGCCCCGGTGCATGTGTTCTCTATCTCAACTTACCACGAACAACAACTGCAAAGGTGACTAATGGTCATTCTCTACTAATTTCAATGCCACTCTGTCAAACAGTTTATCATACCCTTCAAAAACGTCCATAATTTGAAGTTGTTAAATGCTACTTCACTGTGACCACATGTAAACTCGTCGGTCAGTTTCTGCAAACCAAACCAACTAACTGAGTAACCATTAAGTCCCTTGTTTACGGTCTTTCGACATCTAGCAGAACCTGTGACCCTGTGACCCTGTGACCCTGTGACCCTTAAACGGCATCTTTAAGCCTACTGAACAGACAGGTTGATGAATTATCTGCAGCCAGCAGAAGTCTTCCATGCTATAGAAACGGAAAAGAAAAGTATCTAAATATGGAGTACGTAAGTAACATAACCACAGGATTATATAAATGAATATATCAATAAGTCTGTCTAGACTAGTCCAAAACAATGCGAAAGCTTCCGTCTCGCATCAATCGCTAAATCCGTTCGATGCCCTCACCAAAGACACCGTTTGCCGAAATCGAAATCGAACCACTACTTTTAGAACAGCATGGGCCAGTCTTTGATTAGCAGATGTAGAACCATTGTGCAGGTTCAACGCGACGAAATGAGATATCGCCAGTTTCATTTCACGCTACACTCGAGAAGCTTACAGCGCGGAATTTAATCGAAAAATGTAAGGTGGCGTGGTTGGAGATGGGGAGCATGTGAGATAAAGCTAATAATACCTGTATGTAGGGATGAAGGATTATAATATTGCATTTCTGTATTATCGGAATTGAGGAGTGGCAGTTATACGTTGCATTGAGGAATTCTCAAACGCTTCATCTAACCAACAGGGCTGTCGAATCTCTTCGCTGATCTGGTGGCACTGGATCTTTCCGTTAACAGTACTATATACCAAGCCGGAGCACTTGTAGACATTGAGCCATATTATTGATGATCCTCAAGTGCTGTCCAGCCTCTCAGGGATTGGACTGGTTAGGGCTGGCTAGACTCCTAGACGTTGACGGACAGTAATGACTGATGACAACAAAATTGGGACCATCGGTTGGATTGTCTCTATATCATTCTGTAAATAATATATGGAGAATAAAAAGTCAAAAAAGAAAAAAAAGGCAAGAGATCTAGATACAGCGATAAAACGAAATACAATCACAGCCAACCAAACCACCCACCAACAAGACAACGCCCATTAAGACCTGGTATTGCAAATTCAAGACATCGTACTCAACTAGAATGGATACTGTCTTTGCGTGCCACACGCGCCAGAAGACATAGCATATTCCATTTTGCCGGAAGGAGACTGAAAGCGGAAAGAAAGGGATAAAGATAAGAGGAAAAAAAGAGGAAAAAAAAAAAAAAAAGCCAAACCACTGTGAAAAACTGTGAATCAACTACAACAAACCGTACACATTGTAACTTAGCACTCATCCCAGACTTTTCTTTGCTCTGGCCGTATATCATGACTTCGTATCTGCACGTGTCACGTCAACGGTGCGAAAAACAAACATTCCCCTCTTAAGATAACCCTTTGTGTCACGAAGACGCTGTTGCAAAACTTGTATCGGTCTGAACATTTGGACTGGCAACCCCTGTCGATCCACCATTGGTGATGGCTTCTTCATTCGACCCAGAATGCGAACTGCTTTTGCTCGATTCTGTACCTTCTTTCTCTCCAAGTCGGGCTTCTGCCGCCGCCAACTTTAACCTCGTACCTGCCAGCTCATGCTGCAACGATTTGATATAATCAATGGCCATTTCAACTGTGCTAGCCTTGCTGATTGCTTGATTTCCGGCTTTCTCCTTCTCTTTGTCGCTGGGTTTGACGTTGCAAGCGGCAGCCTCTTTGGCGGTCTTCATCTTTGCATACTCCACAGGAATCAGGCCTTCAATTTCCTTAAGAGCATTGTTGATCCGATTCCGACGACCCTGCTCGGCAAGTTTGTGGTTTGTACGTTTCGAGCTCAGATTCTCAGCTAGAGTCTCGGGATATGATACACCTGGTAATAGTGTTCCGTCCAAAATGTGTTGGTAATTGGATTTAGACGCCAGATACAGAGCAGATGTTTCACTCGAGATGCCTATAAGAAGTCACTAATTAGCATCGCAACAAGAAGTAGAGAAAACAGGGAAAGGGGCTTCTTACCATCACCACGTGGTACCAAAGGTTGAATATTAGGGCTGATCTTGGGACGTATTTGCGGACTGGGTTGGGCTGAGCTCAGGCTTGGCCGCTTTCTACTTGATGGTCCAAGTTTAGGCGTTTCAGACTTTTTGGCAATCGGCCCACTAGGTGATGGCATGGCAACTGATCGTGGACTGGGTGCCACTGGGGCGGACTTGGGTTCCAACGCGGGGGTCGCACTGGTCGATGCTGCTGGTGTAGGAACACCTGAGTGGATAGTCGTATCGATACGAGCCATCTTTGGACGGGGCTCCGCAGATATAGAAGCCTCGGGAAGAACGACATCAGTCATGATATCATCATGCGAATCGCCGCCTGGCACCAATTTCGCCTGACCAGTAAATTGACCAGTCGAATTTTGACTCTGTTGCTGCGATCGTTGAATGCGCATCAACATTGCGGGCGTTGCAGGCGCGTTGTTACCCTGCGATTGGGATGTCTGGGGAGCAATCGCCGGAGACTTGCGTGCATGAGGAATCGCGGGCGGAGGCATCAATGGTTCTGAGAGGGGTTCAGGAGACACCGAGTCTTGCGAACTTTCGTTGCTCCCAAACTGATATCCTCCTCCGCTACCGCCATTGGGCTGATGTCTGGCCCGATCATCCTGACCAAGACCATTGAGCACTTCATCGGGATTGATACTGAGGAGCGATTTCTTGCGCGCTTGGGGCCGCACAGACGGCGACTGTTGTTTTTTAGCCCGCGCAGAGAATCGATTGGTCGCCGAAGGATGACGACGGTGTTTGGTGCGAAGGAGACCGGGCGAGGAAGGTGTTGATGATGCAGGAAGGGCGTGGTCAACGGGGGACTGTAAAAAGCCCATGTCGGGAACTTGAGGTCCTCCTTGCGGGAACGGGTAGCCGTTATTGGAATTGGCGTTCTGGGCTTCGAGAGCTGGAGACGTGAGAGGGGTGAAATACTCTCCAGGAATGGTGTATTCTGGGAGGCGGAACTGAGTTTCCAAAGGTGTCATTGCAGGGGAAATAAGAGGAGTGTAGTACGCCTGTGTAATGCGAGTGTGTTAGCTTGTGCTCCCTTAGTTTACAGGAGGGAATTAGCTCTAACCTGTTCATACTCGTCTACCCGTTGCGGATACCGCGCCGCGTTGCCATGTAGTTCAATGCTGTTAGGGGTTGGTGGAATTATGGTTTGGCCATTGGGGATGTGATAATGCGAACTCGCCGGCTGCTGTGACGGTTCCTGCGGCTGATGTTGCGGTAAATGCTGGTGGTCTTGAAAATGGGAGGGCTGCTGCGCCTGGGCATAAAACCCGGGAGTCATGACAGCCGTTGTAGCAGAGTAGGAGGGCATCGACAAGCCTGACGAAGGCGGACCGGAGACATCATGACCGCTGGTGTTGCCCGTGTGGATATGAAGCGAAGCAGCGGTAGGATCATCGGTGTCCATGCGAACGAACTGGTCTGAAGCGGTCGCAGAAGGGTTCCCGGGAACTGAACGAGGAGGAAGCGACGACTGCTGCTGTCGTTGCTGTTGCTGCTGCTGTTGCTGCTGCTGCTGCTGTTGCTGCTGCTGCTGCTGTTGTTGCTGCTGGGGAGAGAAGGGCATTCCAAACTCGAGAAAATTGGTGAAGTCGTCGTCTCCGGCCGGCATGAGCGACTCATCTTGGAGATGGTCCTGCCACGACGACAGCGACGGTTCAGGTTCCATTTTCAGGGGTACAAAAATAGTAGTTGTGAAAACTGGTATAGACAACGAACGAAGAATAATATAAACGGGAATATCGAATAACACAAGAGAGAAAGAGTGTGGCGTAAGAGAGAAAATACTCCGGAGTGAAGGCAGAGGCCTCACTCACTCAACACGACATATTACTGGCATTCATGGTGTTGGATGACGTTGCGAATTCAAATAGACGGAAAGAAATGATGATCCAGAGCAGGATATGATGCTGGACCTGGATGCAGAAGAAGAGAGAGAAAAGGCCAAGAGAAGGTGAGGAAGAAATAGACGGATTCCTTGTGCCCGGCTTTGCCGATCGGAGTTGAGTCGGGAGGTACCGCTTTTAGCACGGTATACCATACGTACTTGTAGTATAACATACTCATACTAACTATGCAAGCCCTTGTCTAGAGCTGTTTCTCTATATTGATTACGATTGCGCCGCATGAGGGCCGTTGTCGGCGTGGGAACTAAACAGTCGCACTAACAGCTCCCGGTCTATGAGGGGCAAAAGAAAAAACCCAACCAAAATGAGAGAAGGTTTCCGGAGAGACTCGGGGGGGGGGTTCCTGGCTCTGTGCGCACAGAATGCAATTTCTTTTCTTAAGCTTCAATGGACCTCCAATTGCGCGAGCGCACATTGTTATAACTAGCACTTGATTCATACACTCGGGTTGTCTGTGATCGTTCCTGGCAGATGAGTACACACGGATATTCTCCGTACTAGTGCTATGTTCTCCGTATTCGAGTGAGTCCAGACCTGGGGAGAATCCACTGCTCCATTTGGACCCTCCTGCTTATATCGACGTGGATTGTATGGATGACTGGGACAGTGGGTGCTCCACTTGCACTCCGGAATACGGAATAGTGCCGGCTTAATCATATCGCAAACGTAAACCAAAGCCATAAGCCATTGTGTATTCTCTTTCACATCGGCCGAGTTGCTGTACCAAGGTCTCGCTCTTCGAATTGGGAGATATCGTCGTCTGGTAATTTACGGAAGTGGATTCTTGTGTATGAGCTTGCAAGAGTTCCCCTCTTTATGCCGATTCGAGGGGCTATCAGTGAGCACTTAGTCAGTACTTGGAGTATACACCAATGCGATTCCCGTCCTCCATCGGCTATCTCCAAGTTTAAGTTAATCGTCATTGTACCCCTCAACGAGCAAACCGAGGCAGCAATAGCTCCACACTGCCTCTCCTCAGTCGAATGGAGATCACCATGATCATCTAGGGTTTGCTTGGATGTGATCCTGATGGACAAGCAATGCATGCATCTCAAGCCGACGCAGGCTTGGGTGTCTGGATTGAAACCAATAGTAGACAGAGATTCCTTGGGAGGCTGTCCTATCATTGCTTAGATCACTAGTAGGATCCATCACACGATCAGATCACTTGATTGGCACTTATAGTTTCTGCAATGCCTGCAGATGCAATGCTTTGTGAGCATAGCCAAGCAATTCAGATGTTATTGCGTGCCAGACTCAAATCGAGCATCACGTGTAATTCGTCTCCCGGTTTCTGATATATACCCTTGCACACTAGTCACTGATCTTATGAATATCTGTATTTGGTTAACGCTAACCCGCTGACCTTCACTGACAGTTACCAACAGGCACACTCGAAGGATGTGCTGAGTGGATATTAAATTTGATCAGAGAATATACAGAGTCATGTCAATCATATATACTTATCTTTATCTGTAGACTACAGTTGTCAAGAGGACTTGGACTGCATTCAGAGTGCATGCTGTATTGCACCCTCCGAAAGTAAAAAAGAGATCATGTCAAGGGATACTTACCCCTGGGGTAACATGACATGACATAACGTGATATTGCCTGATTAGGCAGGCAGTCACTCTTATCACCGCTTCAACCCATCATCATCACCGCATCCCCAGCACAAACATCTTCCATCCCCGACCGCTTTCTTTCCATCTCCTCATTTCATATCGCTCCATGGCCTCATTTTGATTCTCCTTGCGGCTACGTCTTTTCGCGATGAGGCCTCCGGTTTCAGACGTCCCTCTACCTTGTGCCCGCAAAGCCTCCTTCGAGCAGCCGGGGTCTGATCCCCGCATTACATCCCCCGCGACATTCTTTCTTTCACGACATCCCGATAACGACTCCTATCCCGATTCCGACTCCGAAGACGCTGAGGCCACGCGAGATAGTATGTACGGTGTCCAGAGCCTCGACGAAGCTGTTCACCAGGCTACATTGGCCGCGTCCGAATGCGACGATATCCCCGCAGCGGACAGCGGTAAACTGTCCCCCAATCCGGCTTCTCATAACAATAACGAACACGACGCGACCGAAACCGCCCGGCGGAGATCGGCATTCAGGGCATTCGAATTGCTTCACTTCAAATCCGATCCTTCTTCCTCCTTCTCCTCTCTCCAACCTCCACCTTCCGATCCGGCCTCATCGCGTCCCTTGACACCGCTCAATCTCAGCAACCCAGATGATCATTCTTCATCACTACCGAGCAGTCCAAAATCATTGTCGGATCATTCCCTCAAACCGCTGGACGATGTTTCCCTTACAGACGAGCAGGCTATCGTCTCCGGGGACGAGGACAGTGATGGCCGCGAGGTGCCGGACGCTGGCACTGACAGTATGCCTCAGTTGATCATGCCTAGTCTTAGGATGCCTAGTCGAAGACCCTTTACAGAACGAGGGAAAGCAATGGGTCGGTTGAAGGTGCTCTTTGCTGGTGCTTCCGGTAGGTTCATACAACGGTGCTGGATTGGGGAGAAAGCAACTGACATCTGTTAGGTTCTGGGAAGACATCGTTGATCAGATCAATTGTGCAAGAATGCGAACACATTGTACATGTTGACCCCTTTCCCCCTTCCTCTCCTTTGCCACGACGCCGGCGGTCGTCTCGTGCACAATCTCATTCTCATGGCATGCGCTCAGCCATGTCGGAGATCCACGCGAGCACCAAACCGTATCCATCATGGTGGTCTGATTTGGAGGACTCACGTATCTTGCGGAGAAGAAAAAGCATGGGCGACATTGTGCTTGAGCGCAACCTATGCTTTGTCGACACTCCCACGACTTCGTTAACTCGTACTGAGCAGACTGAGGTTATTATTTACTACATGCGCCAGCAACTCGGCCGTGCTATTGGAGCTCTGGATTCCTCGAATGTTGATTTTCAAAACATGCTTGCTGGGAACGGCGGCTCCCAGGTTGACGCAATCATTTTTCTCATCTCACAGGGTGAGTGCCTGATCACAAGTCACACTCATGCTTATGCTCCGGCTCACATACACTTTAGATACCCTTGACGAAGACGTAAAATGTATCAGGAAGCTTTGTGATTATACGAATGTCATTCCAGTCATAGCCAAATCGGATCTCATGTCGCCTGACCAGATTGCTGTCCTCAAGTCCACCTTTCAAAAACAAACACAAGCTGCTGGTGTCAAACCTTTTCTCTTCGGAAATCAGTCTCCAGGTGAGACGGATACATCTGAATCCCAGATGCCTTTTGCGGTGTCGTCCGCAAAATCCAATGACGAGGATACCATGGATGCCAGTACTTTGATGAGCCCGGATTACGTTCAGCCCTTGGTATCATCCGAGTTAAGCCTTCTTGTCCAGAATCTATTTGATCGAGATCATCTGGCCTGGATGCGGCATTCTGCATCCAAGAAACTCGTTCAAAGGCAATATGAGCAACAACGACCTATGCAATCACCTAAGACACATCAATGTTCGCCCTCTCTGAGCTCCTCCGTGTCAATATTGACTTCTCCAAATCACTCTCTATCCTCCCCCGGTTTTGCCTCACCTGCCCTTAGCGGTTCATTGGATTACACACTAGCAAGGATAACAGACCACACCCAACGAGAAGAAAGACTAGCCCAAGTACACCTAGTCAAATGGGCCGCAGACCTCCAACGAAGCCTCCAAAACGAACGCGAGCGATATGCAGCAATAGCCCGAGGCGAACGCGCCGCCTGGCTAACAGAACGTCTTAGCGAATGTGTCGTAGACAGCTCCCTAGTCCCCGTAACCACCATCCAACAACCATCAACCACCTTCGGCGGACCACTATGCCTCTCCCCCGAAAAAGCAAGAGGAAACCGCATCCGACTCCAAACCAGACAAAACATCAAATACCGCCACATCACAGGGTTATCATCACACGACCCGTTGGGTGTCGTGTGGTGGACGGACGATCTCAAGCAACGGGGGTGGAGAATGTTCCAGGTTGTTGGGAGTTTCGGGGTGGTTGGGGGGCTGGCCCTCTGGCTTGCTAATTTCTGGGGTTTTCCGCCTCCAAGTCTAACTGATGTTTCTATGGACTGGTGGTGATTGATCGATTGCTTGGTAGATTGAAACCTGGCGGAGACTGGAATTCTGCAGGTGGACAGTATATATGCATGCTCTTTGGAGTATGAGGCATAGGATTCTACACTATTTACATTTATATGAGAGAAATTAATGTTTTGCTGGAACTTGAATTGAATTGGAATTGAGCGTCGGTTTCTTGTGATATGGTTCTTTCAACCAAACGGGTCTGTTCAGGATATCGAAATATAATTTGGGTTTCCTATTCTAAATCCTTCGTATGTTCGTGAGTGGTATTCAAACGAAATGAGACACACTAGTGTAATCCAACTCCATTGTACTATGAAACTGCTGTCTACAAGGGACAAGCAGCCTGCCGAAGAAGCACGAAACTGGGAAACTGGGTTTGCTAGGAATCTACCAGATTTACTTGAAGACAGAAATTGAACAATAGAAGCTAGCATTCTTCGTAGAGACAAGTACATAAAGTACTGTGTATGGAATTATTCAAACGCTCAAAACGCCGGGTTATAGATCGTAACACACATGTCTTTCCTGTCCCGTCTCAAGAAGTGCAGTACTCGCATTATGCGGATACCACCGGAACAGTTGCCTAAAAGTCATTAAAGAGAAAAAAAGAAAAAAAAAAAGGGCAAGCAATTAGGAAAGAAAAAAAATTGAAGAAAGAAGAGATACATTTCGTGTCCCCGTTTCCAATTAAAGGCTTTTATTTTTTCTTTATTCTTGGGCGATTCGGTTAGTCAACCTCCTCCATGGAGCTCTCACCGGCGGCAGCGGCAGGAGCAGACTCCTCAGCGGCCTTCTCTTCGGTGGTTTCGGTGTCCTCGTCAATGTTCAGACCGAGAGAGACGAGCTTGTGGATACGTTCAGCGAAGCTGGCGGGCTCCTCAATGGTGAAACCGGAGACCAGGAGAGATGTCTCGAAGAGCAGCTGGGTGATGGACTTGACGGTGCGGTCGTTCTCACCGTCAGCCTCGACCTTCTTGCGGAGCTCCTGGATGATGGAGGACTTGGGGGAGATTTCGAAGGTCTTCTTGGAAGACATGTAGGAGCTCATGGAGGTGTCACGGAGGGCCTGGGCCTTCATGATACGTTCCATGTTGGCGGACCAACCGAACTGGCCAGTACGGATGGCGCAAGGAGCGCCGATGAGCTTGTGGGAGACGACGACCTTCTCGACCTTGTCGCCGAGGATCTCCTTGAGGCTCTTGGCAAGACCCTCGTACTCCTTCTCCTCCTTCTCGCGTTCAGCCTTCTCCTCCTCGGACTCTTCGAGCTCGAAGTCCTTGGTGATGTCGACGAGTTTCTTACCGTCGAACTCCTTCAGCTGAGTGAAAGCGTACTCGTCAATGGGGTCAACAAGGAACAGAACCTCGAAGTTCTTCTGCTTGAGGGAGTCAAGGAAGGGAGACTTGGCAACAGCCTTGATGGACTCGCCGGTGATGTAGTAGATCTGCTTCTGGTGCTCGGGCATGCGGGTGACGTAGTCCTGGAGGGAGGTGGCCTCATCACCAGACTTGGTAGACTGGTAGCGGAGGAGCTTGGCAAGGGTGGGACGGTTCTGGGCGTCCTCGTGAATACCGAGCTTGATGTTCTTGGCGAAGGCGGAGTAGAACTTGTCGAACTGCTCACGGTCCTCAGCGATCTCGGTGAAGAGCTCGAGAGTCTTCTTGACAATGTTCTTCTTGATGACCTTCATAATCTTGTTTTGCTGCAGGGTCTCACGAGACAGGTTGAGAGGAAGGTCCTCAGAGTCGACAACACCCTTGATGAAGCTGAGCCACTCGGGGATGAGGTCGGTGGCGTCATCGGTGATGAAGACACGGCGGACATAAAGCTTAATGTTGTTCTTGGTCTTCTTGGTCTCGAAGAGGTCAAAGGGAGCGCGCTTGGGGATGTAGAGGATGGCGCGGAACTCAAGCTGACCCTCAACGGAGAAGTGCTTGACAGCAAGATGGTCCTCCCAGTCGTTGGAGAGCGACTTGTAGAAGGAAGCATACTCCTCCTGGGTGATGTCGGTAGGGTTGCGAGTCCAGATGGGCTTGGTCTTGTTAAGCTCCTCCTCCTCGATCTTGCTCTCCTTGACGGTCTTGGTCTTCTTCTCCTCCTTCTTCTTCTCTTCCTCCTCATCGACCTCCTCGACCTTGGGCTTGTTGTCATCCTCGCCCTCCTTCTTCTCCTCGGCCTCCTCATCGGGGACCTCCTTCTCAGTCTCCTTCAGGACGTGGAGGTAGATGGGGTACGAGATGAACTCGGAGTGCTTGCGGACAACTTCCTTGATGCGGCTCTCCTGGAGGTAGTCGGCCTGCTCGTCCTTGAGGTGGAGGACGATCTTGGTACCGCGGCCGATCTGCTCGCCCTCAGTGTCCTGGGTGAGGGTGAAAGTGCCACCGGCAGCAGATTCCCAGATGTACTGCTCATCATCGTTGTTCTTGGAAACGACAGTGACGCGGTCGGCAACAAGGTAGGCGGAGTAGAAACCGACACCGAACTGGCCGATCATGGAGATATCAGCACCAGCGGAGAGAGCCTCCATGAACTGCTTGGTGCCCGAGCGGGCAATAGTACCAAGGTTGTTGATCAAGTCCTGTGCGTCACGTTAGCCCTAATCTAATCGCGCCGTTCACAAATGTATGCTAGCAACTTACAGCCTTGGTCATACCAATACCGGTATCCCGGATGGTTAGGGTCTTGGCTTCAGCGTTGGGGATAATGTCGATACGGAGGTCCTTGCCCGAGTCGAGCTTCGACGAGTCGGAGAGAGACTCATAGCGGATCTTGTCAAGGGCATCGGAGGCGTTGGAGATAAGTTCACGCAGGAAAATCTCCTTGTTGGAGTAAACAGTGTTGATGATGAGGGAAAGGAGCTGAGAGATCTCAGCCTGGAACTCGAAAGTTTCGGCAGACATGATGGAAGTCGTTAAGGCGTAATTCTGGATGGGAAAAGATTGTTAGCCTCAAGGTCCCGTATCTGATTACCCCGCCATGTTGAGTCACCACAAGAATTTTCTACTGTCTGTTCGATGTTCATTTTTCTGAATGCAAGCAGAGTAAAAACGTTCTTCTCTTTTCCATCCAGTATTCAACTCTTTTCCCATGAAAACAGAGATTGTAGATGAACAAGTCGAGCTCAACAGGCGGAGGTGGGGTTAACACAACGGATACTCACAAGTTAAAAACGAACAAAAGAAACCCGGAACGAAAAGGAAACAGGGACAGAAAAGATGAAGATGAGAAGATGCCTTCAAGAGGAGGCAGGAGATGATATGGTCAAGAAGGAGTGATGGAGAGGAGGAAGAGGAAGAAGTGAAGCGGGCACAGGAAGGAAATAAATTCTCTGGGAAAAAAAGAAAATCAGTTTCTACGGCAATCCAGCAACTTCCACACCCTCTCCGCTACCCGCTAAACCCGATCGGGTAGTCTGCTGTGTGCATGGAGGATCTTCCAGCGTGTTCTTTGGTCAATTCTGTAATTCCTTTGGCTGACATATCTCCAGATTTTTCTCCTGTTCCATTCACTACCTTCTTTTGCCTCTTTACTCTTGTACTTTGGCTGCCACCCCTCCTGCCTAAGGCATGCATCTAGAACGTTCCGCTCTCCACCCACTCCCCTCCGCGGAGCCAATCACATCCCTGTTTCCAGCTCTATACCCATGGCAATACCGTATTGTACGCTTTCCGCCCTCTTCCTCCGCCCGGTCTTTCCGTACAGCTCGGTAATCAGTGTAAGCAACACATCCGATCTACTATCAAGATCTCATATGGCAGCAATGTAAAATATGAACCATTTCAGTCCCATTGTGAAGATATGGAGAAAACGTATGAGTACGAACATTCAGCTCGCTATGCTAGAACCCAGTTGGAAAAAAAAAAAAAAAAAGAGAAAGAAGTGGTATGAGTAATCCCAAACAAATCACACACCAGTGCCCTGCTCTGCAAAATGGGCAAAACAACGAAACAAAGAAATAGAAAAATGGAAACGGAAAGAAACAAACGACAAACAGACTTTTTCCAACCGCTAGTATGCACTGTAACGGAGAAAAAACCGAACCACATAGCATGTCATTATCAGTAAAAACGCAAGTAATACATGTCCTAGATTTGCCCCGAAGCAGGTATCGAGAAATCAAGACGAGAAATAGGGGCTAACCGTCATTCATATGGCGGAATAGCAAAGAAATTCGGAGAAATATAGGTATAAAAGGAAAGGGAAAAGCTTCATAAGCTTCGTGAAGTCAAATGCTTTTTCGTGTTTCGTAGGCTCCGTCAACCCCTTGAAATCAATTAAGGAATTTAAGCAGCCTGGGCCTGGTTACGACCCTGAGCCTTGGAGCCGAAGTTTCCACGGCCACGAGGGGCAAAACCACCGCGGCCATCACGCTGGAAACCACCACGCCCCTGGCTGCTTGCACGGTCTCCGCGGCCACGGCCAGCGCCACCGCGAGGACCGTAGTTGGCGTTTCCGTAATTACGGGCACGGCGCTCTTCCACGTTGATTTGTTCGTTTCCGATCTGGTGGGGGTTAGCAGCAACAGCAGCAGCATAACCAGCAGGCTCTGCGAAGTCGACGAAGGCGCAGTTCTAAGGAAAACCATTAGTTTAACACACCTAAAATGAGAGAAGCAAAGGAGTGGAGCGTTTAACATACCCTTGGACGGCTCACTTCAAGGTTCTTGACCTTTCCAAAGCGGGACAGAGTCTGCCTCAGCAAACCTGCATCAATCTTGTCGGTAACATTCTTGATGTAACCAGACACTTGTTCGTCGCCGCCACGAGACTGGGCCTTCTTGTGGTCGTGACCAGCGGTTTGCCAGCCATTGTTGTCGTTGGCGGCAGGCTGGCTGGGGGTAGGCGCGGGGGCGGCTGCCGGCTGGGGAACCGAAGCAGCAGGCGCAGCAGGCTGGGGAGCAGAAGTGGGAGCGGGTGCCTTGGGAGCAGCAACAGGGATAGCAGGAACAACTGGAGCAGCACCCGGCTTGGACGCAATGTTGGCCCAGGTCTTCGGGGCGGCCGGGGCGGCCGGGGCGGGAGCCGGAGCCGGAGCCTCCTTTTCGGGAGCGGGAGCTTCCTTCTGGACAGCCTTGGGGGTCGGCTCCGGGCTTGGCGGGTATTCAGTCTGGGTCGACTCCGGCTCAGCTGCGGGAGCAGGAGCGCTAGGAGCAGCAGGAGGCTCTTGCGTTTCAGCAACACCGTTTGTCTCAGGAGCAGCCTTAGGCTCCGCGGCCTCGCCGTTGGGCTTAGCCTCTTCAAGCTTCTCATCGACCTTGGCGACCGCCGGCTCGTTGTCCACCTGAGCCTCAGGAGCAACAGGGGCGGCTTCAAGAGCAGCTGGCTGTACGGGGGCCTCAGGGACCTGCTGCGGCTGCTCCTGTTGCTGCTCCTGCGGTTGCTGCTGCTGCTGCTGCTGTTCAGGAGCCGGGGCGGGCTCCTCAGCGGTGACATCCTCTTCCTCCTCGGTGAGGTAACGGAAGATATCGTTCAGCACGTAGTAGCCATTGGGCTGCTCGGCCAGAACGAAAGTCTGCACGAACTTGCGGGACGGCTCAGACTTGTTGGAAATCTCACCAATGACATGAACCAGGATGTTGTCAAACGAGGCTTGGGAATCAACGTTCAAGACGCGGACCTTGCAGTCCTGGAAGTCCAGCTGCTTGATCTTCTCATTGATAGCCTAGAAGAGCGGTTAGAAATCAGGGCTTTGTTGGCAGAGGACAAGCGACATGGAGCATCGACTCACCTTCTGACCAACGGCGACGGGAACCGACTCGGCCTCAGTGCCAAAGACAAACTGCGACCGCCGGGAGTAGAAAAGGTGGAGCTTGTCTGGACTGCGGCTCATGTTGGTGTAGTACTGCTCGACAAAATACCAACCGACTTCATCTTTGGAGATTCCATTCTTCTGATCGGCGGAGGGCGCATTCGAGGGCGTGGACGACTGCGCGGGCTGGAAGTTGGCAGAGTTGTTCATGACGTGGTTGTAGGAGTCTGCGTACACCTGCGTGGGGTAGGTGCCGTTGATAGGAGCCTGAGTCGTATCGGCCATGGTTGAAGTAGCAAACTTTTAAAATCGGCGTGAAAAAAAAAAGGTAGTCCGAGAGGAAGGTTCTAAATAACCGAGGAAAAACAAGGTCGTGGACCAAGGGGTCTATGGACAATCGAGCAGCCTCTATGGAGATATCGATAAAGTAAAAGGTCTAATGAAAAAGCTTTCACACGCTTAACTGTAATGTACGAGACCCCGATCAGTAAATTGGAATGAGAGCGAAGCGGAGTAGTGAGTGACACGAACGGTTCACGACAAAATGGAAGCGGGCAAGCCAGGAAAGACGGGGGAAAAAAAAATGAACCTACCAATGTGACAGCTCGAAGATAAAAAGCGATAGAGAGAGAGGTATAAGAAGAAAAAAGCGTTCGTGTCGTGGAGAGAAATTGGAGGAAGTTTAGAGAGATATTCTTATTGTGCGGATTTCCAATCTGAGTGAAGACAAGACCAGAAATCAAGACGAGATGAGCGACGATTGCGAAAGTCCGGAGTGGTGAGGAAAATGGAAGACGAGAGTGACAGACAAATACAGGGAGTCTGAATGTGGGGGTTGGCTGAGGATATGCGAAGACGAAGAGGAAGTGGAGGGAAGAAGAGAAGAGGGAAAAGAGCTTCTCTTGCTGTGGTGAACCAAATTCGCTGTTTCAGTGCGGCGGGTCTTGGCATCACATACACCGCTTTCCATATTAGTATAGCACCCTGGCCACAGCGGAGAAAGACTGAATCATTCACTACCATTGGACTGCGTTACTCCGGACTATGAAGAACTGTGGTCCTTGTCCATGGCGAGAAGCAAGTACAAGGAATCAACTTATGGATATGTAACAATAAATACAGCCGTGGGGACAAGATCGTGACGAATTTTTCAAACCATTACTGCGCAAAACAGATAACCAGACAACCAAAGACTCAAAGCGAAACGGAATCTCGTAATCGATCAAAAACGCCATCCACAACTTTAAGAGAAAATAAACAAGATACAAGGAAAGTCGGGGGTATGATGGTCATGAGAAGGGAATCTCATCAAACAATAGAAACCAGGTATCGAAGGTCGTGCGCACCAGAACCACAAGAAGAGATGTAAAAAGAAAGAACCCAATGGAGCAAATAAAAAATCGAGACAAGCCAATTCTTCTTGCATAAAATCAAGTAGAAGCCTCAGCCGCGGCCTTCTCGCTCACAACAGGCTTGCGCATAACGGCATCCTGACCGGTCATTCTGCGGCCGAGCGCGCGTTCCATCTTGGCACCAATGGCCAGCTTATCGAGACTTTCGGTCTTCTCGGGGGTGGGGACGAAACGCTGCTTCTGGAGGGGCTTGTTCTCGAGACGCTCGAGGCCGTCGCGAACGTGGTTAACTTCAGCCAGGCGGGGGTCACCGCTGGGCAGGCCGCCGTTGGAGGCGATCGAGGGGGTTCCGCTGACAGTGGAGAGTCGCTGGGAGGCACGGTTCTGATAGATAGAGGTTATTTAAAAGGTTTCATTCCATCCAACAAAACGCGATGACGTACGCTGGGCATGATGGGTCTCGAGGATTCCAACGAGTTCTGACGGGCCATGTCTGTCAAAAGGCAATATGCGATAAGATTGGTAGGTCACTAGTTCTATCGTCAATTAATTTAACGGTTCGTGGACTAGGGAAGAAACAAGAGAATAAAGATGGAAGATACGCCGATCCAAACATTGCATCACCGCTGAAAAGCGATGGAGCAAATGGAGCGGATGGGAACGGATAGAACCGATAAGTCTGCGTACCTTGGATTTGATATCCACGTGGTTTAAGCAACAGTATTCTACTGTCTAAGTAGACAAAGAAAGTAAACGAGGTGAAGTTGACGACAGGAAGAGAAGAAGAAAGAAGAGAAAGTGGGATAGCCGGATTGTTATGTATGGGTTATGCAAGTCGTCCCAGAAAAACTCAGGAGGCGCTGAATGAATGGGTGGGGCGGTTAGCAGACACTCTGACTCTCCGGTATCAGACAATCAAACAATGAGTATCAGCCTGAGATGTTTTGTATGTATTAGTGGGGGAACTGACAGGTGGAGGCGTTAAATATTGGAATCCTTGACAAAATGATAGTCCAGAATCAATAAATAATCCTCTGTAGATGGACGGAGAAAGAAAGTGGCGGCGTGGAGAGAGGCAAAAGGGGGAGGAGGTGGTTGAATGAGTTTGATTAAGCGCATATCACCACGATCGGCTGAGTCTCTACGGAGAATTTGTACGTGCTTGGGTACTCATCAACCAATGCATTTTGAGCAGTGATTTTCGGCTATCATCATGCTTGATTACTCTCCTTGCAAAGATCTCTGTCTTGTGGAATTCTTAACAAAGTTACATCGCCACGTGCTTTCCACGCGAGATTATCACGGAATTCCACGTGACATCGAAGTTCTACATGATGAAAGTAACGATGGATTAATAGTCGGTCCGATTACTGAAAGCGGCCTGATTACTGAAAACGGAAGAATCCTTGTACATAAATAGGGACACCATGGCCATACGTTTTAGATGGCCAAGCACTCATTCTATTGTCAAGGTGTCTATAGATTCCAATATCACACTCTTCGTTATATAGCCTCGTATTGTCCGGATTATCGACTCCCCGATTCCCCGATCCTGAGCTACCGCTCGTTTCATTGGTTATGAGCCCGGGCTTGCCATACTGACGTCTTAACAAGCGCTTTGGCACCCTGGGGGTACTATATTCGCTTAACATCGAGTATAGACCGATCGATTAATCTTGACTACGAGCCTTACCCTCGATATTCTTCCCACGAGATTACCGGCCAATAATCCGCTCGGCGAAGCTTATTGAGTTGTGAGGACGTTATTATGGCTGGAGTACCCAAGGAAGCGATGAATACACCTCTTCCTCCAGATGGGAGGAAACCAGTGAAGGAGAATGGTATCAAGATATACCAGTTCTCTATTGAGAGATTGAATGAGGAGAACGCTCGATACTGGTTCCATGCGATGGAAAAGCAGTTGAAGGTCCAATTCTGCTGGCAGACAATCCAATATTATTATGAGGTTGGGAGCTCCAGATATGGATCGATCATTAGTGAAGATATGGATTGGTTTAAAATCGATTTGAAGGCCGATTCAATCATTGAGCAGGGGCTCATGCCAGCAACGATCTTGGAAGTCAAGGACCAACCGAATGCAGGGTCAAAATGGGACTGCCTGAAAGAAATGTTCTTGAAGTCATCAAACACCAAGAAGGCTATGAAGTTGATGAAGATGGCCAATTGGACTTGGGATCAATCAAAGCTGAATGAGAAGGAAGCATTCCGCGAAATCGACCAATTGGGGGAAGAATTCATCGACATGAATGGCAGTGAGATGATCAGTATCAAAGAACTGATTGTGTTGTGGTATTTGCGAGGATTAGGCAGCCAATATGCCACGTTGAGAGACACTGTGATGAGCTCGAACGCCACTTTGGACAAGGGATATGTCCTAAGCCGAGTTGAAGACCTTATGCAGATGAAAGGAGGATCTGCAGGTGAAAAAGGATCTCGAGCTTACAAAGATGGTAAGCAAAAGAAGAAAAATGGATCAAAATGTTATGTCTGCGGGAAGGCAGGGCATTTCGCGAGGGAATGCCAGAACAAGCATGAGAGTGATGACGATGAGGATCATCAAAAACCCAAAGATCGACGAGGAGGTCGACAAGGTAAAGTGAACAGGCAGAAAGGCAGATTTGCTGGAGCACAAAGCAGCAACGATGAAACCAACCAAGATGAGATGGATGAATTCAGCTCATATGCGACTGAGAGATCAGAAATGGGTCGATTCACAAGTGAAAAAGCAAACCGAGCAAACAGCAGCAATCCATCAGTATGGTGTTTTGACAGCGGAGCCACGAGCATGTCAACTGGCAACAAGGATATTTTTGAAAGATTGGACTGGAAAAGCCGCGGAACTCTGACTGTTGCAGATGGAATTCAAATACCTATTAAGGGAAGAGGAATAGTCAGATTCAGCCTGCCAAATGGGTCAACAGTCCGATTGAGTAACGTCATATATGTACCTGGTTTGGCGGAGAACCTGTTGTCACTGGAAGCGCTCCATGTTGCTGGATTTGAGTCGAGGGGCTCGAACAGAGGTTATACAATACTGAAGGATGGTAAGATAATTGCCAAAGGACGACGAATAGGGCGATCAACCTACCTGGATAGAGTGACACATGCAAACGCTCTGTATGTGAAGCCAGAGCAAGCAAGAAAGTGCGCAGAATCCATTGCAAAGCCAGATGAGAAATCAGTGATCCAACTGCTCAGTGGACGAGTTGCTAGAGCTGGAGCTGAAGACGAAGTTGATCAACGCCGGCAAATCATCCATCAACGGCTTGGACATCCTGGAAAGAGACGTTTTAACAGCTGTGTTGAAGCCTTGGATATGGATCAATTGAAAATTGGTAAACGAGAAACGCTGCTAGAAGATGATTGCGAGATATGCATCAAAGCGAAGCAGGTGAAGAACCAGAGCCATGTTCCAGTTCCTAGAGCGAAGAGACCACTCCAAAGGGTATATATGGACTTCTGGGGTCCATACGATGAAAGCATTGGTGATGAGCGATATTACCTTTCCCTGATAGATGATTGCACGCGGCATTCATGGGTCTTTATCAAGAAAAATCGGTTATCTAGCTCAGTGCAGAACACGCTCGAAGTATGGCTGCGCCAGGTTGAGCGAGAAGCTGGCAAGATGTTATTGGTCATACGTGCTGATAATGCGAAAGAGTTTCTAGCATTGGAATCATGGGGCCTGTTGAGAGGCATCCAACTTGAATTCATTGAGGCTTACACCCCCCCGCAAAACGGTGTTGCGGAACGATTCAACCGATATATCTTGGAAATCACGAGAGCTCTGTTATTTGATTCAGGCGTCAGCAAAAGATACTGGAAATACGCAGTAGTGACTGCGAATTACTTACGGAATCGAACAACATTTGTCAAAGGAAGTGACAATAAGACGCCATTTGAGCTATGGTATGGGCATAAACCAGATCTAGCCCACTTGCGAGTTTGGGGCTGTCGGGTACTTTACCACCACAAGTCAGATGATAAGCTTGAGAGTCGTGTCATGGAAGGAACCTTCCTATTGTATGGGAAGAGTGATAAACAGTACCATGTACTGCCAAAGGGAGCCAGTGATATACGGCTGGTAACCAATCCGACTTTCCGAGAGCGAGAATGTGGTTATTTGACTGAGGTGGTGCACGCCAATGTGGGTGATATGCCGTCGACCAATATGCCAGAGCCGACAATTATCAATAACGAGAAACCGCCTGGGAATCCACAGATCGGAGTATCAAGTGGCCCTGGCAAACAACAAACAGAGCCTGTTAACGATTATGTAAATCCGCAAGGGGAGCCAGGCATATTAGCGGATAACATGGAAGATAATCAACGAGACGCTCCCAATACCCATTCAGAAGAGGCAGAATCACCACCACAACCATCCACGCGTGAGGTGGATGATAGTATGAATGAAGAAAGGCTGCAACCGGAATCCACGACTGAGGTGGATGATTCACAAGGTGTGAATGAATCATCATTGGAAGGGGAGAATGATTCTCCCGAGAACAGAGATGGTTTGGTGAATGAGCTTGAATCATCTAACAGAGAAGGTTCAGTGAATAAGCATCAAACTGAGCGCCGTTCTGCTCGAACACACCAACCATCAAACGCGCTGATAGAGAGCCGTGAAAGTGAGGAAATATATAGCCGCAAGCGCAAAGCTGAAGGGGAGCAGGATGATGATCGTCCAGCTCAGCGCATGCGGGCTCAATTGGCAAGGCTTGCGATAGCTACTGAGTTGCTGATTGGTGACCGAGAATATGAGGTTGCGCATAAAGCGCGTGAGAAAGCAGGCATACGAATACCGAAATCGTACAGCGAAGCTATCAACGATCCGATATATGGTGCAAAATGGAAAGAGGCTATTCATAAGGAGCTGAGCACCCTGATGAGCTTTGGAACCTGGAAAGTTATACCCCGGAAGCAAGCTGATGGGAATATATCAACCTGCAGATGGGTGTTTGATGTCAAACTAGGCTTGGACGGCCGGATCGATAGGTTTAAGGCCAGGCTAGTTGCCAGGGGAAACGAGCAATCGGATGATGATTTTGATGAGACCTTTGCGCCGGTATTTCGACTTGATAGCCTGCGGATCTTGTGTGCAATTGCAGCCAGATATGGGCTCATTGCACATGTGATGGACGCATTAAGTGCTTTCGCTGGATCCAGACTTGACAAGCCGAACTGTATGGAGATTCCAGAAGGTCTTCAGGATTTCGACCCAGACGCCAAAGAGGGCATGGTTCTGAAATTGTTGATGTCTCTATATGGACTACGTCAGTCTGCATACCTGTGGCATCGAAAAATCAGTCGATTTTTGAAGAGTATTGGTTTTGATCCCATCACTGCGGATCCCAGTATTTTCATCAATAAGCGGGGACTGATTATTGCGCTGTATGTGGACGATATAGTTATATTCGGCAGGGGTGAGGGCGAAATTGACGCGGTAAAAAGGAAACTGAAGGAATTCCATCCAATGACTGATGGTGGATTAGTCAAGAAATTGCTTGGAATTCGCTTCATGTGGAGGAGAGATGGTTCCATTCGCCTAGACCAGGAATCATATGCACGTCAGATTCTTGAGGAGTTTGGCATGGGCGATTGCAATCCTGCATACGTACCAATTAGCCCTAGTGTGAAGTTGAATTCGGAGGATACACCACAATTGGGACGGAGCGAGCACAAGTTATTTCGGAGATTGATTGGACGATTGATATTCATGGTAGT